>JAVSCE010021032.1:0-130347 GCA_032199065.1 Smutsia gigantea
AAATATAACATGGACTTTACTACTCTAAGCAAAACTTGATATAAAACTGCTTGGTTTTAATTTGACCTATTTTATAAATACTTTTATGGGGTATTTTTTTGCTTTTTAATACCTTTCATCTAATTTAAATAGAAAAGAACTTTCTATATGACATGAATAATACATTTATTTTAATTATAAATTTTAGGCAAAAATACAAAGACAGGCAATTGAAAAAAGAACTAAAACACAGCATGATATTTAAAGCAGCAATTGAATAATTATATCTGAAAGAATAATAATTTATATATTAGAAGCAAATAAATCTAATCCATTTGGTTTAAGCAATCTGTTTTATGAACAACAAAGTAAGATCACTTATTGAGTTAGTTGCTCAAACTTCTTTTTCAGTTTTCCTTATCAGGAAAAGGCAACTCCATTTTTATAGTTATTCAAGTCAAACATCACAGTGGTCTTTCTCTCCTTTCCCATATCCAACTCATCAGTAAATCCCGTTGGCTCAATCTTCAGAGTTTATCCAGAGACTAAACCCTTCTCTCATTTCCATGGTACTACACTCATCCACGGGTCTATCTCTCACTCAGATTGTAATGCTCCTAACTGGTCTCTCTGTTTCTGTCCTTGCCCCAGCAAAATCTATTCTCCACGCTAGAGTGTTCCTTTCAATCATACTTTTCGTTGCACAAAATCCTTCTATCTTCCTTACAGTGAACTCCAGGTCCCTGCCAAAGCCCCTCCCTTCATCCCTGAACTCATCATTCTACCACTTTCCCTGCTCATTCTGCTCTAGCCACTCCAGCCTCCTTCTTGTTTCTTAGTAGAACCCGCCAGGGAACTCCTGCTTTGGGACCTCTGCACTTGCCCTGGTCTCTACCTAGAACTCTTCCCTGAGATTTCACATGGCTCACTCTCACTTGCTTCAGGTCTTTGTTCATATATAACCCTAAAGGAAAACATATCCTGACCACCCTGTATAAAAAGCACCCCTTCCACTCTCTATGCTCTTTCTCCTGGTTTATTTGTCTTCCTACTACATAGCACCACCTGACATTTATTTCGAATATAATTCCATGATGGATTTTTCTATCTTTTTCTGAAATATATAATTTGATTTGAGAACAGAACCCGGCACACAGTAGGTCATCAATAAACATTTAGTAAATGACAGTATGAATCAATGTCTCCTAACACTCAATTCCAGCTGAATAAACTTGGAGACATACAATTTGTGTATAACGAAATGTGAAATGAATAACATTTTCCTTCTTTTAATCCACTAGAAAGGGCTTATTCTTCTTATAGAATATGATGAAGCAGACATACGTACTTAGAAAACTTTTATTATCTTGGGAAAAAAAGTGGTACCACAGTTTTTCAAAATGAAATAAAATTGTTTTCTAAAAATTCAACTGACCCAACAAGCAGCTGCTGATGATTGCAAATATTTTGCAAACCATTCTGAAGTAAGAGACATGCCCTGTAAACAAAAAGATGAATTTTAGTTTTAGGCCCAAAAGAAGATTCCTTAAATTTACATCATTAGGAAGAGATTAATATGCATATTGTCCAATGGAAAATAACTAGTATTTCTCTTTCAATGTTATGAGAAAAATAAATTCAAATGAGAATATAAGAAAACAATTCTAACCAATGTCAGCTATTACAAATAGGACTTCATTGCAAAGTCTGTCATTTTGGCAAAAGACACAAGGAAACAAAGTATATCTGTAATCCAAAAAAAGTACCACTCCCATTTCACTAATACAAAAAACAAAGAACAAGGTGGACAAAAAGAAAAAGAAAAACTAGATACTGATTTAGTATTGACTGTTTCACGTGTGCTGATTTAGGATCATTATACCGTATTAAATTGGCAATTAATAAAAAATAAATATTTATGAATTATTTCTAAGCAAGAGGAGATTGGGGATATACCCAGAGTAACATTCATAACCTCCAAGTGGTGATTCTCATACAATGCTGGGCATCAGAATCACCTGTGGAATTTCCTAAAAACAGAAAATCCCTGGTTTCTAAATCAAATCAATCAGAATCTCTGGGAAGAGACCAAAACATGCATGTAATCTGAAAGCTACAGATACAAACCTCTGGCTAAGAAAGAACCACTGCTTTAGAGCTTTTCTGCACATTTTGCTAAAAAATAAGACAATGAAAAGCACCATCGAGAGTAGATTCTCTGGGCATAGACCAAGAAGATAAAACCAAATTACATGCAAGATGGCACCACAGGTACCAAAAAAATATAAAATTACACGAATCACTATTCTCATCTTTTGAATAAGCAAAAATTCTCATTTTGTAAGAAAAAAACATTCATGAAACACATCAAAAAACTAGTAAAAATGGAAAGCAATGGCAACAGTGCTTGCAAATTCATGGAAAATGAACCCACAGACAATGCCAATGACAGGGTTTAAGTTGTGTGATCCTTTGATAAAATAATATGCACACACTTTAACCTAGGAATTTAAAACACCTAAATTTATCTTAAGGCAATAATCTCTCCAAAAGGAAAAAAAACATATCTGCATAAAATGGTTGAGAGGAATACTATTGTAACAGAAAATCTAAATATTCAAAGGAGGTACAATTATATAATTTCAATGCATAAACTACAGTGTTATGTAACTATTAAAAATTATAATTATGTTGGTTGAGCACAGAAACCAAGGAAGTGCAAAAAGGCAAATGGAGATGTGTCAAAACAACACAAGAACTATCTCAAAAGGAAAGTCCAAATTTGGGGCAATTTGAGCTTTGAAAAGAAGAGTGACAACAGTCAATTAGAACACACTGAATAAACAAATATTCCCTGAGTTTGCAGTTAGTCTAAAAAAAAAAAAGGCACAGAAAGTAAAGTACTCTTTATGGAAGAGAGCTAGCTAATAAATGAGAGGGAATAACAGAACGGCAAAGTCATTTTGAAATGACCAATTTAACTGATTCAGGCAAATTGCATCAACGTTTTTTTTTTTTTGCTATTATTAATGTACAATTACATGAGCAACATTATGGTTACTAGACTCCCCCTATTATCAAGTCCCCACCACAGACCATTACAGTCACTGTCCATCAGCGTAGTAAGATGCTATAGAATCACTACTTGTCTTCTCTGTGTTATACTGCCTTCCCCGTATCCCCCCACCCCACCCCCACACCTGCTACATTATGTATGCTAATTCTAATAGCCCTTTTTCCCCCTTATCCCTCCCTTCCCACCCATCTTCCCCAGTCCCTTTCCCTTTGATAACTCTTAGTCCATTCTTGGGTTCTGTGAGTCTGCTGCTGTTGTGTTCCTTCAGTTTTTTCTTTGTTCTTATACTCCACAGATGAGTGAAATCATTTGATACTTGTCTTTCTCTGCCTGGCTTATTTCACTGAGCATAATACCCTCTAGCTCCATCCATGTTGTTGCAAATGGTAGGATTTGTTTTCTTCTTATGGCTGTATAATATTCCATTGTGCATATGTACCACTTGTTCTTTATCCATTCATCAACTGATGGACACTTAGGTTGCTTCCATTTCTTGGCTATTGTAAATAGTGCTGCAGTAAACATAGGGGTGCATATGTCTTTTTCAAACTGAGCTGCTGCATTCTTAGTGTAAATTCCTAGGAGTGGGATTCCTGGGTCAAATGATATTTCTATTTTGATTTTTTTAAGGAACCTCCATACTGCTTTCCACAATGGTTGAACTAATTTACATTCCCACCAGCAGTGTAGGAGGGTTCCCCTTTCTCCACATCCTCGCCAACATTTGTTGTTGTTTGTCTTTTGGATGGTGGCCATCCTAACTGGTGTGAGGTATATTTCATTGTGGTTGCATCAATGGTTTTTAACATGGATATTTACATGGTATCAAAAGTAAAGTCTCAGACTAACTTATACATCACAGTACCTTTACAATGGAGAGAAGCAGCAGGCAGGAAATCAAATTAAGCATCCTGGGTAAGTGACATTATCTGCCTTTTCTTATGATGCAATGGGCTGTACATAACACTTATATAATATTTTTTCAAAAAGATATTTCAGTGAGTCTTATCATGAGAAAACCATCAGAAAAATCCACATTGTGGGATAGTCTACAAGATTCAATGCTGTTAACAGCAAAAAAAGCAAAACAGAGCAAGGGTCCAGACTAAGAGACCAGAAAAAGTAATTGCAGTGTAGGCCTTGATTAGATCCTGGATTCTCCCTTCCCCCAAAAGAAGGGGTGGGGGAATAAAAGACATTATTGGAACAAGAGGGGGAATTTGGATATGAACAGATTATCAGGCAATTCTATTACATTAACTTTAAATTTCTTCAGTGTGATGTCTGAAAAATGCCCTTGATCTTAGGAGCTACATAATAAAAGTATTTAGAAGTGAAATGTCATATGTCTACAACTTATTTTCAAGTGGTTCAGAAAAAAAAATGTGCACATATATATGTGTACATGTGTGTGCATATATGTATACATTTATATACAGAGATAAGCAAATGTGGCAAAACATTAATAGTTGATTAACCTAAATAAAACATATATACATAGTTATTGCCTTAATTTCTAAACTTTTCTGTTATTTTGAAATTTTTCAAAATAAAATTTGGGAAAAACAAATAAACCAAGATGCTAGATCACTATTACTATCTTTGGGGAAAGGCAATAAGAAGACACTCACCCGAGAGGATTCAAGATGGCGGCATGAGAGGTGAGATGGAGAGCTCCTCCCAAAACCACACAGTACAAAAATATAGTTAATTAATACAACTAACCTTCAGACAGCAACAAGAAAGAAGGCTGAACCAGACTGCATACAGACCTCACAAACAGAGCAGACCTCAAGAAACAGGGCAACATATGAAAGCCTCAATCCAGCGGGACCCAAACGCTTCCCCCACCCCAGCTCACCAGTGGGAGGAAGAGAAACGGAGCACGGGAGTGGTTGAATGCTGGGGACTGCTGGACACCTAGCCCAGGTCATCTGCTTTGTGAGCAGAATCCTATATTGTGTGGTGCTCTGGACACTGGGGAGCTCGGACAGGCGGAGTGCTTGCAAAATTGACATTCCGGCCGTTTGTGGAGGAGGGGATCCACACCTGGCCGCTTTGTGTCAGAGGAAAGGCAGGGAGTCTGAGAGGCTTCCTGGAAGCGAGAGGGCTGCTGAAGGGGCAGGGTTTGCACAGAGCTTGCTGTGCGGGAGAAGGGAAACCTCGACGAGGTTGCCTGGGCACACTCTGCCCAGCTTGTTGGGAGCTTTGAGGAGCTTCAGGTGCTCCATCCCTGACTGCCTATTCAGCTCCAAGGCCTCCCACTGTGACACAGCCTGCCTAGCCTTCCTACTGACCTGCAGGCACCTGCTCGCAAACACGCAGTCACTGCGCAAGTGTCAGGCCAGCCAGAGGGAGGCCCCGCCTACAACAGCTAGAGATGCAAAGCACAGATTACCCGTGTGTGCTTGGCCCACTGCCTCTGACACTGGAGACAGGCACCGCAGAAGGGAACCAGGAAACAGATCCTTCCTCCCCCCCAGGCACCAGCTCCGTGCCCCTACGTCCCCCAACCTCACTCGAGGGGCTAAGCAGCTCCAGAGACTAGAGTTTCTGCACACTAGTGGGCACTACACAAAAACATGCAACGTCAAAACACATGGTTCAGACCAAAAACTCACAAACCCCAGAAAGAGGGTCAAATGAAACCAAACTCACAAATATTCCAGAAAGAGAGTTCAAAATAAAAATTATAAACATGCTTATGGAGGTACAGAAAAATATTCAAGACCTCAGGAACGAATTTAAGATGGAGATTCAATCATTAAGAAATACCATATCTGAAATGCAACATACAATGGAGGTATTTAAAAGCATATTAGATGTAGTAGAAGAGAGGGCAAATGGAATAAAATTAGAGAAGAGGAATACAAAGAAGCTGAGGCACAGAAAGAAAAAAGGATCTCTAAGAATGAAAGAATATTGAGAGAACTGTGTGACCTATCCAAATGGAACAATACTCGCATTATAGGGGTACCAGAAGAAGAAGAGAGAGAAAAAGGGATGTAAAGTGTCACTGAGGAGGTAATTGTTGAAAACTTCCCCAATCTGGGGAAAGAGAAAGTCTCTCAGGCCATGGAGGTGCAGAGATCTCCCAACACAAGGGACCCAAGGAAGACAACATCAAGACATATAATAACTAAAACGGCAAAGATCAAGGATAAAGACAGACTTTTAAAAGCAGCTAGAGAGAGAAAAAAGACCACATACAAAGGAGAACCCATCAGGCTATCATCAGACTTCTCAACAGAAACTTTACAGGCCAGGAGGGAGTGGCATGATATATTTAATGCAATGAAGCAGAAGGGCCTTGAACCAAGAATACTGTACCCGGCAAGGTTATCATTTAAATTTGAAGGAGGGATTAAACAATTTTCAGAGAAGCAAAAGCTGAGAGAATTTACTTCCCACAAACGCCCTTTACAGGGCATTTTGGAGGGACTCCTGATGGAAGTATTCGTAGGGCTAAAATGCTGTCATTCAAGGGAAGACAAAGAGTACAGAATATGATTTATAACATACAAAGAATGGAGGAGGAAGAAAAAGGAGGAAAAAAAAAGAATCTTTAGGTTGAGTTTGTAACAGTATACAAAATAAGTTAAATTAGACTGTTAGATAGTAAGGGAATTGCCCCTGAACCTTTGGTAACCACAAATCTAAAGCCTGCAATGGCAATAAGTACATACCTATCGATAATCACCCTAAATGCAAATGGTCTGAAAACACCAATCAAAAGACACAGAGTAATAGAATGGATAAAAAAGCAAGACCCATCTATATGCTGCCTAAAAGAGACTCACTTCAAACCCAAAGACATACACAAACTGAAAGTAAAGGGACGGAAAAAGATATTTTGTGTAACTAATAGTGAGAAAAAAGCAGGGGTTGCAGTACTTGTATGAGACAAAATAGACTTCAAAACAAAGAAAGTAACGAGAGAAAAAGAAGGACATTACATAATGATAATATGGTTAGTCCGACAAGAGGATATAACGATTATAAATACCTATGCACCCAACAAAAGATCACCTATATATGTGAAACAAATACTAACAGAATGCAATCATTCATTCTAGGAGACTTCAACACACCACACACTCCAAAGGACAGACCAACAAGACAAAAAATAAGTAATGACAAAGGCAATGAACAACACATTAGAACAAATGGACCTGACGGACATCTACATAACACTCCATCCAAAAGCAACAGGATACACATTCTACTCAAGTGCACATGGAACATTTTCAAGAATAAATTACAAACTAGGCCACAAAAAGAACCTCAGTAAATTCAAAAAGATGGAAATTGTACCAATCACCTTTTCAGATCACAAAGGTATGAAACTAGAAACAAATTACACAAAGAAAACAAAAAAGCCCACAAACACATGGAGGCTTAATAGCATGCTCCTAAATAACCAATGGATCAATGACCAAATAAAAACAGAGATCAAGCAATATATGGAGACAAATGACAACAATAATTAAACACCACAAAATCTGTGGGATGCAGCAAAAGCTGTGCAAAGAGGGAAATATATTGTAATACAGGCCTACCTCAGGAAAAAAGAACAATCCCAAATGAACAGTCTAAACTCACAATTAATGAAACTAGAAAAGGAAGAACAGATGAGGCCCAAAGTTAACAGAAAGAGGGACATAATAAATATTATGGCAGAAATAAGTAAAACTGAGAAGAATAAAACAATAGAAAGAATCAATGAAAGCAGGAGCTGGTTCTTTGAGGAAAAAAAAAAAAGATAAACCCCTAGCCAGACTTATCAAGTAAAAAAGGGAGTCAACACATCATAAACAGAATCAGAAATGAGAAAGGAAAAATCACTACAGACACCACAGAAATGCAAAGAATTATGAGAGAATACTATGAAATATTATATGCTAACAATATGGATAACCTAGAAGAAACGGACAACTTTCTAGAAAAATACAATCTTCCAAAGCTCACCCAGGAAGAAACAGAAAATCTGAATAGACCAGTTACTAGCAAAGAAATTGAACTGGTAATCAAAAAACGACCAAAGAACAAAACGCCTGGACCAGATGGTTTCACTACTGAATTTTATCAAACATTTAGTGAAGACCTAATACCCATCCTCCTTAAAGTTTTCCAAAAAGTAGAAAAGGAAGAAATACTCCCAAACTCATTCAAGGAGGCCAATATCACTCTAATACCAAAACCAGGCAAAGAAACCACAAAAAAAGAAAATTACACACCAATATCCCTGATGAACATATATGCAAAAAAATCAACAAAATATTAGCAAACCGAATTCAAAAATACATCAAAAAGATCATCCATCATGATCAAGTGTGATTCATCCCAGAAATGCAAGGATGGTACAGCATTCAAAAATCCATCAACATCATCCACTACATCAATGAAAAGGACAAAAACCACATGATCATCTCCATAGATGCTGAAAAAGCATTCGACAAAATTCAACATTCATTCATGATAAAAACTCTCAACAAATGGGTATAGAGGGCAAGTACCTCAACATCATAAAGGCCATATATGACAAACCCACAGCCAACATTATACTTAACAGCAAGAAGCTGAAAGCTTTTCCTTTAAGATCGGGAACAAGACAAGGATCCCCACTCTCCCCACCTTTATTCAACATAGTACTGGAGATCCTAGCCACGGCAATCAGACAACACAAAGAAATAAAAGGCATCCAGATCAGCAAAGAAAAACTCAAACTGTCCTTGTTCGCAGATGACATGATATTGTACATAAAAAACCCTAAAGAATTCACTCCAAAATGGTTAGATATAGTATCTGAATTCAGCAAAGTTGCAGGATACAAAATTAATACACAGAAATCTGTTGCAGTGCTATACACTAACAATGAACTAGCAGAACAAGAAATCAGGAAAACAATTCCATTCACAATTGCACCAAAAAGAATAAAATACCTAGGAATAAACCTAAACAAGGATGTGAAAGACCTATGCCGTGAAAACTACAAGACACTCTTAAGAGAAATAAAAGAGGACACTAATAAAATGGAAATTCATCCCATTCTCTTGGCTAGGAAGAATTAATATTGTCAAAATGGCCATCCTGCCTAAAGCATTCTACAGATTCAATGCAATCCCTATCAAATTACCAACAGCATTCTTCAATGAACTTGAACAAATAATTCTAAAATTCATATGGAACCACAAAAGACCCTGAATAGCCAAAGCAATCCTGAGAAGGAAGAATAAAACAGGTGGAATTACACTCCCTGACTTCAAACTCTACTACAAAGCTTCAGTAATCAAGACAATTTGGTATTGGCATAAGAACAGACCCACAGACCAGTGGAACAGAATAGAAAATCCAAACATTAACCCAAACATATACAGTCAATTAATATTTGATAAAAGTGCCTTGGATATACAATGGGGAGATGACAGCCTCTTCAGCAGCTGGTGTTGGCAAAACTGGACAGCTACATGTAAGAGAATGAATCTAGATTACTGTCTAACCCCATACACCAAAGTAAACTCAAAATGGATCAAAGACCCGAATGTGAGTTATGAAACCATAAAACTCTTAGAAAAAAATATAGGCAAAAATTTCTTGGATATAGATATGAGCAACTTCTTCATGAACATTTCCCCCCGGGCAAGGGAAAAAAAGCAAAAATGAACGAATGGGACTATATCAAACTAAAAAGCTTCTGTACAGTAAGGGATACCATCAGTAGAACAAAAAGACTTCCTACAGTATCGGAGAATATATTCATAAATGATATATCCGATTAGGGGTTGACATCCTAATTATATAAAGAGCTCACGCACCTCAACAAACAAAAAGCAAATAATCCAATTAAAAAATGGGCAGAGCGCCTTAACAGACACTTCTCCCAAAGAGACTCAGATGGCCAATAGACACATGAAAATATGCTCCACATCACTAGTCATCAGGGAAATGCAAATTATAACCACAATGAGACATCACCTCACACCAGTTAGGATGGCCGCCATCCAAAACACAAACAACAACAAATGTTGGCAAGGATGTGGAGAAAGGGGAACCCTCCTACACTGCTGGTGGGAATGTAAATTAGTTCAACCACTGTGGAAAGCAGTATGGACTTTCCTCAAAAAACTCAAAATAGAAATACCATTTGACCCAGGAATTCCACTCCTAGGAATATACTCTAAGAATGAAGCAGCCCAGTTTGAAACACTTATGCACCCTTATGTTTATTGCAGCACTATTTACAATAGCCAAGAAATGGAAGCAACCTAAGTGTCCATCAGTTGATGAATGGATAAAGAACAAGTGGTACATACACACAATGGAATATTATTCAGTCATAAGAAAAGAAAACAAATCCTACCATTTGCAACAACATGGATGGTGCTAGAGGGTATTATTCTCAATGAAATAAGCCAGGCAGAGAAAGACAAGGACCAAATGATTTCACTCATCTGTGGAGTATAAGAACAAAGAAAAAACTGAAGGAACAAAACAACAGCAGACTCACAGAACCCAAGAATGGACTAAGAGTTACCAAAGGGAAAGGGACTGGGGAAGATGTGTGGGAAGGGAGGGATAAGGGGAGAAAAGGGCTATTACAATTAGCACACATAATGTAGCGGGTATGGGCGTGGGGTGGGGGATAAGGGGAATGCAGTATAACACAGAGAACACAAGTAGTGTTTCTATAACATCCTTCTACGCTGATGGACAGTGACTGCAATGGGGTATGTGATGGGGACTAAATAATAAAGGAGAATCTAGTAACCATAATGTTGCTCATGTAATTGTTTTTTTTTTAGTAAGTTTATTTTGATATCATTAATCTACAATTAAATGAGTAATATTATGGTGATTACACTACCCCCTTCATCAGGATCCCCCCCAACCCCATTATAGTCACTGTCCATCAGCGTAGTGAGATGCCATAAAGTCACTACTTGTCCTCTCTGAGTTGTACAGCCCTCCCCAAGCCCCTTACATCTGCTAATCGTAATGCCCCCTTTCCCCCTATCCCTCCCTTCCCACCCATCCTCCCCAGTCCCTTACCCTTTGATAACTCTTAGTCCATTCTTGGGTTCTGTGAGTCTGCTGCTGTTTTGTTCCTTCACTTTTTTTCTTTGTTCTTATACTCCACATATGAGTGAAATCATTTGGTACTTCTCCTTTTCAGCTTTGCTTATTTCACTGAGCATAATACTCTCTAGCTCCATCCATGTTGTTGCAAATGGTAGGATTTGTTTTCTACTTATGGCTGTATAATATTCCATTGTGTATATGTACTACATCTTCTTTATCCATTCATCTACTGATGGACATTTAGGTTGCTTCCATTTCTTGGTATTTAAATAGTGCTGAGATAAAAATAGGGGTGCATATGTCTTTCTCAAACCGCACTGCTGCATTCTCAGGGTAAATTCCTAGGAGTGGGATTCCTGGGTCAAATGGTTTTTTTATTTTGAGTTTTTTGAGGAACCTCCGATACTGCTTTCCATAATGGTTGAACTAACTTACATTCCCACCAGCAGTGTAGGAGGGTTCCCGTTTCTCCACATCCTTGCCAACATGTGTTGTTGTTTGTGTTTTGGATGGCGGCCATCCTAACTGGTGTGAGGTGATGTCTCATTGTGGTTTTAATTTGAATTTCCCTGATGACTAGTGATGTGGAGCATCTTTTCATGTGCCTGTTGGCCATCTGAATTTCTTCTTGGGCAAGTGTCTGTTCAGCTCCTCTGCCCATTTTTTAATTGGCTTATTTGCTTTTTGATTGTTGAGGTGTGTTTGGATGTCAACCCCTTATCGGATATGTCATTTATGAATATATTCTCCCATACTGTAGGATCTCTTTTTGTTCTACTGATGGTGTCCTTTGCTGTACAGAAGCTTTTCAGCTTGATATAGTACCACTTGTTCATTTTTGCATTTGTTTCCCTTGCTTGGGGAGATATGTTCATGAAGAAGTCACTCATGTTTGTGTCCAAGAGATTTTTGCCTATGTTTTTTTCTAAGAGTTTTATGGTTTCATGGCTTACATTCAGGTCTTTGATCCACCTTGCATTTACCTTTCTGTATGGGGTTAGACAGTAGTCCAGTTTCATTCTCTCACATGTAGCTGTCCAGTTTTTCCAGCACCAGCTGCTGAAGAGGCTGTCATCTCCCCATTGTATATCCAAGGCTCCTTTATCAAATATTAGTTGACTGTATATGTTTGGGTTAATGTTTGGATTTTCTATTCTGGTCCACTGGTCTGTGGTTCTGTTTTTGTGCCAACACCAAATTGTCTTGATTACTGTGGCTTTGTAGTAGAGCTTGAAGTCATGGAGCATAATTCCCCATTTTATTCCTCCTTCTCAGGATTGCTTTGGCTATTCGGGGTCTTTTTTGACTCCATATGAATTTTAGAATTATTTGTTCCAGTTCATTGAAGAAAGCTGGTGGTATTTTGATAGGGATTGTATTGAATCTGTAGATTGCTTTAGGTAGTATAGCCACTTTGACAATATTTATTCTTCCGACCAAGAGCATGGGATGAATTTCCATTTTGTTAGTGTCCTCTTTAATTTCTCTTAGGAGTGTCTTGTAGTTTTCAGAGTATAGGTCTTTCACTTCTTCGTTAGGTTTATTCCGAGGTATTATATTCTTTTTGACGTAATTGTGAATGGAATTGTTTATCTGATTTCTCTTTCTGTTAATCGTTAGTACATAGGAAAGCAACAGATTTCTGTGTGTTAGTTTTGTATCCTGCAACTATGCTGAATTCAGATATTAGTTCTAGTAGTTTTGGAATGGAGTCTTTAGGGTTTTTTATGTGCAATATCATGTCATCTGCAAATAGTGACAATTTGACTTCTTCTTACCAATCTGGATGCCTTCTTTTTCTTTGTTTTGTCTGATTGCCTTGGCTAGGACCTCCAGTAGTATGTTGAATAACAGTGGACAGAGTGCGCATCCCTGTCTTGTTCCCGATCTTAGATGAAAAGCTTTCAGCTTCTCACTGTTAAGTATGACGTTAGCTGTGGGTTTGTCATATACAGCCTTCATGATGTTGAGGTACTTGTTCTCTATATCCATTTTAAGAGTTTTAATCATGAATGGATGCTGAATTTTGTCAAATCCTTTTTCAGCATCGATAGAGATGATCATGTGGTTTTTGTTCTTCTTTTTGTTGATGTGGTAGATGATGTTGATGGATATTCGAATGTTGTACCATCCTTGCATCCCTGGGATGAATCCCATTTGATCATGGTGCATGATCCTCTTGATGTATTTTTGAATTCGGTTTGCTAATATTTTGTTGAGTATTTTTGCATCTACGTTCATCAGGGATATTGGTCTGTAATTTTCTTTTTTGGTGAGGTCCTTGACCGGTTTTAGTATGAGAGTGATGCTGTCTTCATAGAATGAGTTTGGAAGTATTCCGTCCTCTTCTATTTATTGGAAAACTTTAAGGAGAACGGGTGTTATCTCTTCTCTATATGTCTGGTAGAATTCAGAGTTGAATCCATCTGGTTCGGGGGTTTTGTTCTTGGGTAGTTTTTTGATTACCACTTCAATTTCGTTGATGGTGACTGGTCTATTTAGTTTTTCTGTTTCTTGTCTGGTCAGTTTTGAAAGGTTGTATTTTTCTAAGAAGTTGTCCATTTCTTCTAGGTTTTCCAGGTTATTAGCATATAGATTCTCATAATATTCTCTTATAATTCTTTGTATTTCTGTGGGGTCTGTCAAGATTTTTCGTTTCTCATTTCTGATTCTGTTTATGTGTGTAGATTCTCTTTTTCTCTAAATAAGTCTGGCTAGGGGTTTATCTATTTTGTTTATTTTTTTCAAAGAACCAGCTCTTGCTTTTATTGATTTTTTCTATTGTTTTATTCTTCTCAATTTTATTTATTTCTCCTCTGATCTTTATTATGTCCCTCCTTCTGGTGACTTTGGCCCTCGTTTGTTCTTCTTTTTCCAATTTCAGTAATTGTGTCTTTAGACTATTCATTTGGAAATGTTCTTCCTTCTTTAAATAGGCCTGGATTGCAATATACTTTCCTATTAGAACTGCCTTTGCTGCGTCCCACAGAATTTGGGGCTTTGTGTTGTTGTTGTCATTAGTCTCCATATGTTCTTTGATTTCTGTTTTGATTTGGTCGTTAACCCACTGATTTATTAGGAGAATGCTGTTAAGTCTCCATGTATTTGTGAGCGTTTTAGTTTTCTTTGTATAATTTATTTCTGGTTTTATACCTTTGTGATCTGAGAAGTTGGTTGGTAGAATTTTAATATTTTTGACTTTACTGAGGTTCTTTTTGTGGCCTAGTATGTGGTCTATTCTGGAAAATGTTCCTTGTGCACTTGAGAAGAATGTGTATCCTGTTGCTTTTGGGTGTAGAGTTCTGTAGATGTCTGTTAGGTCCATCTGTTCTAGTGTGTTGTTCAGTGCCTCTGTGTCTTTACTTATTTTCTGTCTGGTTGATCTATCCTTTAGAGTGAGTGGTGTGTTGAAGTCACCTTAAATGAATGCATTGCTTTCTATTTCCTCCTTTAATTCTGTTAGTATTTGTTTCACATATGCCGGCGCTCCTGTATTGCGTGCATATACATTTACAATGGTTAGATCCTCTTGTTGGATTGACCCTTTTATCATTATGTAATGTCCTTCTTTATCTCTTGCTACTTTCTTCGTTTTGAAGTCTGTTTTGTCTTATACAAGTACTGCAACACCTGCTTTTTTCTCTTTGTTCTTTGCATGAAATATCTTTTTCCATCCCTTTACTTTTAGTCTGTGTATATCTTTGGGTTTGAGGTGAGTTTCTTCTAGGCAGCATATAGATGGGTCTTGCTTTTTTATCCATTCTGTTACTCTGTGTCTTTTGATTGGTGCATTCAGTCCATTTACATTTAGGGTGATTATCGATAGATATGTACTTTTTGCCATTGCTGGCTTTAGATTCGTGGTTACCAAAGGTTCAAGGGTTGCTTCTTTACTATCTACCAATCTAAGTTAACTTTCTTGTTAAGTTATTGTAAACACAGTCTGATGTTTCTTTATTTCTCTCCCTTCTTATTCTTCCTCCTACATTCTTTATATACTAGGTGTTTTATTCTTTGCCTTTAGTTAGTATTTGGATCGTCTGCTTTCTTTGCTATGATTTTATTTTCTCTGGTGACATCTTTTTAGCCTTAGGAGTGCTTCGCTCTAGAGCAGTTCCTTTAAGATGTTCTGTAGAGGTGGTTTATGGGAGGCCAATTCTCTCAGCTTTCGCTTGTCTGGAAATTGTTTAATCCCTCTGTCATATTTAAATGATAATCGTGTTGGATATAATATTCTTGGTTTGAGCCCCTTCTGTTTCATTCCGTTAAATATATCATGCCATTCTCTTCTGGCCTGTAAGGTTTCTGTTGAGAAGTCTGATGATAGTCTGATGGGTTTTCCTTTGTAAGTGATCTTTTTTCTCTTTCTAGCTGCCTTTAATACTCTGTCCTTATATTTGATCTTTGCTATTTTAATTATTATGTGTCTTGGTGTTGTCTTCCTTGGGTCCCTGGTGTTCAGAGATCTGTGGGCTTCCGTGGACTGCGAGACTATTTCCTTCCCCAGCTTGGGGAAGTTTTCAGCATTTATTTCTTCAAAAGACACTTTCTATCCCTTTTTCTCTCCGTTCTTCCTCTGGTACTCCTATAATGAGAATATTGTTCCGTTTGGATTGGGGTCACACAGTTCTCTTAATATTCTTTCATTCCTAGAGATCCTTTTATCTCTCTCTGCCTCAGCTGCTCTGTATTCCTGTCCTCTGATTTCTATTCCATTAACAGTCTCTTGCATCTCGTTGAGTCTGCTGTTAAGTTCATCAATGGCTTGTCTCATTTCTGCATTGCCTTTCTTCACTTCCCTTACTTCCTCCCTCAGCTCTTGCATATTTCTCTGTAGAGCCATCAGCATGGTTATGACTTTTATTCTGAATTCTCTTTCAGGAATATTGTGCATTTCCATCCCTTCTGTCTCCCTCTCTTGTGTTTTCTGGGTCTGGGTGAGCTTTGTCTGTACTGTATTCCTCTGTCTCTTCATGGTCGCGTAGGTGCCACTTATGTTAGCTGGGCTCTTTATGACTTAAAAAACAAAAAAAAAAAGAGGAGGAAGAGAAAGAAAGAAAAAAAGAAAGAAAGGAAAAAAACCCGCCCACCGGGAGTAGATTCTGTAAGGATGCTGTAGGTGGCGCTGTTGCTCCACTATTCTTCAGCCACTGCCGCGCAGCTCCGCAGAGCCATTTGTAGCTCTGGCCTGGGCAGGAACGAATGGAAGGCTCTTGTTCTCTGTGTGAAATCTCAGTGCAACTACTTTTTCCCAGTCGCTAGCCAAAGGGTCCGAAATTCCTCAGGACTTCCAGCCTGCTGGGGTGAGTGTGCTGGGACGATCGTATTCCTCCATTGGGCCCCTGACTCTTTAAGACCGCCAAAAAAAAGCACATACTTTTCTTTTGTCCAGGGGAGCCTGCTGCAAGGACCCGGGCGCGTTCCCAGCTCAAAACCTGCACCTTCTGCCTCTCCAGTATCCGATACTCCATGCAATGTGTGTCAGCGCTCCCGGTGCAGCTCACCAGGGCTGGTTATTTCGCAGGCCTGTCCTTCCACTCCCCCCCAGCTCTGAATCCTCTCCTCCCGCCGGTGCACTGGGGGAGTGCTCGGGTTCCACCGGGTCACGGCTCCGTATCTTACCCGCCTCACGGGGTGCCGAGTCCTCTCAGGTGCAGATGCAGGTTTTGCGCTGTCCTGTATATTCTGGTCTCTCTTTTAGGAATAGTTGTATTTGCTGTATTTTCATAGATACATATGGTTTTGGGAGGAGATTTCCGCCACCCTGCTCACCCCGCCATCTTCCTATTATCCTGCTCATGTAATTGTATATTAGTAATTGCAAAATAAAAACATAAAAAAAGAAGACACCCAGATATATGGGTTTCCTATACTATTTGGGAAGTATATTCCTAGAGCAGGATTGGATGCCTCTGAAAAAATTAAACCAAACTAATCATGACCTAATTCTGTATTACCCAGAAAAACATCTAACCTGTAATATTCTAACACACTTTTCCAATTAGGAAGGTTATATGTTATTGAGTCAACACAAGTACTTTAGTCCAGCTGGCAATTAGAGTCTCAACATTAACTAATAAACAAGCATATTCTGCTTCATCATTCGATCTAATCTCTTAAGAATTTAATCACTCTAAACCATCCCTTACAACCTGACTGACGTACAAAGGCACTGATAAAACTGAGTTCTTATACCTGCCAAGTTTGAGGACAGAGAGAGTCAAGATAGCCACCTAATCTTAACTTCATTTGTTTACATGTTTCATACACTGGCCACATATAACCAGTATGAGCACCAGTTATAAAATGACTTAAAATCAGGGATTCCAATCTTGTCCTTAGGAAAGCATCAGTGTTCAAGACTAGTATGTTTAAATGAAATACATTAACTGAATCAGATTAACATTAAGAATGGAACAGCCTTTCCCAGCCCACCTTCTTCCCTCCACCCAGAGAATGGAATGGATCTACTGCATAGTGGTAGGGGGAAGGGAGGATGTGGAGATGGTGAGGAAGAAACTAGTGTGGTTGGAAGACTTGTTACACTGAGCAAATGAGTAAATTAAGGATGAGACCCAGATTTCTTATTACTGAAGGCACTTAGAATCTGTGAAAAGGAGAGGCTAGAAAGAACCCTGAGGTATTGCTTTGGAATTGAAAGTATCAGTATGAGCGTATTTACTTTATATACACAAGATAAACACAGAAATAGTTATAGATGTGTGTATATGAATATGTGTGTATGTGTTTTCTACTAGCTATGTGTCCCAAGAGGGCATACCAATTATGGTAACCATGGTTTCTAAATATTATCCTTCAGAATTCTTAGAGAAATGGCTGACTCCAGGGCTGAGGCAGGAAAACTACAAGATGATTCTGGAAATCTTGTTATGCCAGAAAGGAAATGCTCAAAAAATGATGGTGACATGCCAAAAAGATATAGGAGCTAATGTGAAGGGGCTTCTAAGGCCAAGTCTAGGACAATTTGAGTATCAAAACAAATAATGCATATACTGGATTAACAAAATAGGAACTCACTCATTTATACAGATATTAATTAACAAATGAATAGGAAAAGTCTTATTATGAGAAAAGAGTAGGGATCCAGGTCACAGGTCATCTTATAAATTGTTAGGCCTGTAATCTTCAAAACTGTTGAGTTCAGGAAAGACCAGGAAAGACTGAGGACTTGTTTCAGATTGGAGAATGAAAGGGGCATGACTTCTCAGACTGGTGATCTGAGGCCAAATAGGAAAATGAGATGATGTTAGGGATCCTGGCAGAATTACTTTTATTTATTTTAATTTTTAAATTTAAAAAAGGAAAACTGAAGTCCTATAAGTTTGATAATGGTATACAGAAGTTCACTATAATCTGAGACTGGAGAAGAATGTCCCAGAAGACATGCATCTTGTTACAAATGAGCCAATTTGGGGGTGATGTCAGAGCTCCCTTTATATTCCCGTTTCAGCATCTATTTTACTGTTTTGCAAATATTTGGTCTTCGCTTGTGACCCCCACAATATATACTGGAGGAAAGGAATTCTTTCTTTATTCATCAAGAGCCCTCCTAATCACTCCCACTTATCAAAGGATGATTTTAGCAACCAGATCCTAGCCTGTCCACTCTGAGCTGGCCTGGCATACCAGGTATCATCAATGCTCATTAACTAACTCCTACTTAGTCATCTAACTTCCGTTTTCTTAATTCATGACCTCTTCAGTTCCAATTCATCCACTTACTTCCCATTTTATATCCCAGACATTGTCATCACAAGCCTCTGTTGCAAAAGCTCTAACCACAGGTTTCCAAGCTCTCATATATAAAATAAGGAACCTGACCAGATACAAATAACTCTCATTTTCCCAGTGATTACCATATACAAGCACTGTGCAGTATTATTATTACATTATAAAATAAAATTATGGAAAATAAAACTGAAGTTTAGAAATGTTAAGTAAGTCTAAGGATAAAAAACTAATGACTAGCAAACCCAGGATTCAAATCTCAAGTAAAATCTCAGGTTTCTGATGCTCTTAACCATGCTGTAATGTATTTTTTATAGGATCTCTAAAGGGCCTGTACAGTTTTAATTGAGCAAATTCTGAGAACCACTGAAAAAGTAATGAGCTAGAAAGTAAAACAGAGAGTAACTGTACTTACACAATATAATTGCTGAGTTGTTAGTTTTTCTTAGATTCCTAATTTTTGTTTTAAAATTATTTACACATCTCTCATTTCAGCCCCAAATTAATTACCAAAGGAAGAAACACAAAAAGATCCTCAAGAATGGAACAAAAAAATTGAAACATACTCACAAGTTCTCCATAACGGGCAGCTGAAATTATACGCGGAGGAAAATTCGCTGTGCTGCTGAAACATAATCCCCCGGTCTTCATAAATAAATAGCAAAACAAAACAAAACCCAGTTTATGGAATGGTATAAGCAATATAATTTAAAATACACACTTTATCAATGTGATTAGCCTTACCAAAATGTTAGGTTCTGAACATGCACAGGACCTGCTGGTATTGATGAATGTTGGTTCACAAGGGACACACCTGTCAACATAACAAAACATTTTTTAAATGTTAATGAATTATACTAAACCTAATTGAGAACTTGTTTTCCTAAATGCTGGATTAGAAGAGGTTCATTCAGCTAAGCAATTGCTTGTAATGAAATTAAAAATATTAACACTGATTTGAATAGTTTTATACCACTCTTTGTACTATAAAGCAAGATATAAATAAAATTAACTAATAATAGGAGAGTATTCTTTTGAAACTACATGGAATATATGAATAGCAAAGAGTTAAGTCATTCAATTAAAAGAGCCAACAAACTCATAAAAATGAAACCTAATCCATTTTTATAAGTAATTATATCAAATACACTTTCCTCATTTTATCTGCCACAAAGCAAAAAGGTAACACTTTTAAAATCTATGCATCACCTTTATTTTAGGAAAATACTTATTCATATTAATTATTCATATTAATGAATTACATAGAGGGAGGAAGAGCATCCTCCAGACTAGCGGAGACATGATGGGTTTACATGGGTATTCATTACTTGCAAGATAGAGCAGGTAGGAGCAGGGGCTGGGGTGCAGCACAGAACTCAGACTAGGCTTGAGGAGATACTGGATGGGAAGACTTAGTAGTCAGTCCAGTAGTCAGTATTTGGATGCTACAATCCTTATCAGCCTGAGAAAAGAGATGATTCAACACTAAGTGTCCCTAGAGAAAGCTGCTTAAGTATGTTCTACCTTAAACTTGGGAATTGAAAACTGTCCTTAGGGGGAAGTTATCATGTAGGTCTCTAAAAAATTAAAGAAGTTTAAATAAGGATAATATGTTTGAGCTAGAGAGTAGGAGTGGGTGTATGTGTGTGTGGTGCATGTGTAACACATGCATAAAGGGAAAACAGGAAATGATAGAGAACAGGGCTAAAAATCAGGATTCCTGGGTTGTTATAATTACCATTATACTTATTAATATGCTTTTTAATATAACATTAAAATACATAAAGCATAGTACCTGGCATATAGTATGCTGTAAATACAAGTTACCACATTATAGAGTATGAAGTAGGTGGTATATCCCCATCCTAAAGTCAAGGAGACTGATTTATTGAGCTAGCGAAGGTCATCAACCAATACAAAGCCAAGATTTGAGCTCTATTAAGTCTCATTCATTCTGTGACCAGCTTCTTTATGTGTTAATATCTACTTCTATCCTACCCTGGGTTATTACAAAGAGCACGTGATATGTCAGGAAAGTACTTTAAAAAGGTACAGGTTCTACATAAATATGATACTTAAAAAGTTAGTATCAGCAAACTCCTTACCTGTTTCCTAAAGCATTTGCTACCGTGAAAGAGTCTTCACTTTCATCACAGAGCTTACAAGTTGCTTGAGACAACAATGTTCCATTAACATTTCTTTCCACTAAACAATTTAGAAACAGAATTAAGATATAACTCACAGTCAACATACAAGCTTTTCATACTTATTCAAAGCCACTTTTAATTATTATTCTAATTCTCAAAATACCTTATTTGCAAAAAAGGCATGTCAGCACCTCCAAAATAAGGTGTAGAAAAGTGAAGCCTTGCCTATCCCCACATAAAACAATAGAGATACTAATTTTCCAAATCATGGTAATAATAACTTAATTTTTTTCCTCTAAAATTTTCTTACCTCTTATCTCTACGTGTTCCTATTACACTGGGTGTGGGGAAACAAGTCTTCATAGATAGCTGGTAAGTTTCTTTACCTTAGAGGGCTTTGGTTTGCCGAATAGGGTAGCACCTATTAAAATTTTAAATTCACATAATCTATAGCACTTCAATTTCATTTATAGACACCTAACCTATTTGAACATGTGCATAAGGATATTCATACAGCATGATTTGTTAGAAAACAACCTAAATATTTAAAATACAAAAAAGGTAGTATATCCATGCTATGAAATACTATGGACAGGATTAAAAAGAATGAGGTAATCTAACAGATCATACTGTTAACTGAGGAAAGTATGCTGTAGAACAAAACATATGGTATGAAACATTTATATAAAAATACCACTTATGGAACTTGGCTCAAGATGGCAGCGTGAGCAGGGCAGTGGAAATCTCCTCCCAAAACCATATATATTTATGAGAATACAACAAAAACAACTATTCCTAAAAGAGAGACCAGAAGATACAGGACAACAGCCAGGCTACAGCTAAACCTGCGAGAACTCAGTGCCTCACAAAGCGGGTAAGATACATAGCCGCGACCCAGCAGGACCCGAGTACACCCCCACCCCAGTGCACCGGGGGGAGGAAAGATTCAGAGCGGGGAGGGAGTGGAAGCACAAGCCCGCCAAATAACCAGCCCTGGTTATCTGCACTGGGAGCACTGACACACATCGAGTGGTGTATCGGAGATTAGAGAAATAGAAGTGCAGGATCTGAGATGGAGAACGCAAGTGGGTCCTTTCAGCCGGCTCCCCGGGACAAAAGAAAAGCGGGCACTTTTTGTAAAAGTCTTAAAGAGACAAGGGTCCAACAGTGGAACAAAATCGTCCCAGCACACTCAGCCCAACAGGCTGGGAGTCTTGCAGAATTTCGGACCCCTTGGTCGGCGGCTGGGCAAAGCAGCCGCGACGAGGCTTCCCACAGAGATAAGCAGGCTACCATTCAATCCCTCCCTGACTGGCACCGCAGATGCCTGGCGCGCGCACAGCTAAGCAGGAAGAGGCCCAGAACCAGGTCTAGGCTAAGAGCGACCTGGCACACAGGCACTTAAGGGGATTATCCCAGAGACTGACTCCTAGTGTGCAGGAAAACAGCTCAGGCCCACTAGAAGGGCAAGGAGAACAACATGCAGGAAGGGACTTTGTTCTCCCAGTTGACACACATGGCGCCTACCAGGGACCACTTCTATCACCATGAAAAGACAGGAATATGTTCCAGATTAAGATCAGCTAGACAACCCCTGAGAGGGGGCCTGAGGTGATGGACATGCACAACCTTTCTGAAAAAGAATTCAGAATAAAAGTCATAACCATCCTGATGGATCTACAGAGAAATATGCAAGAGCTGAGGGAGGAAGTGAGGGAACGGAGGAAAGACAATGCAGAAATGAGACATGCGATTGACGGGCTTAGCAGCAGACTGGACAAGATGCAAGAGACTGTTAATGGAACAGAAATCAGAGAACAGGAATACAGAGAAGCTGAGGCACAGAGAGAGAAAAGGATCTCTAGGAATGAAAGAATATTAAGAGAACTGGGTGACCAATCGAAATGGAACAATATTCGTATTACAAGAGTATCAGAGGAAGAACAGAGGGAAAAGGGGATAGAAAGTGTCTTTGAAGGTATAATTGCTGAAAACTTCCCCAGGAAGGAAATAGTCTCTCAGTCCATTGAAGTCCACAGATCTCCCAACACAAGGGACCCAAGGAAGACAACACCTAGACACATAATAATTAAAAAGGCAAAGATCAAAGATAAGGACAGAGTATTAAAGGCAGCTACAGAGAGAAAAACGATTACCTACAAAGGAAAACCCATCAGACTATCATCAGACTTCTCAACAGAAACCTTACAGGCCAGAAGAGAATGGCATGATATATTTAACAGAATGAAACAGAAGGGCCGCGAACCAAGAATATTGTATCCACCACGATTATCATTTAAATTTGAGGGAGGGATTAAACAATTCCCAGACAAGCGAAAGCTGAGGGAGTTTGCCTCCAATAAACAACCTCTACATGATATCTGAAAGGGACTGTTCTAGATGGAAGCACTCCTAAGGCTAAAAAGATGTCACCAGAGAAAATAAAATCGTAGCAAAGAAAGCAGACAATCCAAATACTAACTAAAGGCAAAGAATAAAACACCTAGTATACAAAGAATGCAGGAGCAAGAATACGAAGGGAAAGAAATAATCACCAGACTGTGTTTACAATAACGTAACAAGAAAGTTAAGTTAGACTCCTAGATAGTAAAAATGCTACCCTTGAAACTTGGTAACCACAAATCTAAAGCTAGCAATGGCAATAAGTACTTATCTATCAATAATCACCCTAAATGTAAATGGACTGAATGAACCAATCAAAAGACACAGAGTAATAGATGGGATAAAAAAGCAAGACTCATCTATATGCTGCTTACAAGAAATTCACCTCAAACCTAAAGATATACACACACTAAAAGTGAAGGGATGGAAAAAGATATTTCATGCAAAAACAAGGAGAAAAAAGCTGGTGTTGCAGTACTTGTATCAGACAAAATAGACTTCAAAATGAAGAGAGTAGCAAGAGATAAAGAAAGATATTAAATAATGATAAAGGGGTCAGTCCAACAAGAAGATATAACCATTATAAATATATACGCACCCAACACAGGAGTGCCAGCATATGTGAAACAAATACTAACAGAATTAAAGGAGGAAATACAAAGCAATGCATTCATTTAAGGTGACTTCAACACACCACTCACTCTAAAGGATAGATCAACCAGACAGAAAATAAGTAAAGACACAGAGGCACTGAACAACACACTAGAACAGATGGACCTAACAGACATCTACAGAACTCTACACCCAAAAGCAACAGGATACACATTCTTCTCAAATGCACATGGAACATTTTCCAGAATACACCACATACTAGGCCACAAAAAGAACCTCAGTAAAGTCAAAAATATTAAAATTCTACCAACCAACTTCTCAGATCACAAAGGTATAAAACCAGAAATAAATTTTAGAAAGAAATGAAAAAGGCTCACAAATACATGGAGACTTAACAGCATTCTCCTAATTAATCAATGGGTTAACGACAAAATCAAAACAGAAATAAAAGAATATATGGAGACTAATAACAAAAACAGAAAGCCCTAACTTCTGTGGGATGCAGCAAAGGCAGTTTTAAGAGGAAAGAATATTGCAATCCAGGCCTATTTAAAGAAGGAAGAACATTCCCAAATGAATAGTCTAAAGACACAATTACTGAAATTGGAAAAAGAAGAACAAATGAGGGCCAAAGTCACCAGAAGGAGGGACATAATAAAGATCAGAGAAGAAATAAATAAGATTGAGAAGAATAAAACAAAAGAAAAAAATCAATGAAACCAAGAGCTGGTTCTTTGAAAAAATAAACAAAATAGATAAACCCCTAGCCAGACTTATTTAGAGAAAAAGAGAATCTACACACATAAACATAATCAGAAATGAGAAAGAAAAAATAATGATGGCCTCACAGAAATACAAAGAATTATAAGAGAATATTATGAGAATCTATATGCTAACAAGCTGGAAAACCTAGAAGAAATGGAAAACTTCTTAGAAAAATACAACCTTCCAAGACTGACAAAGCAAGAAACAGAAAAACTAAACAGACCAATCACCAGCAACGAAATTGAATCAGTAATCAAAAAACTACCCAAGAACAAAACCCCCAGACCAGATGGATTCACCCCTGAATTCTACCAGACATATAGAGAAGAAATAACACCCATTCTCCTTAAAGTTTTTCAAAAAATAGTGGAGGAGGGAATACTTACAAACCATTCTATGAAGCCAGCATCACTCTAAAACCAAAACCAGGCAAAGACCTCACCAAAAAAGAAAATTGGAGACCAATATCCCTGATGAACATAGATGCAAAAATACTCAACAAAATATTAGCAAACCGAATTCAAAAATACATCAAGAGGATCATGTACCATTATCCAGTGGGATTCATCCCAGGGATGCAAGGATGGCACAACATTCGAAAATCCATCAACATCATCCACCACATCAACGAAAAGAAGAACAAACACCACATGATCATCTCCACAGATGCTGAAAAAGCATTTGACAAAATTCAGCATCCATTCCTGATTAAAACTCTCAACAAAATGGGTATAGATGGCAAGTACCTCAACATCATAAAGGCCATATATGACAAACCCACAGCTAGCATCATACTTAACAGTGAGAAGCTGAAACTTTTTCATCTAAAATTAGGAACAAGACAGGGATGCCCACTCTCTCCACTCTTATTCAACATAGTACTGGAGGTCCTAGCCACAGCAATCAGACAAAACAAAGAAATACAAAGCATCCAGATTGGTAAAGAAGAAGTCAAATTGTCACTATTTGCAGATGACATGATATTGTACATAAAAAACCCTAAAGACTCCACTCCCAAACTACTAGAACTAATATCTGTATTCAGCAAAGTTGCAGGATACAAAATTAATACACAGAAGTATGTTGCATTCCTATACACTAACAATGAACTAGCAGAACAAGAAATCTGGAAAACAATTCCATTCACAATTGCATCAAAAAGAATAAAATACCTATACATAAACCTAATGAAGAAATGAAAGACCTATACCCTGAAAACTACAAGACACTCCTAAGAGAAATTAAAGAGGACACTAACAAATGAAAATGCATCCTATGCTCTTGGCTAGGAAGAATAAATATTGTCAAAATGGCTATACTACCTAAAGCAATCTACAGATTCAACGCAATCCCTATCAAAATACCAACAGCTTTCTTCAATGGACTGGAACAAATAATTCTAAAATTCATATGGAACCACAAAATACCCCGAATAGCCAAAGCAATCCTGAGAAGGAAGAATAAAACAGGTCGAATGACGCTCCCAGACTTCAAACTCTACTACAAAGCTTCAGTAATCAAGACAATTTGGTATTGGCACAAGAACAGACCCACAGACCAGTGGAACAGAATAGAAAATCCAAACATTAACCCAAACATATACAGTCAATTAATATATGATAAAGGAGCCTTGGATATACAATGGGGAGATGACAGC
Organism: Smutsia gigantea; assembly: GCA_032199065.1. Lineage (NCBI taxonomy): Eukaryota > Metazoa > Chordata > Mammalia > Pholidota > Manidae > Smutsia > Smutsia gigantea. The sequence continues at coordinate 26,468 of JAVSCE010021032.1, forward strand.
CTCTTCAGCAGCTGGTGTTGGAAAAACTGGACAGCTATATGTAATAGAATTAAACTAGACTACTGTCTAACCCCATACACAAAGGTAAACTCAAAATGGATCAAAGACCTGAATGTAAGTCGTGAAACCATAAAACTCTTAGAAAAAAACATAGTAAAAAATCTCTTGGACAAAAACATGAGTGACATCTTCATGAACATATCTCCCCAGGCAAGGGAAACAAAAGCAAAAATGAACAAGTGGGACTATATCAAGCTGAAAAGCTTCTGTACAGCAAAGGACACCATCAGTAGAACAAAAAGACCGTACAGTATGGGAGAATATATTCATAAATGATATACCGATAAGAGGTTGACATCCAAAATATATAAAGAACTCACACACCTTAACAAACAAAAAGCAAATAATCCAATTAAGAAATGGGCAGAGGACATGAATAGACACTTCTCCAAAGAAGAAATTCAGATGGCCAACAGGCACATGAAAAGATGCTCCACATCGCTAATCATCAGAGAAATGCAGATTAAAACCACAATGAGATATCACCTCACACCAGTGAGGATGGCCAACATCCAAAACACAAGAACAACAAATGTTGGCGAGGATGTGGAGAAAAGGGAACCTTCCTACACTGCTGGTGGGAATGCAAATTAGTTCAACCATTGTGGAAAGCAGTATCGGAGGTTCCTCAAAAAACTCAAAATAGAAATACTATTTGACCCAGGAATCCGACTCCTAGGAATTTACCCTAAGAATGCAGCAGCCTAGTTTCAAAAAGACAGATGCACCCCTATGTTTATCACAGCACTATTTACAATAGCCAAGAAATGGAAGCAACCTAAGTGCCCATAAGTAGATGAATGGATAAAGAAGATGTGGTACATATACACAATGGAATATTATACAGCCATAAGAAGAAAACAAATCCTACCATTTGCAACAACATGGATGGAGCTAGAAGGTATTATGCTCAGTGAAATAAGCCAAGCGGAAAAAGACAAGTACCAAATGATTTCACTCATATGAGCAGCATAAGAGCAAAGAAAAAAACTGAAAGAAAAAAAACAGCAGCAGACTCATAGAACTTAAGAACGGACTAATAGTTACCAAAGGGAAAGGGTCTGGGGAGGATGGGCGGGAAGGAAGGGACAAGGAGGAAAAAGGGGCATTACGATTAGCAGTCATAATGTTGGGGGGGTTCGGGGAGGGCTGTACAACGCAGAGAAGACAAGTAGTGATTCTATAGCATCTCACTATGCTTATGGACAGTGACTGTAATGGGGTTGGTGGGGGGGACCTGATGAAGTGGGGAGTTTAGTAACCATAATGTTGCACATGTAATTGTAGATTAATGATACCAAAATAAATTTAAAAATAAATAAATAAATAAACAAAAAGAAAGCATACTTAGCACTTAAAACATGTTTTTTGATTCAAAGAGGGTCTGGCCACATGGTGTGGGGTGGTGTCATGGGGAAAACAGTGTAGCACAGAGAGGGCAAATAGTGAATATGGCATCTTACAACACTGATGGACAGTGACTGTATTGGAGTATGGGTGTGGACTTGATTAATATGGATAAAAGTAGTCACCACACTGTTTTTTCATGTGAAACCTTCATGAGATTGTATATCTATAATACTTTAATAAAAAATTAAAAAAAAAAGAAAAGCAGGCGCTTTTTTAAAGTCTTACAGGTACAAGGGCCCAACAGCTGAACAAAATCATCCCAACACACTCAGCCCTGCAGGCTTTAAATTTCAAGGAATTTCGGGCCTCCTAACCCCCTCCTGGTGAAGCAGCCCCGAAGCACCTCATGGCGATAAGCAGCCTGCCATTCATTTCCCCCTGCCATGGCGGTGCAGCCAGAGAGCTGCTCCGCCCATGGCAACCACACAGAGTCTCCTCTTAGCGCCCAGCTAACCCTGAAGGACAGTGGAAGCTGGAGCAAGGTTCAGAAGGAGCAAATGGGCTGTCCTGGAAGTAAAACGCCAGGCAGTGCTATGGGCTAGCCTGAGGGCGGCCCCGCCCACGGCAGCTGAGGGGATTATCCCAGAGATTGCCTCCAGGTGTGTGGGTAAACAGTACAGCCTGGGGAAGCAACAGCAAGTTCCAGAAGGCAGGAAAGGGCATATCCTTAGGGTAGAACTCACCCAGTGTGGCTGCCACACCCCCGTAGTGCTCTAGGCTAGCCTGAGGATGGCCCCGCCCATGGCAGCTGAGGGGATTATCCCAGAGACTGCCTCCGGGTGTGTGGGTAACCAGCAAACGCTGTGGAAGCCAGAGCCAGGCCCATCCTTGCAGTAGAATGCACCTGGCATGGTTGCCCCTACCCCGCAGTGCTCTAGGCTAGCCTGAACTCGGCCCTGCCCATGACAACTCAAGGGATTATCCCAGAGACTGCCTCCTGGTGTGTGGTGACTGACACAGGCTGAGGAGAAGGGCAAGGCGAAACAGCAAACTGAAAGGGACTTTGTTCTCCCAACTGACACATGTGTTACCTGCCTGCGACACTACTATCGCCATCAAAAGACAGAAGAACCTGGTCCAGTGAAAAATCACCCAGACAACCCCAGAGAGAGGGCCTGGTAGTATAGATTGAAACAATCTTCCTGAAAAAGAATTCACAATAAAAGTCATAACCATGCTGATGGACCTACAGAGAAATATGCAAGAGCTAAGGGATGAAGTCAGGAGGGACATTACAGAAATGAAACAATCGATTGATGGGCTGAAGAGCAGACTGGACGAGGTGCAAGAGACTGTTAATGGAATAGAAATCACAGAACAGCAGTACAGAGAAGCTGAGGCAGAGAGAGATAAAAGGATCTCTAGGAATGAAAGAATATTAAGAGAACTGTGTGACCAATCCAAATGGAACAGTATTCACATTACAGAGGTACCAGAGGAAGAAGAGAGAGAAAAAGGGATAGAAAGTGTCCTTAAGAAATAATTGCCGAAAACTCCCCCAAGCTGGGAAGGAAATAGTTTCTCAGACCATGGAAGTCCACAGATCTCCCAAGACAAGGGACCCAAGGAGGACAACACCAAGACATATAATAATTAAAATGGCAAAGATCAAAGACAAGGACAGAGTATTAAAGGCAGCCAGAGAGAGAAAAAAGATCACCTACAAAGGAAAACCCATCAGGCTATCATAAGACTTCTCAACAGAAACCTTACAGGCCAGAAGAGAATGGCATGATATATTTAATGCAATGAAACAGAAGGGCCTTGAACCAAGAATATTGTATCCAGCACGATTATCATTTAAATTTGAGGGAACGATTAAACAATTCCCAGACAAGAAAAAGTTAAGGGAATTTGCCTCCGACAAACCACTGCTACAGGATATTTTAAAGGGGCTGCTCTAGATGGAAGCACTCCTAAGGCTAAATAGAGGTCAGGCAAAAAATAAAATCAACTTTCCACAAAAACAGTCAAAGGAAACACAAAAGACTACAGAAAAAAACACCTAACATATAAAGAATGGAGGAGGAAGAATAAGAAAGGAGAGAAATAAAGAATCATCAGACTGTGTTTATAATAGCTTAATAAGAGAATTAAGTTAGACAGTTAAATAGTAAAGAAGCTACCCTTGAACCTTTGGTAACCATGAATCTAAAGCTAGCAATGGCAATAAGTACATATCTATCGATAATCACACTAAATGTAAATGGACTGAATGCACCAATCAAAAGACACAGAGTAATAGATGGGATAAAAAAGCAAGACCCACTTATATGCTGCTTACAAGAGACTCACCTCAAACCCAAAGATATACACAGACTAAAAGTGAAGGGATGGAAAAAGATATTTCATGCAAACAACAGGGAGAAAAAAGTAGGTGTTGCAGTACTTGTATCAGACAAAATAGACTTCAAAACAAAGAAAGTAGCAAGAGATAAAGAAGGACATTATATAATCATAAAGGGGTCAGTCCAACAAGAGGATATAACCATTTTAAATATATATGCACCCAACACAGGAGCACCGACATATGTGAAACAAATACTAACAGAATTAAAGGAGGAAATAGAAAGCAATGCATTCATTTTAGGAGACTTCAACACACCACTCACTCTAAAGGACAGATCAACCAGACAGAAAATAAGTAAAGACACAGCGACACTGAACAACACATTAGAACAGATAGACAACAGACATCTACAGAACTCTACACCCAAAATCAGCAGTATACACATTCTTCTCAAGTGCACATGGAACATTTTCCAGAATAGACCACATACTAGGGCATAAAAAGAACCTCAGTAAATTAAAAAATATTGAAATGCTACCAACCAACTTCTCAAATCACAAAGGTGTAAAACTAGAAATAAATTGTACAAAGAAAACAAAAAGGCTCACAAACACATGGAGGCTTAACAACATGCTCCTAAATAATCAATGGATCAACAACCAAATTAAAACAGAGATCAAACAATATATGGAGACAAATGACAACAACAACACTAAGCCCTAACTTCTGTGGGACGCAGCAAAGGCAGTTCTAAGAGGAAAGTATACTGCAATCCAGGCCTATTTAAAGAAGGAAGAACAATCCCAAATGAATAGTCTAAAGTCGCAATTATTGAAATTGGAGAAAGAAGAACAAATGAGACCCAAAGTCACCAGAAGGAGGGACATAATAAAGATCAGAGGAGAAATAAATAAAATTGAGAAGAATAAAACAATAGAAAAAAATCAATGAAACCAAGAGTTGGTTTTTTGAAAAAATAAACCAAATAGATAAACCCCCAGCAAGACTTATTAAGAGAAAAAGAGTATCTACACACATAAACAGAATCAGAAATGAGAAAGGAAAAATCATGATGGACCCCACAGAAATACAAAGAATCATAAGAGAATATTATGAGAATCTATATGCTAATAAGCTGGAAAACCTAGAAGAAATGGACAACTTCTTAGAAAAATACAACCTTCCAAGACTGAGCAAAGAAGAAACAGAAAATCTAAACAGACCAATTATCAGCAACGAAATTGAATCAGTAATCAAAAAACTACCCAAGAACAAAACCCCCGGGCCAGATGGATTCACTGCTGAATTTTCTCAGACATACAGAAAAGATGTAATACCCATTCTCCTTAAAGTTTTCCAAAACATAGAAGAGGAGGGAATACTTCCAAACTCATTCGATGAAGCCAGCATCACTCTAATACCAAAACGAGGTAAAGACACCACCAAAACATAAAATTACAGACCAATATCCCTGATGAACATAGATGCAAAAATACTCAACAAAATATCAGCAAACCGAATTCAAAAATACATCAAGAGGATCATACACCATGACCAAATGGGACTCATCCCAGGGATGCAAGGATGGTACAACATTCGAAAATCCATCAACATCATCCACCACATCAACAAAAAGAACAACAAAAACCACATGATCATCTCCATAGATGCTGAAAAAGCATTCAACCAAATTCAACATCCATTCATGATAAAAACTCTTAACAAAATGGGTATAGAGGGCAAGTACCTGAAATAAGCTATAATTTTTGCATATTAATTTTATATGCAGGAACCTTACTGTTTATAATAATTTTAGTAGCTCCCTTGAGTTGTCTAAACATAGAATTAAATCACTGGAAATAGTGATTTTTACCTTCTCCTTTTAATTTACTCTACAATCTATTTCTTTCACTTACCTGAGTGCATGGTTTACATCCTTTTCTGTGTCCTGACATTAATAGGAATGGTTATGATTTTTCCCTATTAAGTATCATGTTGGCTTGAGTTGAAACATATATATTTTATAACATTATTTTAAAGATGTATCCATGTAATCCTACATTATTAACAATTTGTTTTTTAAGGAGATAGGGCTTTTTATTTTCTTCCCAATGCTTGCTGCTGTCTTAATCATTTGGATGTTCTAGACAACAGTAAACAAATATTGCTGAGAAATCACCAAGCTGTATCAGTGAATGTCCTTATCAAAAACAAACACAAATGAAGATTCATTACTACTATTTCATAAAGACTCTACTTCTTACCTAAAATATGGCCAGTGGGACAGTGGCATTTTCCTTCTGCAGTTAAACTACCAGGACAAGAAATGCAGTTCCAGCCATCTTCAGTAACACCTTTCTAAATTAAAAAAAAATTATTTTCTCCTTAAATTAGCTTTCTCCTTCTTAATTGATTATGTAAGTTCAAAAAGCCACAACAGTATATAACTTGTGGTCAATATTCAAATAAATCATATATGTATGAGCCACATAAAAATTTCCTGGATAGCCCATTGTGCTTACATTCTAAAATAAAGCTATACATTACTAGGTACTGACTACTATTAACTCTAGACAATAGTTCTTCATGATTTTTAGTTCAAATGAGTCCTTACTATCAAGGTAGTACTGTCATTCGGTTTTTCCATTTACAAAGAAAGATAAAACAACAAAATTCAACAGTATTTAATCAACAGATAGCCAATTAATGGTTTAGTTTAACCTGTTCTAAAATATTATTCTAATTTTTAAAAATCCAAATACATTAGCTTTTACAAATTAAGTTGTAATCCAAAATGGGTGAATTTTATGGTATATAAATTATATGTAAATAAAGTTGTTAAATTAAATTATTAGGATATTTCCTCCTACCCATTAATTGATTGTACTAGTAAAGGTTTTTGGTAAAATATGACGTCATTCCAAATCGGGATTATGATATTATATGGTTATTCCTAAACCTGGGATAAAAATACAATAATTTTATTACATATATGGACATAATCAAAATTAATAGAGAACAATGGTAATAGCAAAACAATGCCAAAAATTATTTTTAATTTTGGTTGAAAAGACTTGGTATATAAAGAAATGCTCCTACACTTGGCAGTGTAATTATTATAAAGGGCTATTTAAAAATTATGATACTTCAGCAATGTCACTGAAAAATAAATTTGTCTTGCCATTTCACATTAATAGCTTTTTATGATTGGTAATTCAGCTAGGGTAAATATTTCCAAAAAACATAAAATAGGTATCAAGTTGATCCTCAAACTTATAAGTACTAGTCATAAATTAGGACAACTGGTAACTTTATATTAAATCCCCAGATTCAATTTTTAAAAATATAGATAATGAGAAGAAACATTAAAAGTCAGAACTGACACACAAAGACTCCTAGTTATCCAAAATGACTGGAAAATGTGTTTCTATTAAGAATCATTATATATAGTAGCTACTAATTTACTAATTTTCCAAAAATTATGATAAAATGAAATAAGTAACAAAACAGCAACAGACATTATTTAGCCTATTTAGTGTGATGCAATTGGCATTTCATGAACTTATCACACCTTAGGTATCATTTTGAACATGAATTATTATATGACTGTTGACATGTTATAGGAAACTGAATTGAATCTGTACTTTAGGATACACACATCCCAAATTGCTCTATATATGTATACTCATCTGTCTATTTTTATTGCTAAGTCACTTTACGAGAAGAAAGAGACACGCAAATTTCCACAACTTTGTGGGTTTTTTTGGGTTTCAGATTTTAAAAAGTAAACCAATACATTCCTGTTTTTTCCAGGTTTGCATAAAATTTCACTGACCTCCCAAAATTTACTCCAGCTTAATAATTTTAAAGTTTGTGGGAAAACATTAGAGTATATTAAGTCATAAGTTAAAACAATAAAGACATTTAACTTACTACTTTTTATGGTAAAATTATTTTTAAGTAAATACTTCATACCATATTTTCTGGGCATTTTTTACAAATAATATCAGGTCCTCCATTATTAGAGATCATCTGAAATCCTGGTACACACACACATGAAGTTCCTAAAAAGAAAATGCCAATTTTGACCGTGGTAAATAAAAACTCCAAGATCGGGACATTTTTAATAATTCTTAAGATCTTGAACAGTGGTACAGTAGTTAAGAACAATACTCTGGAACCTGTACTGCCTGGATTCAAATGCAGAAACATACTCTTTGGGTTCTAATCTTAATTCTGCTACTTAGCTGTGTTTCCTAAAGCAAGTTACTGCACTTCTCTGTGCCTCACTCCCACTCTGGTAAAATGAGGGGGAAATTACCTACCTACCTCATAGGGTAAATATGAATATTAGTTTTTATATGACAAGCTCTTAGAAATGTGTCTGGCAAAAGGTAGGTTTTGTGTTTGCTACCATTTTAGTGTAAGAATAACTAAATTACTGTTTTTCAACTGTTACTCTAATAATCTATTCATTAACTGCTATGGAAAATTTTATATTTCTGTTTCACTCAACCATACATATACATCCAAGAATTCAAATTTACTGTCAAAACAAAATCTTATTAGGAAAATTACCTTGATTCAAATAAATCGTTTTCCTCTGTTTGGACAGATAGTAACTATTATAAGATAATCACTATTTAACTTGATGCATAGGCAAAGACAACATTCTCTAAGGAGGCATTAAGTGGAAACAGGACCTATAGGAATTTAGGTAGAATGAGTATGATATCCGGATTCATAATTACAAAACTAATATTTTACACTTTAGAGTCTGTGAAATGCTTTCTATATTTCCTCACGTGAGGAGCCTGACCTGTCCTATATGATTTACATGAGGATACATCAAATTTAACAAGGCAGAAAGTGATACCATGCATGATCAAATTGAGATTGAAAACATCTTAGGTTTTTTTTTTTACTTTTAAATAAATTATTTTAAGTTTATGTTGAGGTACATATATAAACAAATTTTAGATGGATTTTGACATGTGTATATACTCCCATAACCATCACCCAAATCAGGTTTATCATATATTTTCACTAACTTTTTTTTAAATCTTAGACTTTAGAACGTCATATTCGGAGCAGTTTCAGTGAGAAATAGGAACAAAGGATAGATGTTTCAAAAAAATTTAGGTTTATTCTAAAGAGAAGTTAAGGCCAATTAGTAGCATTCGACAATAAAAGGGATAATTCCTAAGGAAATATATTATTCTACGATGTATAATGGAAATGCACAGGTGGAGACTGAAAGCAGAGACAGTTCTTCCTCCACCCCCGCCCCAGTTTAGGTGACAAAACATTACAACCTCATCCGGGCTTCAACTTCCTTATCAGTAAAATGAGAAGACTGGACCTGATCATGGTTAAGGTCCCTTCCAGCTCCACATTTCTAGGATTTGAAAAGCAAGATAAAGGGCTATCGAAGTTTATAAAAGCGCCAATAAGCATTCCGACCCCAACCCGCCTGTCATCTGCTACTCTGCACTTCAGCTTACTTCTCTGTATTTTTTCCACCTTTGGTGGGCGACTTTCCAGGTGCCTGCCTAAAGGCCCCTCGGATGAGTCCCCGGGGAATGGATCACCGAGTAGCTGACTCGGGGTTCTCCAACCTCATCTGTGTGCAACCTGCAATCCCCCAAGGAAACCCTTTTCTCAGGCGATGGCGATTAGTTTTCCTGAAACTTTCTCCCTGCAGACGAACAGGTGTTTCAGCGACGCCAGGGACTGGGGTCACCACCAAGGCAGGAATGTTACTTTGGCCAAGGCCCACCCGGAACCTTCTCACCTAGGGAGTCCCGCCTCTGGTTGGCTCCACAAGGAACACAAGAGAGCGCGGAGATATCGAAGTACTGGTTGTGGCCGCACGTCTCTGGTTGCCGGAAGGGGAAGGAGAAGGTCTGGGCCTGTGAGACTCTTAGGAGGTCTAACAGGAGGAATGCAATCACAGCCGCGGCCGGTAAGGTGGACCACGCCGCCATCGTCAGCCTAGTTCCCCCGCGGCCCGTCACCATGGTGCAGTCGCCTGAGGCAGTGCAGCCTCCGTCACCCCATCAGCCTCTGCAGCAGCTCCGCAGAGCCGATTGGACAACTACGGCCAGGGTTCCGGAAGTGTCTGCAGACGCTGCCTGGTTGCTAGGTTGCCAAAGTCACGGCTGGCTTGCTGGCCCGAGAAAGGATGACTTAGAAGCCGGCTAACCATAGCGTCTGGCCGACGCGACCGGCAATTTAAACAATTGTTTCAAAGTCGGGACGCGACCCGTTAGCTGGAAGTGACATCAATTTAGGAGGTCCGGAAATAGAATAAACAGCAAAGAAAATATCGTGTCACACAAGAGTATTGTTTCATTGATTTCATTAAACTGTTAAATGATGTTTACATCAGTTATCCAGACTAGGCCATTTTCGTGTTAAAGGAGACATTCCAACAATGTATGTGTCAGAAAAAAAAAAAGAAAAACAATTACGAAATATACTCAAGCACATAAAAGCACTTAAAAAGATTTTCCTGCCAGACCTTTCTCTGTGTTTCTACTTTTTCAGCATAGGAAATCATGTATATACAATGAGATCATTTTTACCACATTGTGAATAAAAAAGGAACCTGTTTAAGTCAAATTTACACGTATATGAATGTTATTTTTCAAAGTAAGCAGCCTTGGAGACTGTTAGCTCCAAAACATTTTAGAACACCTTCAAAGCGAATTATAGGTCATAAGAGAAAAATTTCTTAATATTTAAATCTCACTTCTATTTTTGTTGTATTTTGTTCTCCTCCCCAACTCCCTCATCACCAATAAAATCAGGTGGCATATTTTTTAACCACCTTATTCATCACTACTAGTAGCTTGAAACAACTTTTGGTCTTCTCAAAAAACAAATTTCTAATGGAAATGATTTGCCACTAAAGGAAAACACACAAAGACATATAATCTCAATGCATGTGGAAAATACATCCTAGGAAGTTAGATGACTTTAACCACCAGCACTCACTCAGTCACGAATATCTATGACACAGGAGGTGTATGTTCTGAAAACTTCTCCTTAAAAGAGTACTTTTAAAGAATGTTTTTGACTAATTACCATGTTGTTGGAGTGTCTAGTTTGAAGTGGAAATCACTTATCTGAGTAAGATTTAAAAAAAAAACATGTGACTATATAAATGTTAATGGGGATCCAGAAAGGACATGGTCAGAATAGTTGAGATTAATCTGCAAAAGCTTCTTCCTATGGGTAAACTTTAACTCTAGTCTTCCCTAATGAAGTGTACACTGTTTTATGTTTTGTGGAAGGGAAAAGGGCAATAATATTTACAAATTGCCTTGTATATAATTAAAGCAATAAAAGAAATTCCATATATTATGCACTGTGCTAGGCACTTGACAACATTAACCATAACTCTTCATAATAATCCTTTGAGGAAATACTATACCTTTTTTGTATCGTTTTACAAAAAAGGAAACTGAGAATCAAAAATTTATATTTTAGGTTATAGTGAAACTGGAATTTATCTCCATCTGGTCAACTCTAAAACCTGTTAACTTTTCAATAATATTAACTGTCTTCTTTGTGGAATAGAGAAAAATTTTGTCATGTTCTACATGTAGGACAAACCTATTGTTTTTAGTTAACAAGATGGTACTGCCATTATATTACCACAAACAGTGAAACTATGATTGTCTATGAGCTTTGGGAACTGCAACTAAGAAAACTGCCCCCAAAGATCTAGAGAGCTTATTTGTAGCAGAAGGATTCAAAATAGAGGCAGTCACATTTGAGGTAACTGTAGATACTATGGGTTCATCTGTATAAACTGCCTAGAAGATAGGAGAAAGAATGTTAGCTAAAACTTTTAAGCATAAATTTGGACTGTACTACTAGTGATATTTTTGCTGGAAGTAAGAGATGGTCAGGTAATTTAAGCCAGTTCACAATTTCTTAAAAAAATATGTGAGAGGTCTGGAGGTAGGTGGCTGCTGGTATTCACTCAATTATGTCAGATAGCCATCTCTGTAATTCTCTTCACTTTTCCCTCTTAGTTGCAGTGTGATTGTCTAACACAAGATATCAACAGTCATGTTTAAGACAAGAAAAAGGAAAGAAGCTGAACTAGAGATGTTTCCTCTGTCTCTTTAATCAGGAAAACAAGTGCTTTCTCTATATTTTGCTAAAATTCTTACATGCATCATTTCAACCTTTTTAACAACCCCATGAATAGGTAGTACAATTTTCCCCATTTACCAGGCTTAAACACATGCCCAGTATCACCCAGATAAAATGTAAAGGTTATGCATAGAAGTGGCAGGAGATAAGGTGGAAAGGTAGGAAAGAATAAAAATGAAGGCTCTTGAATGCCTATATTTGCCTACCATGGTTTCAAGCGTGTTACGACTTTAAGCTAGGGAATAACATTATCAGATTTGCATTTTAGGAAAATCCTGGAAAAGACATATATGGAAACCTCTAGAGGCAAAGATCATTTGGGAGGCTAAAGCAGAAATCTAGAGTCTAAATTAGGATAATAGAAGAGGGGAGAGGCAGGAGAGGATGAATGAAAGAGCTGTTTAGCAGGAAGAATCATGAGAAGATTATGACTTGGACAAAGGAAGTAAATAAACAGAAACAGGGATTGCTCCCAGTTTCTGTTCTGGGTGGCTGGGTGGATTGTTATATTAAAGGAAGATAGGAAGTACCTGGAAGCAGATTAAAAGCTTCATATTGAATTAAGAAAAAATTTTAGAGGTAGAAATTAAAGTTATAGTAATTTATATCAAATACATTGGTGGGAGTTAGAGCCATGGATACTAATTGAAATAATTAATATTAATTGCCTGCTTTCGATGTGTCATCACCTCAATATCTGATTTGACAGAGTTGGGACCATTATCATCACTCTCATTTTACAAATGAGAAAACCAAGGCTTAGCAAGCATATATGTCTATGAATTCCTAGTCATTCTCAGATTATGATTCTAACCCTGGTAATTTGATATGAGAGCCCACAATGTTAGCCCTGATTATTTACTACCGCTCTTGAATCACTGTATGTGCTTTCCTGGGAATTAGTAAAGGGAAAGGCAAGTGAGCCCCTAAGGGGATTAAGGAATTAAAATATTACAAAGAACATGAAGAACAAATTCAGAGTTCCAGAAGTGGAGGTTGTAATCAGAAATGGGAATTAGTAAGGTCAAGCTCTTATAGTTGGGACACTTTGTGTGGTAAGCCCTGCACTCTTTCCCAATCTCCAGACTCCTCGTTGTCAACAGTTAACTAGATATAAACAACTGCTGAATCATATTCAAGATGTTCCAAACTGAACCTGGCTTACAAGATGGAATACTCTCCTGGCTTTCCTCCAGGTTATTCCTAGAATAAAATTTCTGGCTATTCCTGTTCTCTGAAAGCTCACCCTCCTTTACTTCACCATTAAATATGGAGTCCTGAGGGCTTAGTTCTAGACTTGCATCTCTTTTTAGTCTTTGGTTTTCTCATAGGCAGTATGTCTATGACTTCAGTGACTACTTTTTGTAGATGATTTATATATTTTTATCTATCCAGGCAAAGTATCTTTTCTGAGCTCTGAACCAGTATTTCCACTGCCTGCTTGAAAACTCCATTTGGGTGGAATGAAGCATCTTTAATTCCAGGTGTCCAAAAACAACTCACAATCTCCATTCCTTCCCCTGCCTCCAACCTTGTCCTCTTCCAGCATCCTCTATCCTCTATGTTAATGGCAACATCATTCAACCTGTACAGTAGGCCAAAAATCTAGGAGTCACTTTTGATTCTTTCCTTTTCTTCATGTTCCCATACTAGTCTATTAACAAGACTTCTTGATTTTTTTTAATGTACTGCCCAAATATTCCTTGAGTTCTCTTACTTTTCTTAACCTCTACCATCACTACCACCCTAAAATGCTGTCTTCTGCCATATGAATTACTGCAGAAACCTATTTCAAAACTTGATTTTTTCAGTTTTAGGCATTATTAATTGACTGCCTGTTATGGAGGATGAAGATATGCTTTCTGAACACCTCCATCTCTCTAATATATTTATTTAAAATTTTCAATTAGAGTGGTAATCACTTTTACATTATTATGACTACTTAAATGCTATTCACAATTGAGTCATATACCATACTACAGTTTTTATCTTATGTGAATAAGCATCTTTGCTTCTTTACTTATCAATTGCTATCATTGATTAATTTCTTCCTTAAAACTATAATCTCCTTTCAATATATTTAACACATTTACTATGTGCCAGGTTCTCCTCCAAGTGCTTTTAATCCTCATGGTATCTCTTAGAAGTAGTACTGTTATCCCCAATTTATAGATGAGGAAGTTCAGGCACAAAGAGAGCCAACAAAAACTATTAGGATCCAGACATCTGTGTTCTTTTTATTTAAGGAAAATATTTAATTTTATCTTTTTGAGGTATAATTGATATATAACATCATATAAGTTTTAGGTGTACAACATACTGATTGTATGTATTGAGAACTAATTGCCACAATAAGTATAATTAACATCCATCACCGTACATAGTTATGTAATGTTTTGTGATGAGAACTTTTAAGATCTACTCTTAGCAACTTTCAAATATGCAATAGAGTATTATTAACTATAGTCACCATGCTGTATATTACATCCCCATGAATTATTTATTCTATAACTGGAAATTTGTTCAACAGCCTGTGACCTCTCCCACCCCCTATCCCTGGCAACCACCAATCTGTTCTTTGTATCTACAAGCTTGGAGTTGTTTTTGGTTTTGGTTTTGGTTTTGGATTCCGCATGTGAGATCAAACACTATTTGTCTTATTTCACTTAGCATGAGATCCTCCCATATGGTTGCAAATGGCAAGATTTCATTCTCTTTCGTGGCTAAATAATATTTCATTATATATATGCCACATTTTCTTTATCGATTCATCCATCTATGAGGCACTTAGGTTGTTTCCATATCTTGGCTGTTGTAAATAATGCTTCAATGAATATAAGGGTGAATATATATCTTTTGAGTTAGTGTTTCCATTTTCTTCAGGTAAATATCCAGAAGTGGACTCACTGGATCGTATGGTAGTTCTATTTTAAACTTTTTGAGGAATCTCCATGTTGTTTTCCACAGAGGCTGTACCAATTTACCAACAGTGCACAGTTCTTCCCTTTTCTCCACATCCTTACCAACAATTTTTATTTGTTGTTGTGTGTGTGTGTGATAATAACCTATCTAACATGTGTGAGGTAATGTCTCATTGTGGCTTTGATTTGCATTTCCCTGATGATTAGTGATGTGGAGCATCTTTTCATGTGCCTCTTGGCCATCTGAATTTCTTCTTTGGAAAATATCCATTTATCTTCTGCCCATTTTAAAATTATATTGTTTTTTATATTTAGCTATATTCATTTTTATATATTTTTTGGATATTAACCCCTTTCAGATATATGATTTGCAAATATCATCTCCCATTGATATTTTGTTGATCATTTCCTTTCCTGTGCAAGTAGCCTTTTAGTTTGATGGAGTACACCTGTTTTATTTTTGCTTTTGCTTCCTCAGGCATCTATGTTCTTAACCACTATGTTATGTGGCCTTGCCTTGAGGGAGTAAACCAAGAATGAAGAGAATATGAAATCTGTTACACTAGAAGGGGAAAAGGGAGTGATGTGAAAGAGAGATCTCAAGTTTGGTGGATTGCATATCCTCTTCTTTACTTCCTTGTTTGGGTAGAGCACATACTTTAGCAGCTTTCTGAGAAAGGGTGCAAAATATGTAAATTTTTGAGGTCTTGCATGTCTGAAAATGTCTTTATTCGTCTCTCACACTTACTTGATAGTTTACTTGGGTATAGAATTCTAGTTCGGAAATAATTTCCACTCCAAATTTTGAAGGCATTACACCTTTTACTTCTGGTTTCTAATATTGCTATTGAAAAATCTGCCATTTTGATTGTTAATATTTTGTGTAAATTTTTTTACCTTCTTAAAGTCTTAATATGTCCCTCTGTCCTCATTTTTCTTAATTTTATAATGATGTGTCATGTGGTATTTCATTGTCCTCTTTTTTGTTGAGTACTTGTTGGACTTTAATTATTCTTTTGAAGATTCCTCTCCTTTTTTCCTATTCCCTCTTTCTGGAGGCCCTATTTTTCAGATGTTGGACCTCCTTGACTGTTCCTCTAGTTTTCTTAAATTATCTTTTTTATTCTTCATTTTATTTTGTTTTGCTCTACTTTCTGGAAGATTTTCTAAGCTTTTTCTGTCAAACATTCCCTTAAAATTTTCATTTCCACTATTATTAATTTACCTTCTAAGAGCTCTTGTTTTGTGACTATACCGTATTTATAACCCCCTAGTATTCCTTCATGGGTGTAATGTTTTATCTGTTTGAGGACACTGCTGAATGGTGTTTTAAAGTTTCTTCTGCCTGAACAATCTCTGTTTCTTCAAAGTATGTTTTGTGTTAGATTTACTAATTAATCCGGTGACCTTTTACTATTTATGTATATAACAATGTAAATGTATATCTATATAATATATGCATATTAGAGTGGAGCATACTGAAAAGCTAACTGGAAGCTCTACAAGGACAGGTGGGGCTTCATGACAGGGCTATAATGTGTAGGGTGACTGGCCTGGGCTGTTTCATAGGGCACCCTCCATGTCAGTATCCTCCCCCCTTGTTGAACTGATTAGACTCCCCAGAATCTTCTTCTTGGAGGATTTAGGCCTGGCTGCCAGGTTTGGTGGGGAAGGCGTTTCATTATTATTCAGTCTCATCATTCACATCTGCTCTTCTTTTCTATATAGAACCCTTGACCTCAACTGCATCCATTATCCCTTAGTCATACTCTCTCCAGAGAATAAAACTTCAATCTTCTGCTAAAGTAGGGGAGAGACAGTTTTCTTGGTACTGGGAGGATGGAGTCTAAGTGCATGTCTTTAATACTTTATATATTGATGTTTAGCCAACTCTGTTTTCACGTCCTTTTGCAACAGAAAATATTGAGGCCTCCTAAGCCTTTGAGGACTTAATTTGGTACATATAAGGTGGCTTCTTTGGTATTCCCACTGTCAATTTAGGATTTAGCCCTCTTGGATTCACAGAAAAAATTATCATCCATCCACCTGCTTCCTGTTTGCAAAGTTTTATTGCTGTTGCCTTCTACCCTATTATCTTTATCGTTTTCAGTTTTGCTTGTTTTTAAAGTTCCTTTTCTCTTATTTTATTAGGATTTCTGCAATGTTCAAACTGTCACCTTAAACTGGAAGTCAAAATAACCTGTTAATCTGTCTTCATACACTTATTCTTGCCACCCTCTAATCCATTCTCCCTATCTCAGCTGGAGTAATCTTTTGAAACACAAGGCAAATATGTCACCTTTCTGCTTAAAGGAGTTCATTGGTTTTCCAGTGGAAAGCTCACAGTCTTTAACATGAACTGTAATCCCCAGCAGGGTCTGACTTCTTCCTGCAGCCTCTCATTGTCCTGTGCACTCTGCCCTTACTGGCCTTTCAGTTCTCTGAATGCTGCTAAGCCTGTGCCTTACTTCTCTGCCTGGACCCCTACTTCTCCCTCCCCTTCCCAGCAATTTCCATGTACCTGTTAACACCTCCTTTCCTTCCTTTAGGGAACTCCTTCTACAACATGAGAGGGGTGGGTGTACAGGCCAATTGCCTGTGTCAATGGCCAGGGGAGACCCACTGGCCATGGGAGACTGACACTATTGTAGCTGATCCTGCTCTGTCTCTTCTATATATAAGTAAAGTGTTGTCCCAGCTTTCCTATGAAATGCTCATTTCCTATGAAATACATGTACCGTGTATTTCCTTTTAATAATTCTTATCCCTGTTGTAAATTTACACTTAGTTAAATGATCCTATCAATTTTTCTCTCCTTTCGTGGACTGCAAGCTTCAAGAGAGCAAGAACCACACCCATATTTATTCACCATTATCTCCTTAGCACCAGGAGTTGTGCACAATACGTTGTAAGAATTCAATACACACTTGTTGCAACAGAAAATAAAAAAACAAAATTTGCTTCATTTCCTCATTCTCTGGTTTATTATCACGTTCCAAACTATAAGGGGAACTCAGTGCTACCTCCCTTCATCTCTGGGAAGGGAGCAGAGAACCAATGTGGCTTAAGCCTGGACCAGGAAGCTTCTGGCCACAATCATAAGGGACAGAATTTTTTTTTGTCAACATGGCATGGTATCAAAGTACTGTGCACTAGTTACTCAGGGGAGGACTCCAAACCCTTCTGCCCATTGCATCGTAGTATTGGAGTCACCAAGGAAAACACGATGCAGTCAAGTACTGGATGGGACAACACTTCACTTATATAGAGAAAAGACAGAGCAGGGTCAGCTACAGTAGTGGGTGTCAGACACCATAGCCAGTGGGTCTCTCCTAGCCAGATACAAGCAATTAGTGTAGACACCCACCTTTCTCATGTGGTAGTGGAGGAAACCCTGTTCTTTATCCTCAGAGGACAGACAGAGCAGTGATGTTGGCCAAGTGCGACACTTTAAGTGCACAGGCTTTAATGAAAGACAAAAGTATACTCACTGAGCCTAAAATAAGGTAAGATATTCCCACACGAGGTGAGAAACCAAACAGTCTGCATGAGCTCTTTAACTCTTGGTAAGGAAGTGTTCCAGACCCAAGGCCTATTCTTTATGTGGCTGAATGGGGGCTTGAGACCTCTTCCAACACAAGGTTTTCTAGTTGTTACTTTTTTCCTCTTATATGCTCTTTTTGGAATTTTTCTCCCAATTCTTAGGTCCTCCTCTTGCTTTTTCTTTTTGTTGTATGCTTCTGGTACTGGATGGAACCCATGGAAAGAAAGCCTAAGCAGAATGAGATACCCTGTTTCATATGTAGTCCTGCCTGTTCACTATAAATAGGTTCCACCCTGAGATTTGGGAGCCAAAGCTTCAGCACTGAAAAAGAGATTTAATCCAGTATCTTTTCCGCATGCCTCCTTTGCTAACCAATATCATCAACAGAATGTTCAGGATCTCAGTCTCTTCCATCTTCCTACTGTGGAGGCAAGACTCCCATGTACCTCAGGCAAGATGTTATCCAAGTTGGTATGCTGGGAGTCCTGTTCCATTCTTATTTACCACACATCAATCATTTGTTGATTCTCTTAAATCTGATACACAACTGAGCAAGCACCTTTGTTTAATTAGTAGTGACTAAACAGTGCTCCACTGATTCCCAAGGATTTTGTAGATGTGCCTCTGAAGACCACTGCAGGACACAGATTAGAGAGGAGAATGCAGGCCATCAGAGCAGTAAGAGTTTCTGTTATATACCTTTCTTGGTGCTTTACTATGTGCTGCATATGTGTGTGTGTCCGTTTCATCTGTGCATATATATATGTGTGTGTATGTGTGTATTCATCTATGCAACAACCCTCTTATTGTCATTTTCATTTGATAGGTGGAAAAATTAAGGCACAGAGAAGTTCAGCAACTAAACTGATACAGTGAGCAAGTGGCAGAGTTAGGCTTGGAGCTATGGTATTCTGATTTCTGAGCCAGACTTCTTGATTTCTAAGTTACACTGGAGTTACTGTGTGTTAGGGATTGTGGTGAGTGCTTTACAAACATTATTTCATTTAGTACTCATAATGGCCCTGTATGGTGGATACTGTTATCTTCACTCTACAAATGGAGAAATCTAAGGATAAGGAATTTTAAAATTTGTAAATAAATCCCAGTCAAAGCTGGGACTTACACTGGGATCTGCCTGATCTCAGAGTCTACAGTCTTAAGCTCTATGCTCTACACATTCTCCTGTTTGAAATGAGTGCCTGCATGTACGTGCTGTCCTTTTGCTATCATATGAGCTTCTTGAGGGAAGAGGACTGGGAGTTCCTCACCTTTGTCTTCAGGAGTCTTGGGAAGTACCTGACACACAGTCCATCCTCAATAATGCAAACTGAATTGAATGGAAGGTGTACATGAGGGATGAAAGTCCTTGGAGCTGAGAAGAATCGGGAACTCTTGAGACTAAGTGACCTGTTCATGTGGATGCTGAAGAGCAAGGAAGGCCAGCAGAAAACTGTCAGATACCAAAATCATTCAGTAGGGTAGGTGATGCTGTACTTCTGGTAAAATGCTTGGGAAGGCTGACTGATTGCCCAGCCAGAGCCACAGAATGGCTATGGCTCAGTGTGGTTACCATAGTTCAGGTTTGTTTTCTGTTTTGCTGTTCCAGAAACTTAGTTTTCTCTGTTCTCTAAAATGAGCAGCTTTTCATGTTGACACACTAAAGGCTCAAGAAACTAGTAAATAACCAGAATACCACATTAAACCAAATTACCTTGACTGGAATTTTCTTTTTTTGACTATAATGGTATGGTCTTCTGAGAAAGGCAGAAGGCAGACTAGGAAAGACAGGCATTCACTTTAGTGTCCTGTTTGGAGAAAATCTGCATAACTAGAAGGGGATGGTCATCCCAAAACAATGAAGGAGGCCTGGCAATACTGGTGGAAACTGTATGATATTAATGTAACACACTTGTAAAGATGAGCCTTATAGCCTTATAGCAAATGCTCATTAAATGCTAGCTGCTATTTTTGTTATAGACAAGAATGCTTCAGGGTACCTTTAACTGAGAAACACTTTCTGAGATGGGTAACTCATGCTCTATTTCGACACTTAGCAAACAACCTGCTGATCATTTGACTTCATATAGAGAACATATGCAGGCCAGGAAAGTGCTGGTCCATTTGATCTCAGGTTCACTTTACTGATGTTTCTTCTTGCGAACTAATATTGATGATACTCAATTCTGGAGCATGGGTCTGTGTGCTTGTTTAAAGGGAGTCTGCCTCAGAGGACAGAAACCTCCCTGTGCAATACAGAGTAGTGGCCTCTGGAAGCAAACAACCAGGTTCAATTCCTGGCTTTTATCTTGTATTATTGCTATAACTTTGAGTAAGCTATACAATTCTCTATGCCTCAATTTGCCTTCTCTGTAAAATAGGAAAAATAATAATACACAATTCCAAAAGTAGATGTGAGAACAAAATAAGATAATGCACAGGGCCTGGCACAAAAGAAGCCCTCAATAAATGTGAGCTTTTAACGTCAGGTTCCTGAGCTTGGCAGGCCTGGACCAAAACCTGGACTGTGGGGAATAATCAAGGTAAGTGCTACCTAGTCAATGAGCCTAGCTCCCCAAGGTGACATCCTGTGTTTGTCTATGGATCATAACATGAAAAATTGTCTGTTGATTTTTGAAACAGATCACTAATACTTATATAGTCTCAGATATTTACATTTATGAACTCATTCAATATTCCTGGCAACCCCAAAAGGTAGGTACTATTATTATCCCCATTTTATTAATGAGGAAATTCAAGTATAGAGAAGCTAAGTAATTTACCTAAGTGAGTAAATGGTGGCTTTCACTCCAGGAAAACACCTTTCATTCATTTTTATTCACAAACTACTTCTTCTTTCTCACAATCACATCATTAAAGAATAGGTATTTTGCAGTGAGAGGGGGATTGAAAACTCATTTTTTCTCTCATCTGTACCAGTGTTTTAAAGATGTAGTTTCTGTTTTAGTGAGCTTTTTGAATCCATCCATAAATGCATCATGTGGTTATAAAACGTTGTGGGTTGCTTTATTTGAAAATAATAAAATAAAAGCAAACAGAGGTTGTTCACTAGCTATTATGTAGCAGACATCATAGACTATGCCAATAATTGTACTTTTCACTTATTATTTTTCAAGACTGGCCTGTTACCGTGTTTTAAAAAACCAGAAGGTAGGAAGAACAAATGTATAAACGCACTTTATCTTCATAAAGTTATTATGTCTATAAATTGAATAGGCATTTATTTAGTAACCCCTTGCGTGTTGGCATTGTACTTGACAAAAATGAAAGGCAGTAAAACTAACATTTCTGTGGCCTTTACAGTTTGCAAAGGAGCCTTCCAGAAGATGCTTACATTACACAGTAACTGCAGTCCTGAAAAGAAAGAAATTGCCAACTTTTTTCTGCTTTTGCATATCTCCTTAACTCCTGCAAATTACGAACCTTTGTCCAGTGTACTTCGGCAGCTGTTTACCTATGCTCAATACAGCAACGGGTTAGCCTCCGAGTTTGTCTAGGACGCTCCCTTTAGTGCAGCGGGCCTCTCGGGTTGGCTAAAATCTGCGCATGCGCAGAAGCTCAGCAAGCCGAGAGTGGTCTGGCGCCGCCGCAGGCGCCTCCTCCCCCCGGACGACGGGAAGCGGGTGAGTGTCAGGGCGCGTGCGCAAACGTGGCCTGGGCGCTGGGTGGTGGGTTACGTCTGGAGTGCGCATGGGCAGACAAACTACACGTCCGTTTGTCCGGAGGAGAGGGGAGAGTGGGCGCCATCTTCTTCTAGGCTCACTGAGGGCTCTACCTGTTTTGGGGAGGCTGCAGCGGCAAGGAGTGGTCCCCGCCCCCGCCTTGTGTGTCCGACTCTGCAGCAGTGGTGTGTGTTTACTGCCAAGTGCGAAGCAGTTACCCTTTGGGGTGTCGGGGTTGGGGAGGGGTTGGCGACGGGGACGGAACAGGGAAAGGCGGGGCCGGCGGCCGCGCCAGAAACTAGCGTAGCTTCTGCTGTTAAGGCACCTCTTTCCTTGCTGAACATCGACTCTCCCGTCAGCCTCCATGTGGTGTTGGGTGTGCGCTTCCCAGCCTTCTTGAGATTGAAGATCTCGTAGGATTTCTTAGGTATTTTTTTCTTTGCTATGTCATCGTAGTCGGTGGTGGCAGAAACGCGCTGAAGGCCCAGCTCGTTAGGCTCGAGAGGGGCCAAAGTGTTTCAGTTAGATATGGGGGCAGTTCATCCCGTGGCGAGTTAGGGTGGAATGTTTGCCCTTGGGACGGCGTAACGGAAAGGCGCGGAGGTTGGGCGGTCCAGGTTAATAAGAAGGCTGATTTTGGCTGAAGGTCTGGCGACAGCATCGGATTCCACGTAGCAACTTTGGCCTGGCGCGAAAGAAGGAAGCTCTGTCCCCTGGGAGTATGGACAAAGGCTTTGGGCTGTAATAGAAGCGATACCTTCGGATGATCCCCGTTTGAGGATGATGGATGTTACGGGAAAAACTACGCCGCGTGGATTCGTCTTCATTTACAGTGCCTGCGGGGGACTATGGCTGTGTCGTCATGCTTTTGGTTTTTATTTTAACCATCTACATTATAAAAGCATAAAGGCAGAGCATCAAAGAATAATTGTGGACTGGGGTAGATTATTTTCTCCAGGGGAAACTCCTGCGTTTATAATTTGTCCTTCATCATACCTTTGGGTTGTAAGAAATAGTCGTTTTTCTCCCTCTCTTATGTCAGGGAAATGACTTGTTCGCTGTTTAAAATCAAATGGATATAAGATAATAGCTATTTAAATTTAGTCTCCCCTTTCCCTCGGGCTTGAGAGGATTACAAGATGCACACTTCGTGTTTAGAGATAATGGTGATCAAGTGGGATAAATCGTGGGATGAAATTGTTTAAAATGAGCTCATTTCAGGGACTTTCCTTTAAAGGAGCTTTTAAGAACCCACTTCTTCTTTTCATAGGTTAGAAATTATAACACTGTCTTTAAAAAAAATACTTTTGTTGCGTTCATAAGTAGAAAAATTTTAAGTACAGAGTACTTTCGGGTGTATCGTGTGTTTTTATGTCTTTGTAATTCTAAGGATAGAATTTCCGGAGAATTTGCTTAAAGAAATAACGGGAACCGCAGGAAAAGTGCTCATTTTGAGAGCTGGTCTCTTATCGGTGGTCTAGGTGTGTTACGCAGAGGGATAAACGGGCAAAAAAGTCTTAGTTAACATTTATAACTGGCAAGTTAGAACAAATGTTTATATATAGTCAGCTTGAATTGGAATTCATGAGATTTGTACTTAGGGACGTACTTAAAATATTTTTAAGTAAGGGAGAGTAAGTTATAGAGGCTTACTGAATTTGACAAAATTCTTTGACGTCATTCCTAACTTTTCTTGTTGATATACTGATGTTCTCAGGGTAAATCCCTTTTAAATTTAGAAGTTAAGTTTAGGAGAGAAAATGATGTGTGTCTTAACGCTGCTTTCTAAAATATTTTAAAAGTAAAAAGTCATCTTAAGTCCATTTGCATAGGAACGAGTCTTGGAAGTTTAATGTGGACAGCTATTCCAGAAGCCATTTGTACTTTTGTTAAAATGTTGGTGTTGGTATTGGTTTGTTGAGGAAACTAGGCATATGCGCATTTTTTTATTTTTGGTACTATGCAGATTTTCTTTTTAAGAGACTTTTTACTGAAGTTTTTTAGGTTTGTACCTTTAGGTACTGAGATTTCCCATATAACTTCTCCCCACATGTACCTTGCAAGTATTTTAATAGAAAACCTCAATATTTTAAATACCATTTTGGCATTGATAATTCAGCTGTAGAATGTGCTAAGTAATTTCTTGATATGTTTGTTAGTTTAGCTTATAGTTTTAAAAAGTTTTAATCTGTGGACCCTGTTCAAAGAAAAATAAATGGCAGACTTATAAAGAATGTCTTCAGACTGCACTTTTTGGAAGAGCAGTACTTAGGTATAGGTTCTGAGCTAAAGCAACATTTATTTGCACATTACAAACATGAATTTGTAATTAATTTAGCAGGTCTTCAAAACTTACTTGGAAAGATTACACTAAATATTGTTTGTGTGTTTTTGAAAAGGACTAGATGTAAATTTCCTTAAAGAAATACTAAGCTGAGATTTTTTTCAGTCATAAATACTGATAAAGCCCAAACATTCCAAATTAATGTATTTTTATTATATTTTTGCTTTTCTACATTGTCAGTTGGGTTTCCTCAGAATACAGGACACTTGGTTGAAGTGGAATAAACTTACTAGCATAAGATTTTGCATTTAAACATTTTCTATTTGGCTTAAGATGAATTAATAGTAATAGTTTTAGCCGTTTAAGATAAGAGTAGTAGTAGTTGAGATTTTTGATTTTAGGGATATTTTGGTACTTGCCTTATTAATTAGATTGGAGTGAGGAAATTTGGTTGCATGTTTGGAAGTGTTTGCTGTGTAGTAGAACTTAAAATTGTATACAAGTGGCAGCCATTGGTTTGGATTTATTGCTTTAAAAATTGATTTTTAATTCGAAACATTAATGTTTTGTTTATTGCATCACTTTAATGGTTGCCTTTTTGATTTGGTCTTATACTTTGAAAGGAGAATTGCAAGAGAGTTGTGTATAATAGTGAGATAGATGTTTGGTCTTTTCATGGGTGGAAGTGATAGAAGTTTTTGGGGGAATTTATGTTGTTCTTAAATTGTTTTACGTGTAGAACAGTTTTTTTTAAGTGGATTTACAATTTATATAGAGTTAAATTCACAGACTGTGAATAGGATTCATTTAGCCTTGATAAATGTATACACACATATAAACAACACTCCAGTCAAAATATGTAACATCTTCACTGCCCCTTTACTAGTGCCACTTCCAGTCAAGGAGCAACTTTTTTTTAATTTTGAGAAGGTTGTTTTAAAATAATTTGCAGATATTTGTACCTTCATTTTGTTGAGGGATGATTAATTTCCTCTTGGAACAAAGATGACCAGTTTGTAATGCCCATAGTTGTGGTTTCTTATACTGCTTTACTTTTAATAAGTAATTCTGAAGTGAATATCCTAATCTGGCGTTGTTTAAGGTCAATTACAGGGTCTAAGGATTAATTATATTTCATTTTCTTTCCACAGTTAAGTTGCTTTTACAGAATTAACAGGTCTCCAAGAAATAAAAAAAAAGGTAAGATATCCAGAGCTTAAGGCTTTTCACAGAGGCTTGACAAAAAATGTAAAGTACAATAGTACATTTAGGTACACATGGCTTCTGTACTTTATGTCTGGCCAGTGATGTACTTGTGGTAGGCAATTTATTACCACAAATTATATGCTGACATGGATGGCTTTTCTAAATATGTAAAATTCATTGTGGCTGGTAAAATTCTTTTACCCACAAAGTTTCAGTAGAAGATATGTTTCTAAGTATGAAAATAGTTTGGTCATGTGAAGCAGCACTTGGCAGACTTGCAAAGCAGATCCATTATTTGTGGTGCTTGTACCGTATAGGATTGGTGATATGAAATGTTTCTTCAGAGTAGTTGGTTTATTAGTTTAGATGGGAGAAAGTTTATTCTTTAAGAACTAGATGAAATCAATATTTTTGTAAACTCAAATCTTGTTTTCATTTATAAACGCTGAAGAACGTAGGAACCAAGTAATTACTAAGTTTACTTTGGGATAAGGTACTTCAAAAATAAGACTTGCTATTATGTGTACCTTTTTATCTGCAGGTCATTATTGCTGTGGTTTGAGCTCAGCATGGCTGTAGTCATCCGTTTACTGGGGCTTCCTTTTATTGCGGGGCCTGTGGATATTCGTCACTTCTTCACGGGATTGACTATTCCTGATGGAGGAGTGCATATAATTGGAGGGGAAATTGGGGAGGCTTTTATTATTTTCGCAACAGATGAAGATGCCAGACGTGCCATAAGTCGTTCAGGAGGGTTTATCAAGGATTCATCTGTAGAGCTCTTTCTTAGTAGTAAGGCAGAGATGCAGAAGACTATACAGATGAAAAGAACTGATCGCATAGGAAGAGAGCGACCAGGATCTGGGGCATCAGGGGTTGGCAGTTTATCTGATTTTGTTGAGGCTGTTAAACAAGAAACAAGTAATTCTGGATATGGCTCTCCGATTAATCAAGATGCTGGGTTTCATACTAATGGTACAGGACATGGTAACTTAAGGCCAAGAAAGACACGGCCATTGAAAGCTGAGAATCCTTACTTGTTTCTACGTGGTTTGCCTTACTTAGTAAACCAAGATGATGTACACGTCTTTTTCTCTGGTTTGTGTGTGGATGGAGTAATTTTTTTGAAACGTCACGATGGCCGAAATAATGGTGATGCCATAGTAAAATTTGCTTCATGTATTGATGCTTCAGGAGGTCTTAAATGTCATAGAAATTTTATGGGTTCAAGATTTATAGAAGTAATGCAAGGTTCAGAACAACAGTGGATTGAGTTTGGTGGTAGTGCAATTAAGGAGGATGACATTCCTGTGAGAACTGAAGAACATTCTCCACCAAGAGGAATTAATGATAGACATTTTCAAAAACATTCTCATTCAAAGTCTCCCAGAAGAACACGTTCCCGTTCCCCTCTTGGATTTTATGTTCACTTAAAAAATCTGTCCCTAAGTATTAACAAAAGAGATTTAAGAAATTTCTTTAGAGATACTGATTTGACTAATGAACAGATTAGGTTTTTATATAAAGATGAAAGGAGAACAAGGTACGCCTTTGTGATGTTCAAGACTCTGAAAGACTATAACACTGCTCTGGGTTTACATAAGACTGTTTTACAATATCGTCCAGTTCATATTGACCCAGTTTCTAGAAAACAAATGCTGAAGTTTATTGAATGTTATGAAAAGAAAAGACCAGCGTCAATAGAGAAAGAGAGGCTTGGACATAGTTCACAAAAATACTCTCAAGAGGGCTACTGTGGCCAGAAACTGTGTATATATATAAGAAACTTCCCATTTGATATTACAAAAGTTGAAGTGCAGAAGTTCTTTGCAGATTTTTCTCTTGCTGAGGATGACATTTACTTGCTTCATGATGATAAAGGAGTTGGTTTGGGAGAAGCATTGGTGAGATTCAAATCAGAAGAACAGGCCACGAATGCTGAACGTTTAAACCGGCGAAGATTCTTGGGAACAGAGGTATTGCTAAGACTTATATCTGAGGCACAAATGAGGGAATTTGGTGTAAATTTTTCCTTGATGTCCAGTGAGAGAATGCAAGGTCATCATTCACAGTCATGTGATAGAGATGGCCATGCCCATTCATTTGACTCAAGTGATCCACCAGTATATTCAGCTGGCTCTTCTGAAAACTTCAGACATCAGCAAGAGGACTTGAGGCAACTGGACAGTTTCCGACAGCCTGATAGGTGCCCACCAGAGGACTTTAGGCATTCCCCAGAGGACTTCAGGCGTTCTCCGGAAGATTTCAAGTGCCCTAGGGAGGGGTACTTCAGACGGCCTCCTGAAGAGGACTTCAGGCGCCCTTGGGAGGAAGACTTAAGGTATCCTGGAGAGGAGGACTTCAGGCACTCTCGAGAACAGGACTGGAGGCGGCCTACCAAGGAGGACGTGAGGCGACTCCCTGAAGAGGACTGGAGGCTGCCTCCTGAAGGAGACTTTAGGCGGCCACCTGAGGAGGACTTCAGGAGGCCCCTTGATGATGATTTTGGGCGGCTTCCTGAGAAGGATTTCAGGCGTTCTCCTGAGGACTTCCGGCGGCTGCCCCCGGAACATCTCAGGCGGCCACCCCAGGAGCACTTCCGGCGGCCACCCCAGGAGCACTTCCGGCGGCCACCCCAGGAGCACTTCCGGCGACCATCTCAGGACCATTTCCGGCGGCCACCCCAGGACCATTTTCGGCGGCTACCCCAGGACCATTTCAGGCGCCCTCGAGAGGAAGATTTCAGGCACCCACCAGATGAAGATTTCAGGGGTCCTCTGGATGAAGACTTCAGGCATCCTCCTGATGAGGACTTTAGGAACCCTCGGGAGGAAGATTTTAGATGCCCTTCTGATGAGGACTTCAGGAGGCTTCCGGAGGAAGACTGCAGGGAAGCCACGGAGGAGGAGCTTAGACTTGCTGACAATTTTAGACCTCCTGGCGAGGAGTTCAGAAGCCCACCTGATGATTTTAGAAGTCATCGCCCGTTTGTGCATTTTGGTCGCCCAGAGGGTGGCAAGTTTGATTTTGGGAAGCGTAATATGGGAAGTTTTCCTGAGGGGAGATTTATGCCTGATCCAAAATTAAATTGTAGTTCAGGTAGAGTAACACCTATTAAGATAATGAATCTTCCATTTAAAGCTAATGTTAATGAAATTCTAGACTTTTTCCATGGTTATAGAATCATACCTGATTCAGTCTCAATACAGTATAACGAGCAAGGATTACCTACAGGGGAAGCCATTGTTGCTATGATAAACTATAATGAAGCTATGGCTGCTATTAAAGATCTAAGTGATAGGCCAGTTGGCCCACGCAAAGTTAAATTAATTTTGCTCTAGAGAGCATTTT
The DNA here is from genome assembly GCA_032199065.1 of Smutsia gigantea. NCBI lineage: Eukaryota > Metazoa > Chordata > Mammalia > Pholidota > Manidae > Smutsia > Smutsia gigantea. The sequence continues at coordinate 55,383 of JAVSCE010021032.1, forward strand.
TACATTGTCACCTCCCCACAGTATTAATGCAGGAAAATGCATTTGTTTTTAAGTGTTTATTTTTAATTAGCTAATGGAAAGAAGCATTTGAATTTTGACCTGTGAATAGAAAACAATGTAAATAGTAGAATGTGCATCTGGTTTTCTTTTGCTTGCAAATTGCCCTTTTTCTAATTTAAAATTATATATGCTTTTTTTTTTTTGGACAGTAGGGGAGAGAATTAATTCCCTGAGTGCATTATTTTGTTGTTGTCATGGGTAAGCCTCAAGACTTGTATAAAGTAGAGCTGTATTTGGGGAAGATCAGTTTTATATTCACTTTGTTATCATTCTGTAGTCTTCATCCTTTACTCAAACTGTATAAGGAAATGGTCAGTGACTGATTTGTTCAGGTTTAGCATTTTCATTGCTAACTGCCTGCAGAAGTAATGACCTCTTGTCCGAGAAATTACTGTTAAGCCTCCCGTTAATTATAAATAGTTTAAAATGGACAGACTGTGAAGTTGAAGTTTACTTATGTACAAAGCTTAGGAGATTCTTAAAATTTCCATGTTCATAACTTTGCAAAGTTTTATAAAAATAAAAAAGTGCAACTGATTAGATCAACTAATTCACTTGTATTTGTGTTAAAAGGAAAAAATTTAACTTCCTTTTTGAGGGTTTTTAACAGCTACATTAAGTAATATTTGTGATAGGAGGGACCAGAAACATTGAAAAATAATAGTGCAGAGTGGTATGTATAGTTCTGTGGTTTCTTCAACATCAGCCAAACTGGTAAGATTAACTCAAAATACTTAAGACAAAAAATAAAGTAATTGTAGGTACAAGGGGACTTTTCAGGCTTATGCTGGGATTAATCTAGTAAATGGATATAGTTTGTGTTTTCAGGAAGAATTTGCTGGTTCATGTAAGTAGTACTTTTTTTTTATTAGGTTCTCATTTTTTAATTTCAAGACTTTGTATCCAAAGACTCATTAATTAATACAAGGCTTGCAGACATTATGCAAACACTGGAATTGATTTTCTATACCTGTAATTAATATTAATGGATAACATTTATTGGGCATTTAGTATGTGCTAGGCAGCATATGTGCTTTACATGCATAATCTCAATCTTAACATTCTATTAATAAGCATAGAGTATTATCTGCCTCTGTTTCACAAATAAGATAATGAAGTTTGAGGAGGTTAAGTAAATTGCATAAAGTCATAGCTAGTGTGTGATGGAGACAGTTTCAACCCAGTCAGATCACTGACTCCAGTTCATGTTCTTAACACTTTTGCCTACCAACTTTGTTAATTGGTGTTAATTTTAGTAAGAACATGCTAAAAATATTTTCAAGAGTAAACAACATTTTATCTCCATTGTTGCTTTAAAAGTAGCATTTAAAAAAGAATTACTATGCTTTAACATTGTTCAGAGAGTAACTTCAAAAGTTTTTAAATATATTCGGGGTTTCTCTTGGATACTAACATTGTACATTGGCTTCTAAAATTGTTCATTTTATCAAATTATGATTTTACTTTGCTGGCCTTTTATAGTTTATATAAAACAGTTCATTTTCCTTAGTTCTACGATCCATAGATTTCCCACATTGAATAAATGAGAATAAAACTTGAATTCATATAATTTAGTCACCTAATGGAATACTGTAGAAGAATACTTTGTCAGGAATTAACCAATTACTGCTGTAAGTATTGTGAATTAATCTTCAGTGATTTAAAGAAATCTAAGCAAAGGTGATTGAAGTTTCTGTTTTTAATTATAGTAAATACTCTGCTTGCTAGTGGAATGAATACACTGGTAAATTTGGTTCAAAAAAACACATCAATAATGGCTCTTTAAACGAGTAAACTTATGAGTAGCTAGGAGAATTGTCAATGAACAAAACAGGGAGAAACATTTTTATAAAGATGGTTCATTTGGTCAACCTTCTTGAAGAATGTGGGAATACTTAAAAATGTTTTTTAAATATACATCAGCAAAAGCTACGATTAAGCTGAGAATAAATTATCAGTGTGGAACTGTTTAAACTAGTCTGGGGTGGGATGGTGGTAGGTAAAAGGCCAACAATAGTGAACAGAAATTTTGTATTTTGATTGTAATATTAATGAAATATGAATAGTTTTACTCCATGATCTTACCAGTTTATGTTTTTAACTTTTAAAAATAAAATATATTACAGAAAGCTTGCTTCTACTGGTTGGGAGCCACTTTTGCACATCTCTTCCCAACTCTGCCTTCAGTGATATGTTGACAAACTGGCCATGGTAGAAATAATTACACCATGGATATTGGCAAATGGAGCAGATCAGGACATTTTTCATCTCAAGAGAGCCAGTTTACCACTACATTGCCAGTTTCAAGCAAAGAGAGTAATGTACTAAACCCTCATATACCCATCACTCAGCTTCAGTAATGATCTCAGCCAGTTTTGTTTCCTCCTACTTCCAGATATATCAGGTACATAGGGGGCATATTGTTTTCCTAGTTTAATACTCAGTGACATTTTAATTATCTTAAAGCCAAACATTTTTGTCTAGAAGCTATCCAAAATATAGATTACATTTAGAAAGTAACCTTAATCTGATAACCATAAGGTAGGTAAGAATAATATTAGTGCACTTTTATCACTTAACTGATAACACTGTCAAGAGCAGTGGCTCTTAGTTCATATATTACCTATTCATAAGCTCACCTCCATCTCAGTATAAATGTTAGCTATCATTCATTGAGCTGCATTAGATACTGTATACTTAATTATCTGTAATTGTATGTATACTATCACTTAGTCCCAATGATCCTAATAAATGTAAACCTATTTTGGAGATAAATGGAGGCCTATAGGCTCAGTAACTGATTGAGTTGGTTGCCTGTTTTTCTAACAAGGAAGCTAAAGAGGTTTTCACATTTTTAAAGGTCATTACATTTTAAGTGGTTATATAAGTACTATATAATAGTCTTGATTTTTGTCTCTTGGCCCACAAATTGTAAAAATATTTACCATCTAGCCCTTTAAGAAAAAGTTTGCCAGCCTATGTCTTGTCTAAAAAAAAAATTTACATCAATGAAATTATCATTATGTAATAAGTATGCCTTTGTCCTTAGAATATTTCTTTGAGGCAGAACATACATTTTATATCAGAATTATCTGCTGATTGCTTTATATAGCAGGCACTGTTTTAGACTGTACAGACAGGGCAGCTGCTGATCAAGAGAAGGGAGTTGCTATAGTAACAAGAAATAAACCATAACCCTGTTTTTTTCTCCCAACTACAACCATATTTAAATACCGGGAAAATAAAAATGCAATGATATCCTCAGTTAAGACTGTCAGTTCATTTAGGGTTTTAAAATGTTTTAAGTATTTTATTTAAAAAGTACTGAGGTAATTGTATCGCTTAGGGACTATTCTTAGGAAGCAGTGCTTTGTTAAGAAGAGAACTATGAATAACAAAACATGAATAACAAAATCAAAAAAGCTTTGGAGAAAGTCTTTTATTTTTCTATTAGGATTAACTGTTTTTATGATTTTATAAGTTAAAAAAATTTTTATGTGCCTGACTGGGGTCCATGAAATAACAAAAGTACAATTCCCCACCCAAATAAAAAAAGCATCAGACACACTGAAGGCTCTGATTGTTTCATATTTTCAGAAATAAAGTGACTATATACTCTTATTAATTGGATGGTAGTTTGGTAAAGTTTTTGTAGAATTGTTAATGATTCATGGTTTCCCATGTCTTAGGCAACATTACACCAAATTAGAGCTTTCCAAAATTGTACTACCATGTATAATGCTTTATTATTACAATTTTCATTTTAAAACCAGAATTGGGCTGAATGTTGAATGATGCTTTTTTTTAAAAGCTAAAATTTATGTTTTATGTATAGTTGTAAAACACTGATACCTTAGTGTCCCATTACCTTTAGTCAAGAGTGATTAGCCTCATGTTGAAAAGCAAATTTATTTATCAAATGAAATTTAAAGTTGTACTAACAGTGGGGAAAAAAAAGGAAAGAAAAAAACTTGCTTTTTTTAATTAAGGCTTTATAGAACAGAATTTCTATATCTAGGACCTTTTCCTGATGAAAACATTGTATCTTAACCATGAGTGGAATTGTTAGTTTTTTTTTTCTCACCTAATTATATTGAAACCTCAACTAGGCATAGTACAATATGAAATACTTTTGAAACATAATTTTTTAAAAAAAGGAACCTATACAAAAAGATCATATAATGCTAGATAGGATGTTGAAATGACTTGTTTGTAGTATTTTTTAACACCTTCATTTTTGCTCAGAATAAATTGCCTCTATTTTCCATTTTCAGTGGGATTTCATTTATAGGTTTAACATACCAAGCCAATATGATGTTTTAGAATTTAGTAATTCTGGATTCCAGATCATTTAAGCTGAAAATGGAAATGTGAAGTTTACTTAAAATTAATTTTCTTCTTCTGTAACATCTAAGTCTTCATCCTCTTCATCATCATCTTCTGCTTGATGATCCTTTCTTAGTCGACAGGTGGATACCTGTTAGAAGTTAACACATTAAAAAAAATACTAAAATATATTTTTAACTTGGTTGGTTATCTTTAATATGCCCTTATACATAAGGGCACATAGAACAAGTAATTCAGAAAAATCCCTAAATAATCATTTTTAGTAATGAAAATTCCCTATGAATTATTTTGTTTTAAGGCTGAACAGTCACAATGTTTTTTCATTCACTTAACATTATTTTAATAAAAATGTGAAATTAATGATTTGATTGCAGTTAGATATCTGTACTTAAGTAACAAAATACTTTAGAAAAGTATAGTCTTGGTATATTATAACGTTAATATTTTAGGCCAAATTCTTGGGTCACAAAAACAGGTATCTGAGAATCATAAGAGGGATGGCAAAACAAAGATACTTCAACTAAGCAGTTGAAATAAACTTTTAAAAATGTGATTTAAATGGAATGAATTGAGAATCTGAATTCACCACTTGGCTTTTAAGTCTTGACTGTTGCTCGCTTGGCTCATCTTGCTTCAAACCTTAATGAGGGTGATTGTACCTTCCAGGGTACATTTGGCAATGTCTGGAGACATTGTTGATTGTCACACCTGGGGGTGTGTATTTGTGTTACTGGTTACAAGATCTTTTCAATGGACAAAATACTCCCTCCCCCACCAAATTATCTGGCCCAGAGTGAACAGTGCTGAGGTCCAAAACTGTAGGATAATGTATTCTAAAGTGATACACGGATGTTAGCTAACTTAGGTAACATTATTAACTCTGAAGAGTCAAACAAAACTTTGTATTATAATACTAGACTTATGGAATTTATGTATAAGGCACTTAATTCTGGAATAATAAAAATATAATTTGGTGAGGGGAGAGATGTGTAAGTATAAAACAGTAAAAAATGCTTAAAGAAGAACCAAATGAAAATAGAAGGCATCTGGTCAAATTTATTTAAAAGTTACATTTTGAAAATGGTTAATTTTAAATTCTGAAGGGTAGATATGAAAAAGGGCAGAGCTCTCTAGATCAGGAGTAGTAGGCAAGCTATGGTCCAGTTTGCCTCCTGGAGTAAATAAAATTTTATTACAACACTAGTCATATTTAGTTGTTTGTTTATGGCTGTACTTAGTTGGGACAGAGACCCATATGGCCACAATACCTGGTATTTGTTCCTTAGAGAAGATTATTGACCCCTCCTTGTTCTAGATAGCAGGTACTTAGGCTTTTGGGATAGGAAAGATATAAAAATTGGCTCTTTACCTAAGATCTGTGTTTCTGGATCTATGATAATGTTCAGCAAAAGACATTTTTAGGTATGACTTGCAGTAAGTCATGATAGTGGGACTTCAACCCTAAGTGGATTGACTTCAGAATTCTGCTTTTCATATAGCAGAGAACAGATCTAGATTACCAGTCTCCTGTCCTTTCCCATCTCTGTTCCTAAATGTTCTGCTTTAGAGTGTATATGTGTTATAATATACAAGGTGATATATAAGAAAAAACAGCTACGCCCTTACTAAAAACACCATCATTTTAGTAAGAGAAAGTTGTATGAGGTCATGACTTAAGAGAAAGTTTTAGGACTACACAATTCCAAAGGCAGCAGCTCATGTTCCTTTAAATTAAGTTTTTAATTTACCTGTCCTATTCCAGATTCACACTTGGCTGACAGTGATCTCTGAAGAGGTGATTTTGAATTTGCTTTTACGATATCTAAACGAGATGAATAATCTGGTGGATACAGAGAATTTCGGAAAACCTGTTGCAATGATAAAGCAACATTATAAAAGTAGATACTAAACAATGGAAATCTAGAAAGCCACGTTAAGTTCCCTTTAGTTAAGATTTTTTTTTAAAGCCACCTCTTCCCCTACCCTCATCCAGGACAAAATTTCTCTTATTTATTGTAAAGTTAAAGCAAAAGTTTAAAAAATACAAAAATGTTTTAAGTTGGAAAGACAAAAGCTAAAAATTCTATTTGAATCACGTAAGTTGATGATGGGTCTGAAACAATCACTTGAGAGCTTTTGCCGGGAAATGTGAAAGTTCTACCTTCAGTAATTAGGCAAGCCAGTAGGGAGGCAGGCTGCAAGGCATACCTTGGATTTTCTTCTGCCTATCCTCAACTCTTTTTATCAATTGAATTTCACTGCAGTACTTTCATAATAGGTCACATAAGAGTAAATTGGAGCCATTTTAATTTCTGGATTCCATTCTCCTAAATTATAGAATGCCACTACAGTTCTTTTTCCATAAAGCAGTGATTGTAAATCTTAACCACTCTCTTATGCCTCCCTGTCTGTATCTTTCCTCTTCTCCCATTTCTCTAACATAGACTAATAAGTAAGTTATCAAATGTGAATTTCTTTAACTTCCATCATTTTTTCCTCAGCTCTTCACTCCATCCCTTTATTTTTTTGAAGCAAATGTTCTAATTCTTTTCAAGGTGCATTTTTCCTATATCTAAAAGTTGAAACCAAAACAACAAACAAAAGCTTGCTTTCTCCATAGATGCCCTCCCCCAAGTAAACAATCTCAAGATCAATCTTTTCTTAAAAATTAATTCAAGATATAACTTTACACCTTAAAAAACTTCTCAAGTATTCTACACCACCTCCATTCAGCAGCAAACTACAATTAGGCTTTCCCTTCCACTGAAATTACTCTTGCCAAAAATCACCAGAGTGGTCTTTTTGTCTTGTCTTCACTGACCTTGTCCTGAAGCTTCTTTCCCTGCATTGCCATCGGTGAACTTCATGTGCTGGTTGCCCTATTTTCTTCACATCCTCTTTTCTACTGCTAACACCTTAAGTATTTTAAAATCTCTTGGGCCGCTTTCCATTTTTGACACTGTTCTCTGATTTTACCTATACAGTGTTTAATGGCTACCCTTCAACCAATTCTCTGTAGACTCTTCTGAAGGCCGTATTTATGTTCCCAACTACCTTCTGTTCTGCTAGACTAGCACTGCCCAATAGAACTTTCTGAGATGATGAAGTGCTTGCTTTTCTGTGCTGTCACTTCAAAAAGGCTACTTGTGGCTACTGAGCTTTTGGAATGCGGTTCATGTGACCAAGGAATTGAATATTTAATTTTAATTTAACCTTAAATAGCCACACATGCCTAGTGGCTACTGTTTGGGACATTGTAGTTCTAGATTCACCTTTACAACGAAAGACGGTAAGACTACGCTAGAACCCAGGACATTCTCCCTAAATTTCTCACCTGACGTACTTCTATTTTCTTTTACTGATGTACACATCTTTATAGCTTATTTATAATTATTTTTCTAAGACCAAATATGATTTAAAAACTTTGTGACTACCCAGAGTCCAAATGACTTAGGTGACATCCAAGGCTTAAGATCACCCAAACCTACCTATTAACTTTTGTCAACTAGTCTATACACGTTATATACTCTGCCATTGCAGTGCTGGTTCCTCAGCCTGGAATTCCAGCAAACTTCAAGAGGCAAGTCAATGCCATCTTTCTTCTGCATTCTATTCTCTAGTCAATTCATACTGCTCATACCCTCAGCTTTGATCTCACTGTTTTGTAATTACATATCTGTTGCCACAACTAGTTTTAGGTTACTTTAGAGCAAGGAGCCCTGTTTATCTTTCCAACTCCTTCCAGCTTAAGATAGTAACTTGGTAAATGAATGATGTTAACATGAACTTATTCCCCATGTTTTTGGGGAAAAAAAAGAGACCCAAACTAGGAGATGTATTTATACATTTCTTTAAACCTGAGAAATACAGGACACAAGGAATCAAGAGGCAAGACTTGTCTTTTAGAGTAATTCAGGCATACTAATTAGGTTAACATGTTACTGGAGACCCAGTTACCTTACAGTGTCAGACATGGAACACTTGCATCCTGGTATAAAAACTGAATGATTAATCAACTGGTGTTTGGAAGGGATATATTTTCATTAGAACAGCATTACTTTTAAACTTTTAAAAAACTTTTTAAATCTTTCATCAGCAAAGATGAAGTTAAAAGTAGGAAATGGAAGATAATATACAATTCTTGGGATAAAAGTCTAAACCAGTTAAATGTTAAAATTAATCTTATTGCAAGACAACAGATTTACAGGAATATTAATCTCTTGGCAGTACTACATTTCCCAGTACTGTTTAAGATACCTTCTAAGACTGAGTCATGATCTGAATACGCTCCGAAGTGACTACATGGAGGTAGTCTTTTGAAGGGTAAAGTGGGCCTGACATTGCTTTTTATGTGAAGAACAAATAAGATGGCTTGTGTGATATAACTAGGTGCCTAACAGCAAAAAATTTGCTGCTGCCAGAATAAGTCTCAGCAGTTGCCATAAAGCATGGACTACCTAAGAAGAATAGAAATTATTTCTCTGTCCTCTGCATATTTTCTCTACTTGTTTCCAAGAAGCCTTGTATTTAAAGAATCCTTTTTCCTCGTGGTACCTGTTCAATATAATTTTACTTCATTGGGTCCCACAACTCTCCCCAGACTGCTCTCCTCTCCACAATTTCTGTGTGGCATAATAGTAATCCCTTAGGCTTATATAGTTCATTATGTCTCGGGACCTCTGTATATTTATCTGTACTCTGCCTGAAAGTTGTCAGGCATCCTACTCATCCCTCAGACTTTTAATTAAGAAACCATTTTAAAAAATCTCCAGCCCATTTAGAATCCTCCATCACACACGCTAGAGCACACTACATCTTTGGTTGCATTATAAAACTTAGTTACACAATGTATTTTTTTAATGTCTGAACTCCCTGGTAGTTTTTGTTTTAAGAATTCAGACCATTTCTAATTGATAAGGCTAAATCCTTAGCACTTAGAATGGTGCCTGGCCTACTACAGGTGCTCAATAAAGAGTTGAATGGACATTTTATGGTACTATTTGGTGAAAAATGTGCAGAACTTGCTCCAAACTGACCCACTAGAAAGTGAGGAAGTTGATAATCAAAAATACATCTACCACACAGCCTGAGATACTTAATTTTTTATGAATCTCTTCTACAAGCTACTAAGATAGTGGTAAGAGAAGTTGTTAAGGAAGTGGTGTGCAAAAAAAACTCCTGGGATCGCTGGAATGAGAGAAAATCTTGAGGCCCACAGGGCTTGAAGGAATTTTAGCTTCAATTAACAAATGACTTATCAAGGGTATTAGATAAAGTGACTCCAGTCTTGTAGGAAAAGTGGGGGATCTGTTTTGAACCTGTCACTCAACACAGTGTTGTTTCTTGCAGGAAATGGTTCATGTCACTCATCAAGAACCATACTTCTGGCAGGATAGTTTAGCAAGGAGAAAATATTACAGTCAGACCTCTTGGTTGGGCTCCCTGCTATGTTACTTACTAGCTGTGGGGCCCTCTGGGAAGTTCCTTAACCCTACTGTGCCTCAGTTTTCTCATACATAGAAAGGAGGACAGTAAGTATTCCCAAAGTTGTTGGGAGGATTAAAATAGTATAATTAAAATGGCAAAGCTCAGTAGCTCGTCCAAAGTAATCACTATATAAACATTTGCTATTTTACTTTTACAAATGACAAAAGCTTGATAATCCATTAAAAAAAATAGGACATGAAAAGGAATGAAAACTAAGAAGCCACAGCTTTAGTATTTAGAAGGAAGAACACAAAGCCATCTCCTGATGAAACAAATATGATAATATAGTGTAACCGATATAAAACAGGTCTGATTTTGGCATTGGAAAACATACACATTAAAATAGGTTCCTTTCTTCGTTTTAGTCAAGCTATATTCGGGTTTTACTGAATTAAGTTTGCTGGCATGAGTGGAGTAGTGGGAAGAGAAGGCCTAGTGGATCTCTTTATGGATAGTAAAAAAAATAATAGTAATTGGAATCTTCAGAATTGTTGAATGGCAGACACTCCCAAATTCTATCACTGATCTAGAATTCTGGGTATAATTTGATAGTATATGCCCTTTTTCACTTCTACTGTAGAGATAATATAGAGGCCCTGAATATTTTGTCTAAGCAAAAATACTTTTTTGCCCTTTTATCCCTCTTTTGGAAAGTCAGAGGGTAGGGCATTTACTCTAGATGTCCAGGCTTTGAATTTCTTCACTGTTAGTTGGCCAGTTAGATTGATTTGCATTTAATCAGTACAAAGCAAACCTTATATATAAACCTATATTTACTTCAGAGCTTACTGATTAAATCACACAAAACTGGTTAGAATCCTGATTCTGCTACTGAGCAGCTAAGAAGCCTTGGGCAAATTCAGTTACCTCTATCTCTATAGTTGTAAAGTGAGCATAATAATAGCATCTACCTTATAGGATTGTGTGAGGAGTGAATGAGAAAAACGTATTTTAAAGCTTTGGGTATTATGCATGGCATACTTAAGTGTTAGCTCAAATCAATAAATGTTATTTTTGGCACAATTAAGTAACTATCACCAGTCAAAATGACACATTATTTCATGTAATGGCTTTATTTAGATTATACTTTACTAGCTATTAACAAATTTACTATGGTTAATTTGAAAACTTAAAAATATAAAATCATAAAAGCTCAGCAATTTGGGACTATGCACAAAAAGAGATAAACCACTGTAGTCTTCTAATTTAAGTTGTTTTTACCCACACAAATTAATGCTCTTTAAAACATTTCCATATTAATAGAAGAACTGAACTTAATCCTACCTCTAAATCTTCTTCTTCATCAATCTTTTGTATACTTTGATAGGCAGCAGTGTAGACCTCTAAAGCTTTGCCATGAAATAACATTTCGATAGTGATAAATTCTGAAAACACAGTCTAAAAAAATGAAGATTTGAATTTAAACAGTCATCTAAGTTGCTTTGTGAATTTTGTAAATTTACTCCTTATCATAGCCTTGGCATTTTGTAAAATACAGAGGTAACTTTTTCTAAATAATATAACCAAAATAAAAATAGTTATAAAGACCTTTTACAGGAAAACCTTAAAATTATACAAAAAATTTCCTATCTCCCCATTTACTACCCTCCTATTTTCTTATTCTACTTATACCTTGTAATTGACATTTGAGAAAAAAAAATCTGACTGAAATGTGCCATTATGTACTCTATTACCGTATCTATAAGTATTAGACAAAGCAGTTCAGTTCTGAAGTTGGTATTTTAGCAACTCCAGCTGATGTTAAAACAATAGAATATTTTTTAGACAGGAATTATATCCCATCATATTTCTGACTATATGTTACTTGTATTCTCTAACCACAAAGGATTTACTTGGTAATAATGATATTCCCACACTGATAATAATTTGCCTAGAGTTTACAAATATATGACTTGCCCAGTATTGATCACAGCTAGACTATTAAGACTTGGATCTTATTCTTCAAAGGTTAGAACTTTTGTTCATTATACTGTGCTGTTCTTCCTGTAATCAATCATTTCCTTCACATAAAAACTGTCCATGGAAACTCAGTGAGCATAACAGTTATGACAAAGAAGATCATGGACAAAGAGAATGAATGAAGATGTGCATGTTGATCTAAGCAAGGGTGAGATAATCGGTAGGTAGGGGAAGGATACAAACCAGACAAGTGTTCATTAAAATGGGATCTTAATACTTTTGTTATCTTGTCCCTTATCAAAATAAAAAATCACAGTATTAATGTAGAGAGAAATGGGAAGAATAGGAACAGAGTAGAAAATACTCAAGCATTTTCCTTAAAGGGGTAAGACAGAAGAGATGGGCTAAGCTGGAAGGCAACAGTCAAATACCCATTTCTCTTCATTCCTGCTCTCCTGTGTTAACCACTAGATAGGAGTGGTTCTACACTTTGGAAGAAGCCATACACATAACCTCAGAGTACTGTAATTTTTTTTCTCCATTCTTTCTTAAGGATTAAAAAAAATGAAGGGAATACTAACAGATTGCTATACAGTGGAAACAGATCTGTAGTTGAAAGTATCCCTTCTGGGCTTCCAAGCACATATGTCAGTCTAATTGCAAAGATGGGTTGGGGATAAAAGACTTGCAAATATGACTAACAGTGACCTTTACTGCCACTTCATGTAGGTCACAGAAGGCTCTGGTACACTGGAGTGGCAACTGACTTTTCTAGTAAGCATTATGCCAAGATACAATTTTGGATTCATCCCAAGAATCCAGATAACCAGGAATACTTAGAAGTGGAATAGCTTTTGAGTAGGAGTGGGACTTATTAGTTGTCAGTCTTCCTAAGATAGCTTGCTAGCTAGAAAGGAGTCAAGTGCCCTTTCTGAGTGTGGAGACTTGTAGAGGGAAAACGAGGAATCAATGACAAGTCAAAGACTGAGGACCCTTTCTTGGTTTTTGGTGTACAGGTCATTTTAGGAAATAGGAACAATTAAGCATAGGTTTACATCTTCTGAATCTTAAATTTAGAGACTCTACATTCAGTAAATAAAGAACTATATAAAAATAATAATACAGTTTGACTTAATTTTTATTCAAGGCTGGAACAGAAAATTTTGTTTTTCAATTATTTAGGTTTAAAATTAAAATTACAGAATAAGTCCGTAAGTTTAAGGTGAATACAAGAGGGAGGTAGAGAATACACAGTTTAGAATGTCAAACAACTTTCTGTTTCAGTTTTTCTTTCTTGGGTACGTTATTTAGAGACCCATCTGTTTACTTATGTGGATCTATTTACTTATGTAGAGAGAGAAGATATTTTTCTTATTCTGAAAAGTACCTGAGAAATGAAGTAGCTCCAAGTTACCCTTCACTAAGTGAACTGGTATTACTCCTATTAAATATTCTATAAATGGACATTCTAAGTCTTTAATAGATTGTCACACTATAACCAGTGAACTCCAAACAGTTACAACCTTATTACACATAAATTTGTAGATTAGGCTTACTTCAAATTTGTTCCACTGTGGTAACTGGAATATGCAAAAATTTCTAAATAATTTAAAATACTTTTCAAATATTTGAATATAGCTTTTAAATTCCTGATGGGCAAAAATCTCTGTATGTCACCTCATCTCTGAACTAACAATTTTTTAGAGCATTTTATAGGAGTTACATTCCCCTGAACTCTTAAGTAAGCCCTGAAGAATATGTAGCTATGTCTGCTACTGAAGAAAGATACTCCATATCATCTGATAAAAGAATATACTATATTCTTATTTTAACAGTGATAAACTTTGAGTGTATTTTCCAATCTCAAAATTTAGTTTTAATTAGTGATAAAAAGCACTTTAAAAAGTATCTTTAATCTGTACATGGCTATTTATTACTTGGAAGGTGGGGGTAAATTACTCCCAAGTTTTGTGATACTTTGGTTTACTACTTTATGGTTTGAACTTTTATTTCTTGACAAACCTGTATTATATACCTATATAAGATGGGAATGGTCCTGTTAATTTTTCATACTGTTTATTTTTCTGTTGAAAACAGTGATGGGGAATCAGTAACACTGCTCATCTAGTATCCCAGACTTGGAATTTTTGACCCGAGGGCCAGGAAGCCCAAAGATTATCACAGAGGAGAGATATGCCTGAGTGTAGTGCAGAGGGAAAATGCCAGTTATATTCTTTTCTTTCTAGCTAGAATTTCACAAAACATCTGGGAGAGGCAGAAGGGAGGAGAATAATAACAAGGAACAGAGAAGTTAGGTGACAACTGGAAAGAACATGAAAGAAAGAACATAAAAAGCATTATGTCTTTGAAATAATTTCAGTGAGTTACTAGAAAGGCTGTGGAACTTTCTAGGACCCATCATATTTATAAATAATTTTCCTCATACATATATAGATACCTTTCAATGATCTCATATAATCTGTTTATCTGGAATGGGCCAGTATGGTCAGGGACAGAGGCATTAATAAGTTACTTTCTTTCCCCCTTTTCAACTTTATTTGGTGTGACCAGGCCATTTGGCATGTACTTAATTTTTATTGGTAGGGGGTGAGGGAGCAATCTGAAAATTTCTACCCATATAGGCAAGTATTTTGTAAAGCAGAATGGCACAGTAGTTAGGAATATGGGTTCTGGATTAAGATAAACCTGGGTTCCAATCATGACTGAAATATTCCAGTTATGTAATATTAAACAGTTTATCTGTTCTTTTTCCTCATTTACTTCATCTGTACTGAGGATAACAACAGTACTAACCTCATAGGTTTTGCCTTAGGGATTAAGTGAGATAATCCAAGAAACAGTATAGTATGGTATCTATCTTAGAGTAAGTGCTCAACACAAGTTAGCTATTCTTATTACTCAAGAACTAAACCAGATAAATTAGAAAATGTTCCTTTCTTAATATTAAAGCCTCCATCTGGTTTAATCAACAAGCATGATACTTAACAAAAAAGTTATAAAGGGTCTTGTTAACATTCGGCAAATAAAGGGGAAATGACAGCTATCCAGATTAGAGGCTATTCAATAAATACCAGAACTTTTATCCATTTGGAAATAATAAAGTGAGATACCTACTTCAAACCATATGCAAAACACAACTGCCAGATAAAATATTTAAATATTTAAAATATTAAAAATCACAAATATAAGGAGAAAATACAGTTGACCCTTTAACAATGCAGGAGTTAGGGGTACTAACCCCAGCACAGTCGAAAATCTATGTATAACTTTTGAATCCCCCAAATCTAACTACTAATAGCCTAGTGCTGACTGGAAGCCTTACCAATAACAGTCAATTAACACATTTTTTAATGTTTTATATATATATTCTATATTCTTCAATAAAGCTAAAGAAAAGAAAATTCTTTTTCAAATCATCGCAAATCTCAAAAAATTTTCCAATACATTTATTTTAAAAACTACACCTAAGTGGACTCCACGCAGTTCAAACCTGTGTGGCTCAAGGGTCAACTGTATAAGCAAATATTTACATAATCTTGAGGAAGAAAACCTTTCTAAGCAGGACACCAAGGCTGAAACTGGAAAGAAGACCAATAGATCTGGCAACAAAAATGAAACTTTATGGGAAAAAAACACCATAAGTAACAAAATGGGAGAATACATTTGTAACATATCTTTTCTTTAACATAAAGGGTTAATTTTCTCAATATAAAGAATTTTTACAAATAAAAATGCCAACATTCAATAAAGATACAGGCTAAGGGCAAGTGTAATTTACTAAGGAAGAAAAATAAAGCTATTAAAATTAAGATGTTTCTTGCTCATGTCAGCTACTTCACCACACACTGAATTCCTGTCTCTTTCTGTTCCAGGAATGACCCCTGGTCAAGATCTTTTTTGTAGGTCTGAAATTGCCTTGCCAATCACCATATAACTGACGACTTTTTCTATTACCTGGGAAACAGATGAGATTGTGATTTTTCTTCCATATTCTGTATGCTAAGTTCCACACTAACTTTTCTCTGGAAGACAAATTCTTTACAAGGTTCCTATGAAAAATCTTTGTCTAAACATTGTGCTACCTTGCTGATTAATGCTGCTACCAAAATTCAGATAGCTTTGTCAATTAAACCCTACCTCAAACACAGTAATGCAGAATGAACAGTGCTCAGTATTGCCAATCATTCCTGCCCTCGGAGGTTAAAGGAGCCAAAAGCTCTGCCACCATCTGAAGCAGTAGCCTGATGACAGGTAAGAACAAGAATGTTTTGTCTTTCTAAAATATGAGTGGCATCAACAATTTTGACTTTTCCAAGAATTTTTCACAAACAAATATTTGTGAGACATGCTAAATCAGTATGGCAATATCTGAATACTGTTTTTATTAGAAATAATGGGCAGTAGTGTAACCCTCTGATTATCTCTGAGGCTTTTGTTACAGGATTTGTGAATCCCTCTTTATCATAAAAGACCTCAAATGAGACCTAAATTGGAAAACAATTTGAGAGGAAGGAGGAAAGACATACAGAATGGAAATTCAGGAATCTAACACACTCCAGTATTGATCTCTGGAACTCATATTTCTGCAAGTTTGCTAGATTGTGGGAGTCTACATTAAAAGTGCAGGTTGTCACAGACGATATGATCTTGTATGCACGTAATCCTAAGGAATCTACTAAAATACTATCAGCACTAATAAATTTGAGTTTTCCATGGTTACAGGATATAAGATCAGTGTGCAAAAACCAACTATATTTCTATGCATTTGCAATGAACAATCCAAAAATGAAATTAAGGAAACAACTCCATTTATAATAACATAAAGATTTATAAAATACTTAGGAAAAAGTTTAAGAAAACAAGTGCAAAACTTATACTCTGAAAACTATACACAATGTTAAAAGAAATGAAGGAAGATTTAAATAAATGGAAAAATATCACATGTTCATGGATTAGAAGAATTAATCTTAAAATAGCAATACTTCACAAATTGATCTATAGATTTGATGCAGTCCTTTATCAGAATCCCAACTGACAAGCTGATTCTAAAAATTCATACTGAATTGCAACAGATACAGAATAGCTAGAACAATCTTTAAAAAGAGTAAAGTAGAAGAACTCACATGGTTTGATTTTAAAACTTACTACAAAACAATGTTAATCAAGACTGGTACTTGCATAAATATAGGCAGAAATCAATGAAAGAGAACGACAGTCCAGAAATAAAACTGTGTCAATTGATTTTCAACAAGGGTGCCAAGATTATTCAATGGGGGAAAGGACAGTCTCTTTAACAAATGGCATTCAGAAACTTGGATAGTCACATACAAAAGAATGAAGTTTTAACTTAGATTACGCCATATTCAAAAATTAAGTCAAATGGAATGAAACAACAAAAATTATAAAACAAAAGAAAACCTAGGGATGAATCTTCATGATCTGATTTGGCAAGAGATTCTTAGATATGACACTAAAAACACAAGCAACAAAAGAAAAAATAAATAAATCTGGACTTCATCAAAATTAAAAACTTTGTGCTTCACGGGTCACCATCAAGATAGTGGAAAGAACCCATAGAAAGGGAGGACATAAATGTAAGTCACATGTTTGAAAAGGGACTTGTATTCAGAATATAGAAAGAACTATTATAGTTCAATAAAAGACAACCCAAATAAAATATGGGTAAAGGATCTGAATATATATTTTTTCAAAGAAGATATACAAATGACCAATAAGCATCAACAGGGATATGTAAATCAAAACCACAATGAGCTACTGCTTCACACTTAACTAAGATGGCTATAATGAAAAAGTCTGATGAACAGAAGTACTGGTGAGGATGCAGAGAAATTGGAACCCTCATGTATCACTGGTGGGAATGTACAATAGTACAGTCACTTTGGAAACAGTTTGGCAGTTTCTCAAATGATTAAAGATAGTTACCATATGACCCAGCAATTCAATTAGGTACATACCCAAATGAAATGAAAATATATGTCCATACAAAAACGTGTATAGGAATGTTTATGTTAAGCATAATAGCCAAAGGTAGAAACAACCCAAATGTCCATCAACTGATAAATGGATAAACAAAGGGTGGTACATCCATACAATGGAATATTTTGGCCATAAAAAAGAATGGAGTAGTGATACATGCTACAACAGGGTGAGCCTTGGAAAGAATTATGCTAAGTGAAAGAAGCCAGTTACAATAGCCATGGTATTTTATAATTCCATTCATACAAAATGCCCAGAACAGCCAAATCCATAGAGAAATGAGATTAGTTGTAGTTGCCTAGGGCTGAGGTAGGGGGTGGGGATGGAAGTGGGGGAGCAGCGATGAGGAGAGATGAGATGGGAGAGCAAGGAGGTAGAAGCTAAAGTGTACCAGTTCTCATGCTGAGGTGATGAAAATGTTCTAAAATTGAGTGGTGATGGATGTACATTTTAAGTGTTGTGAATTATATATGAATTATATCTCAATTTTTAAAAAAAGTTAAGTTTCTTCCTGTCTTAGTATTTTTGTGGCTACCAGGAGACTTCCTACAGGGGCATGATACAGCAGGCAAAGAGAAAAGCCTGGAAGCCCTTCTCTCTGTGCGGTTCTTCACTCCACACCCTATCGCTTTAGGAAATCCCAGGTAGTAGGAATTGTAGTTGGGAATTCTACACTCACTCTCTCTGCCCCAGTTTTGTAACTGGTGATGCTCAAGGAATTAAAAACACGTGTAGAGGTAGCAAGCATGCAGGTGGAATGCTGACCTGAGCTCATACATTAGAGACATAGATTGCCATGTGCAGAAGAAAATTTTGCAGGCATGAAGAACAGTGGTGGAGTGAGGAATCCAGCTCCCATCACTAAATAAGTCCTTTTATGGCAATGGAATCAAATCAAGCATAACTCACAAGTCTCTCTTCTCATTTTTCACATTAGAACTAATTATTTTAATAACTTTCCTTCCTTTCTCCCTCAATTTAAGAGACAATGTCAGCAACTGTACAATGTTACACCCTGCCCACACTCTCCCACCTGGTAAAGGAGTCTGTCTCAGGGCAGCTTCCTGAGATGCTCACTGTGAGTAGCAATCTACCATTATACAGCAGAATGCAGAGTGAATTGAGAGGCTTAAAATTTTTTTTGTTGTTGTTCTTCAGGATCAAACTGGTAGACCTTTGAGCTTGGTTAAAAAAAAAAATCAAAGTTCTGAAATTCTTTGAAACTATGATAGGAAATTTAAAAAATAAGAGGTGCATATAAATGTTTCATGGATTGTAGAGGAATGATTAAAATTAAGTGGCAGATAATGCTTATTTTGTGGATAAGAACTTCTGAAAGCAGGATGTTTTCTTTGTTAATAATTGTAAAATGACAAAAATACTTTTCTTTAAAACTTGATACAGGAAAATTTGCAGTGAGTCAAAAGGCATCCTTGGATGACTTGTTTTCAAGGGCATAATATGATCATGAGTAATCCTCCAAATCTTTCCAAAATGCCTATGAAAAAGCCACTAAGACCTTCTGAAGTCCATGATCCCAAAGGTTTCAAATCTACTGACGTGTTACAATAAAATAAGGCAATTCTTGTGACACCATACCATGACGGATCCAAGTTAAGAGAAAGCTTTATGCTTTGATATTGTATCATAACAGAGGCAGAGATTTTTACAATATATATAGTTCAGAATTTTGTCTGTGATACTCTGGGAAAATTATGTTTCTGCTTAATTTTTTATAGAAAACATGGGCATCATCTATTCTCATAGGGTTGCTGTAAAGAGTAAAAGATAATTTATGCAAAGTGCCTGGAATAACACCTGATACATATAAGTACAGTAAATGTTAGTTCCCTTCTAGTAGTATTTGTGATAAAAAGTTGGCATCTGGTTAGGAATATAGCCCCTTTATACCACTGTTTCCTTAAGAAAATAACATTTCATATATTTATTTATAGTATATTTTCACACTATGGGCTAAAAAAGAGTAATTCAAATTTTTCATAAAATTAAATACAATGAGAAATAAGGTTCGGAAACATGTTTTGAAACCTTAACAGTTCATTTACCTTTATATCCTTTATTTTCTGCTTTTCAAAATTGTCAGTAGTTTCCTCTAGATGACGAGTTGTTCGGGTAGCATCCATTGTAGCTCTCTGTAGTTCGGTTTCTGCCTACAAAGTATTCCCAGCCAAAGATATAAAAAAATCAAGTCAGCATCCATCCAGCTGAGGCTATTTGTAAATGCTACACTGCAGTACTGGTTTTTGGTATGACAATGTAAGTTGTTCAATGATATATTTTATCACATAAAGTATAATTATCTACATAATAAACACATGCAGAATAAGGAACTTTACATCTATTAAGTGACATGATCTCAAGAAAAAGAAAATAGAACTTTCTACAAAACCATTTCCCCCTATATCATCTTTGGATAATTTACTATAAAACAATTTTCTGTATTTCCTACTGCTTTGACCTGTTTCACTATCTGTGCCACATATCATACTATCCTTTTTCTTCTCACTCTGTTCCCTTTAACCCTTGCCCCTAGAAAAGAAAGGACCTTGACTAAAGTATTTTCAGTTTTCTAGTTCTCCAAATGCATTAAATGTTTCTAATTCTGTAATATTCTAATCAAAGTAGAATATATACTACTAATATTTATTTAAACATGGTATTTCTATTCTGTATTCTTATGAGCTAAAAATATTACACTATTACTAGTCAGTTAATGCTTAGTGCAAAATATATATATTATATATATACACACACCAGTAAGTAATAAATTAGCAAGTCGAAGGCTTTGCTTCATACATTCTAATGATAAGTATTCACACTATCTAGATTTGTGTTGTACAATCAATATGGTGGCCACTAGCCACATGTGGCTAATTACACTGAAATTAATTCAAATTAAATGAAAATTTAATAACTGGTTCCTTACTCTAGTCACATTTCAGGAGCTCAAGAGCCATATATAGCTAGTGGCTTCATACTGTAAGTATAGAATATTTCCAATCTAATCATATATTTCTCTTTAAAAAGCATCTTTCTTTAGAACAGTTGCCCAAAAATATTTAAAATTATTTGTTAAACAGAAACAGTAGAGACTTAAAAAGGCATAACCCAATTTTCTGATTAAATTCTTTCTAATAAAGTTTTGATTCCAAAGGTAGTATTATACTTACTCAAAAGTATCAAATATTATAATAATCTACGGAAAAGTCTGCATTTGTCATCAAAGTTTTGTGACATAATCTGACATTTACCCCTTTTCTTTTTCAAGAAAATGTATAAATTGAAATGAGTAAAAGGGTTTACTATAAGGATCCATCTCTTGACACACCACTTTATTACCCACCTGTGACTGAAATTTTTCATAAAGGAAAAAAATACATTTCAAGAGAAAAATTTTTTCAATAAATTAGAATATATACTCTTATAGAATTATATACTCTTACAATTAGATTATACATTAATTTTAACTCTAAATTGATTATATACTCTTATAATTAGGTTAGTTCAAATACTCAATTTCAAGATACTAAGCATTTAAAAATATATCCATTTGTACCTGTGTGTACATGTGTGTCCGTTTGCCATATAGGTTGTAGAGTTTTTTTAAATAATAAAAACTTTTAACTTTTAATCATAACCAGTAATTAAAAAAGAATTCTCTGTATTACTGGGCTTGGAATTTTAAAATATGTAACTTCATCACAGGAAATTCAAAAGGAATAGTATGAGATTATCATATAGTATATGATTAGTATGAGAAAATTTCTAACAGTTATTTGGTATGTGTTAACTTTTTGCTAATGAGAATATTCAAGCAAACTAATTTCCTAATTCAATTTATTATAAGTAATCATGCAGTTCTTTACCTAGGACTACTTCTTTTTCAGGTATGTTTCTCTCCTCCCCATTTATTGATAATTTCATTTTAGAATTTGGAAGGGTAGGTAGGAAAGAGTGGAGACGCAGAAGCCACAGCTGGGACATCTGTATCTTCATTTTCTACCATCCTCCAGTAACTACTATTCATTTCTTAAAGTCTCAAATTCTTTTACTCCGGCTTAGCATTCTGCCCAAAGTTATACAGCTATTTTTAGCAAAGAGGATATAAACTATTTGACTTTTGTTGAATTCTTCAAAATCCTGTATCAATTTGAGTAGGAAATGCTTTTGATTAAAATACTATGATAGGAACCTATGAATAAAGCTATCAGTATATTTAATGAAATTAGTCATGAGTATGAAATGGCCTATAAAACGGTAAACCACACTGGTGACTCTGTTACAAGAAGCTTGTTCAGGAGCCACCAGGGACCTCTTTGGGGGTGAGTAGGCAGAGCCCTGGGATTCTTCTTTACCCTATTGTCTTGTACCACGGTTACATTTTATTTTGCTGAGCATTAATGTGCGTCTTCTGAATTGTCAGATGAATTTTAAGGGTCTCTCCTGCTAAATATTCTATGATACTATGATTCAGTATTTATATATTTATACTGAAACATTCATATATAAACTGTCCTTTATTTTATACTCTCAGGTTGTCAAAATCTACTGGAGTCAGGTATCTGTTTCTCAGTGAACATAGCAATTCACCTATAGCAATAATTTATATTATTGCACTTATTGTTGCCTTTATTTCCCCCCATATGAACCCACAGACCTGCTTCATCTATAGTGTAAGACTACCTCCTCCATGGCAGTATGTACAGCACAGCATTGAACACAGAAACATCATTGTCTGAGGAATGAATTCATTTCCATGTTCAGTGTACATACTAATACTGGGTTCAATCTTGCCAACCATTCATATATGACATTTTTCTGCCTTATGTACTTTCCTCCAAACAAAAAACAGAATTTTGGCTTCTGGCTTAATTCTTAAAAACTGGTGACATTACTTAGTTGTTGGTCATAAATTTTCCAGCATTCTCTGGTTTGTCTGACTTGCTTAAAACCCAGACTCTGTAATTGCCAGTTTGTAGATGTTAAGGCTCAACTTCTATCTAGATGTTCCTGTCCCAGCCTCCAATTTTTGTTTATTACAGGTTGGACAATGTACCTTTGGCCCAAAGGAAGGGGACCAGGCAATTGGCACAGCCCCAAATCACTGCTCAAGGGGGTCCCCTCAGGAGTGAGGTGCTCTGGAACTGCCCCCAAAGAGCCACTCCTCATGTGGTTTCTGGTTGATTTGGGCAATAAAACCTTAAGGAAGTAGGAAGGAGATATAAGGAATGGGAAAAAGGCAGTGGGACAAGTTAGAATTTTCTATACAACTGCACCTATCCCTCATTGCTGGCAATTAGCCATGTACTGTTTTCTATTCTCTTATTTAGTGAAGAACAAGGCACATTCTAATTTAATAGTCACTCTTAACAGAACCACCTTGGTACAGTAGATACTCCTATTTAGATCCCTTTGTGTCCAGTTGTGGACTTCAGTTATGCTGTTGAATCTCCTGAGCGTCTTTGGCTAGAAGACATAACTGGTTTCACATAGTTTTTTTATTTTGTTTTTTAAAAATAAAGGAAATTACACTGGGGGGAAAATGATTTTTCTTTCCTCTTCTCAAAAGCAGGGCAGATAGGGCACTGATATATTAGGATTATTGATAGATCTTTAAGTTAATATTATAATCAGTATTTAGTCATGTGAAAAAAACTCAAAATTTTGAATTTACTTTATAAAAATACCTACATTTATGAGTTTTATTTTTTGAGTATCAATTGTGGAAAACAATATAAGGGATTGAATTAGATAGTTATTTTCTTTAAAATTAGTTAATTTCTATAGTAAGAATTTGTAAATGCATGTGTTTACTTTCAATCTTTATATTCAAATTTTTTGTACATTTAAAAGCAGAAATGCATAATTTCCATTTATTTTTACTTTTGTACTGCATACCTTACAAAACATTTTTTAAAGACCAGAATTCAAAGGATACAATAACATATCGATCAGATGGGTTTCGCCGACGTGTTCTTTCTAACTGAGTTAATTGTTTAGCTTCTCGATTCCTTGCTGTTAATGCTGCTTTGAGGTCATCCTGCAAGTGGCATTTTTTGTTAATAAAAATCTTTGATTTAAGAAAAAATATACACAGTTTTAAGAATGAGACAATACTCCTTGATTGATCCAGGCATCATCACCACAGGAATTATTTTTATTGCATAATTAGGGTGAATGAGTATGCACATGGGTAAGTATGTGTATTTCTTTAATACTCTCTCAAATTAATGACAAAGAAAATATAATTTCAATGAAAACTGTAACTATACATATAGGTAAAAGTTTGTGGTGGTAGTTACATGTATATACACATTTGTCAAAACTGCGTGAACCTTAAAACGAGAATTTTATTACATGTAAATTGTATCTCAAAGTTGATTTAAAAAATACAACTTTGGGGATATAATGTACTATATGGTGACTATAGATAATGATACTGTACTGCATATTTGAGAGTTTGCTAAAAGATCTTAAAAGTCCTCATCACAAGAAAAAAAATTTGTATAGTGATGGACATTAACTAGACATATTGTGGTGATCATTTCACAATATATACAAATCTTGAATCATGTTGTACACTTGGAACTAATAGAATGATATGTCAATTATACCTCAATAAAAAAATAGGACTTTGTCACACATTTTTAGCTTGCTTTAGAAGATATAAACTTATATTTATAAACTAATTTCTATCCATATATTATTCGACTAAAAATATTGAATATTTTGAAGTTTCCATAATAAAAATAATGCTTTATGTTGCTATAGTAGTATACTTAGTAAGCTCACTGAAAATATTTCATTATTCTCAAAGTTCTAAGAAATGACACTTCAGAGTATGTAAAAAGAACAACTAAATACTACTTTGTACATTTTATTAAAAGGAGTGTGAACTCCTTGTCAGAATACCTAATAACAGGAAAAAATGAATTTACTTACACGTGTCATTTTTACAATGGCTCCATAAGCTTTCAAAGGTTCAACTACTTTGGCTTCAAGTCTTTCAACCTATTGAAAATTATTATAAAATATAACTGAAAAGAAACATAGACATAACAAAATTTAAATTCTGAAATAAAACATGTGCTGTTTAATTAGAATATCATTACTATACATATTAATATTTTAAAATTAAAATGTCACAATTAAACATATGTACAAATGAAAGAAAAATCACCTGAAAATGGTTAAGACTCAGGATCTAAACTCAAACACACTGAAAAGTGTTAAGTTGTACAGTAACAATAAAAGCAGAAAAAGCACCTAGTGTGTAATATGAAAGAAAGTGTCTCAGGTTTCCAAGTTCATCCTTGCCATACCATGATCCCTGCATTTACTTTTCTACCTTGAAGTAGTAGCTTCTGGGTAAGTTTTAACACATCTCAAATTTTAATACAGCTAGCATTTTCAGTGTGTTTATCAAAGTGTTGGATATTTTATATACATTATCTATGAAAATAGCTCAAATTTCCAGATAAGAAAATCAAAGCTGAAAGATTTAGCATATTGAAGACATTTAAAGAACCACAATCCTCAAAAGCAAAAAAGCTTAGAGACCACTGTATTAGCTGCTTTTTCTGGAAAGTCATTAGTAAACAAACAAAGCTTAGAGAACAAGATAATGATCTCTGTGTTGCCGAACTGTCAAACTGTATAGCTGATCTCTCTTTCATTTAGAATTAAACAGTTTTTTAAAACATGACAATTTTTATCACATTTTGAGTAACTCTTTTACTCAAAGCACTAGTGGAAGACACTGAAGAAATGGGTATTTTTAAAGGCAATATAAATATAGCATAAAAATAACTCTTGGACATTATAACTTTTTCAGAACAGGTAATACAAGATGACATGTATTGAATTGTTTAAAATGAATATTTATTTTTGTTAGCAGGAAGTCTTTTTTGATGACATGTTTATGTAATTAGTACAATTTATTTCTTACTGATTTTTCTTTAGTTTCTATAAATAGTGTATGAATGTTTTATTTTAAAAGATCTTAGGAAAAAGAAGAAAACCAAGTTTTCATTGAGCATTTAAATATCAGAAATCCTAAAATCAAAACCATGAATATTCAGGATAGGTTGGTCTATACCATTTGAAATAATCCATAACTGATTATTCAGTGTAAGGATTTTCCAAGTCTTTTTTTTTCTGTTCTCCTTTTTGTTGCCTACCTTTGTTCATTGTTCATTAGCACCTCCACCATTTGGTAAGCAAGGGAAATAAAAAGGAGAACACATGAAAATCAATTCACTGCTATTTGATAAATAGCATAAATGTTTTCTCGAAAGGGGCACTGAAATTATTGGCTAAAATGGGAATTTTAGGATTATCTATGAGTATAAATTATTTTTGAAACAGCAAATCCCCAGTTAAGTATAACTGAGAGTTGCTTCTTGAAAGAAGAAATGTATGACAAGAACTCAGCATTTTCCCAAAAATAATTATATTTTCCCAAATGTAATTATTACTCAAAGTGTCTGTATGAATAGCAATTATAGGTTCAAAGATCATTACCCTCATTTTGTTTTTGTGGGGTTTTTTAATTGAAATTTCTGCTTCAGGCTTTCAACAAGAGACCTACAGCACTGATGAGAAAAGTACACAAGAAGCAATGCATTTCTAACTGGGCAACTTCGGATAAGTTAACCTGTATCTTGAAACCTAAAATAAATATAAGTGAAAGAAAGTGCTTATGAGGTATTTAAGGGGGGAAAAAGGCTTTTAGGCAGAAAACAATACCACCAACCACCATCTTCCCTCTCTCCTAAAGCAAAAAAAAAAAAAACCCACAAAAAACAGTCTCCCTACATAATATATATCACAAATGTTTGGTTGGTTTGTTTGGTCAACTTTCCAGAGCATGGAAGCAGCTAAGATCTCTTGTCCGCTTATTACTTAATCACATTACCGTTCTCAATATCCTCCATCTCCAGACATGCTTTAAAAATACTTACCTGCATACAAGGCCAAGTCAGCTCCTTTTCTCCCCCATGAGTACTATGTTTACTACCGCTGTAAAGGGCAAGGTTGGCAAATGAAGAGGGGAAATTCAGGACTTCGAGAGACCCTAAAGTTTAGTTGAAATTGGTAAAATCACAGGAAGCTTCCCTTTAACAGACTCACATAATGTTACAGACACGAAATGTACATTTATCATCAAATGTGTGTTCACCACTGCGGTTAGGTAGATTATAAGTGAAAGTCTTCACGATTCCTTCATCCACTACTTCATGGCTCCTAACAGTGACGCTCTGACTTCCCTCCATACCTCTGCTTGTCGATAATCCTGAAGTTTGGCAAACTCGTCAGCAAAATTTTTCAGGCCCTGCTTTAAATTTGGGGTCTCTGTAGAAGCATACACGTTGATTTCATTTACCAGGAGGTCTGCTTTGTCTCGCAGTCTGGCAGTTTTCCGCACATAAGCAGCAAAGATTTGGCACAGCTCTCCAAAGTGCTTCTCCACGTTTGTGACGGCATATTGCAGTTGTCTGGTTTGGGCATCCCTAGAGAAAAAGATGACACAAAAAACCAAATAATTTTTATTAGAGATGAGATGACTTCACCTTCAAGTAACTTTGATATGCAAACATTCCTGGGGCATTTCGCAGCTTCGAGCGTGCAAACCACCCACAATCGCACCATCTACCGAGGCGAATTACCCTCCTCTAGGTCCCCAGCAGGGCCTGGCCTCAATATCCCGACAGTGTAGGCGCACTTAGAGGCCCGGCTCCCGTAGGCCGAGCGGCCTGGGATCCCATCTGCCTCCCAGGCTCCTGCCTGCCTCCCAGTCGTCTGCACTGCCAGCGAAAAAGCCGAGACCCGAGCCTAGGGATGGGTGGCTATCCCCCGGCCTCCGGGGCTCACTGCAGCCCAGGGAGGGAAGCCCTAGAGCGCAGCGGAGACGCCCCAGTCCGCCGCCTAGGTTCGGGATTCGGCGCGGAGGACCCCACAGAGAGAGGCTCCACTTCCCCCACCCAAGCCCTCGCGTGTGGGGGGCCGTGGGCAGCCGGGCCCGCGGCTGTTACCGGTTTTCCGAGCTGCGCCTCAGCATCTTGCCTCGCACAGGGCTGGGGATCCCTGGCTGGGGCCCAACGACGGGCTCCGCGCCGCCCGAGCGAGCGTTAGGGCGGAGCCGCAGCCACGGCCGCCCGGAGCCCAACGCCCGCCCCGCGCGCCCCCGCGCCGGCCAGGGCCCCAGCGTTTCTACGGCAACACGGCGCGCGCCCCGGCGGTCAAAGCCGGAGTTGGCGGGAGCGCGGAGAGGGCTCCCGAAGGGCAAAGCCGCGAGGGCCCGCGAGGGCCCCGGCAGCCGCCCCGCAGACCCGCCGCCGCGCTCACCGCGCGTTCCTGCCGCCTGCTGTATGTGGAGTAAAGCGGAAGCCGGTGCCGGCGGCTGGGCCGTTCACCCTTCCGGGGCGCCGCGCTTACCCAGCGCCCGCCCCCGTCCTTCCAGGCTGGGGTGTGAGCAAAGGAGGAAAAAGGCCAACTAACCGGTAACTCGGAGGGAGACGTAAAATTAAAGGCCAGTGGGGTCCAGTCTCTGCTGACGCGACAGTTAGTCTTAGTCCATGCTCAACTTGTCCGCCTCTCGGTGTTGTAGCTAAAAATGGGGGCTCTTGGAAGCTGCCATTGGTAGGAGCGGCGCTTGTCGCATCATCTTTACCATTCCTTTATTCAGCGAGTACTTGCCGAGTTTCTATTTTGTGGAAAAGATTGTGTTAGACACTGGGAATAATACAAAGGTAAGATGAAGCGGCCCCCGTCCTGAAGGACCTTAGCGTTTGATGAGGAGACAGACACTTGAACTGTAACAGTACCGTGAGATAAAGAGAAGACTTTCTTTTACCTTTGAACACCCGTGTCCTTTCGGCATCTTGGCCTTTGCTTGTGCTGCTCTTCTAACTAAACACCGTTGAGACCTAATTCAAGCTTTATCTCTCTTAAGAAATCTCCCTTGACAACTCCCACACTTCCGTCTTCCAGACAGCTCCCTTACTCTGGTAGCTGTTCTGTTGCTTTTGTACTGTTTTCTGCCGACTAGGCTTTGAGCTCTTGGAGGAAGAGGAAATGTAATTTTGATCTTAATGGATGGGATGTCCCCAGTGCTTTTGTTACCTCTTTTAATAGTATAACTCTTATTCTCTCCTGTTACAATATATACCTCTCTTCTTCCCTTGCATTCCTTTGCAAATTATCTGTTGAATGCCTGGTATATTCCGGATACTATGCTGGGCTCTGAGCATAGAGTAGTAACTAAAATCAGAATAATCTTTGCTCTAACAGAGCTGGCAGTCTCCTTGGAGGGATAGACACTAATCAAACAAATGCATGTAAAATTGTAACTGAGGTATGTGCTACCATATCAGCTTTTGCTCTGTAACAGACTGTTATAAAGCCTAGTGATTTGCCACAATCTTTTATCAACTCAGGATTCTTTCAGTGGTCTGGGTGCTTCTTCCACTTTGGGTACTCTCAGCTGGAACCCCTTTCTGGTCAGCTGGATGATCTCCTGGTGGCTGGATGAGCTATGATGTCCTCACAGGTCTGGGGTTGGGAAGGCTGCCAGCAAGGGCAACAGAAGTAACCTCTTAGTGGCCACTGTTACAGTGTAACACAGGTGCTAAAGAAAAGTACAGAGCACCAGGAGAGCATATACTTACTACAGAAGTTTGGTTTGAGCAAGTTGGAGAAAGAACTTCATCGAGAAAGTGACATTTGAGTTAAGATCCAAAGACTGAGAAGGGGTTAACTAGTTGAAGAAGAAGGGAAAAAGAGTCCAGAGAGAAGGATGATATAGGCAAATTGCCTGCCCCAGAATCCCATTCCCATCTCTAGCCCAGCTTCCATGTCTCAGAAAATGGTACCACCTTTCAGCTGATTGTTCAAATCAAAACCTAGGAGTCATTCTTTCTTTTCCCCAGGAACACTGGAAATTTCCATCTTTTGCACTTCAAAAATGTCCTGAAGCATTCCTTCATTTCTTCTGTATCACTGTAATCTAAACTATTATTACCATTCACCTTTATGGCAAAGCGCCTTTATGGGTCTCTCCAAGTCCACAGTTACAAACTGAAATGGACAGTCAAAAATGTAGATCATAACATGTCAACATTTTAAAGCCTCTGCTGAATTATCTGAATGTGTTTCCCCAAAATTCTTATGCTGAAATCCTACCACCTAAGGTGATGACATTAGGAGATGTGGCCTGTGGGAGGTGCTCAGCTCATGAAGTTGGAGCCCTCATGAATGGGATTAGAGCTCTTAATAAGAAAGACTCTGGAGAGCCCCTTTCTCCTTCTGTCCTGTTACACGAAAATAACTATTAATGAGGAAGAGGCTCTCATCAGGCATTGAATCAGCTACTGCCATGTGGTCATGGACTTCCCAGCCTCCAGAACTGTGAGAAATAAATTTCTGTTTTTTATAAGCTACCCAGTTTATGGAATATTTTCTGTAGTGGATCCAGTGGACTAAGAAAGGCTCCTAGTGTGCTTAAAATAAAATTTAAGTCTTTACTCCAGCTTTTAAGGCTGTATCTCATTCTTGCCTACCTATCTACCTTCTCTCACTGCCCCACTGTGCTGGAACTACAATATCTTTGTGTTCCTAGCATATATCAAGATCATTTCAGAGGCAGTTTTGTTTATTATTTTTTCTGCCTAGAAAACTCCTTCCTCAGATCTTCAAATGGCCAACACCTTCTTTTCACATAGAATTCTGCTAATTGGCTTAAAGATGGCAGCATGAGAGGAGAGATAGAAACCTCCTCCCAAAACCACATATAATAGGAAAATATAGCAAATAGAACTAATCCTAAAAGAGCAACAGGAAAGAAGGCTGCGGCAGACTACCTACACCTGGAAAAAGAGCAAACCTCATGGAAAAGGGTGAAGTACCAAAGCTGTGATCCAGTGGGACCCAAACCCTTCCCTGACCCCAGCTCACCGGCAGGAGGAAGAGAAACAGAATAGGGAGGGGGTGAAGGCCGAGGACTGCTGAACACCCAACCCTGAAGATATGCTCTGGAGCATGAACCTACATGACATGGTGCTCTGGAGATTAGTAGGATTGGAAAGCTAAGACAGACAGAATACTTGGAGAGACTGAGATTCTAGTTGCTTGTGGAGAAGAGGCACCCAAAACCGGCCCCTCTGGGACAAAAGAAAGGCGGGCATGCTGAGAGACCTCCGAACAGTGAGAGGGCTGCTAAAGGGGCAAGGATTGCACAGAGATTGCTGATCAAGAGAAAGGACAGGTGGACAAAATTTTCCTGGCACACTCTGCCCAGCAGGTTGGGAACTTCCAGGAGCTTCAGGTGCTCCATCCCCCTGGCTGGCAATGCAACCTGAAGGCCCCCCACCGTGATACGCAGCCTGCCACTCCTTCTCCCTGGCTTGTAAACTGGCTGCACCTGCCATCACTCCAGGCCAGCCAGAGGGTGGCTGTGCCTATGGCAGCTACAAGGGAGTAACATAGAGACTCCTCCCCGTGTATTTGGACCACTGGCCCTTGCAGTGGAAGCAGGCACTGCAGCCAGGAAGCAGGAAAGAGCTCTTTCCTCCTGGTAGGCACCAGTGCCACTCATCTTGAACCTTTGGTAACCACAAATCTAAAGCCTGCAATGGCAATAAATACAGATCTATCGATAATCACCCTAAATATAAATGGTCTGAATGTACCAATCAAAAGACATAGAGCCACTGAATGTATAAAAACAAGACCAATATATAGCCTGCCAACAAAAACTCACTTCAAACCCAAAGACATACACAGACTAAAAATGAAGGGATGGAAAAAAATATTTCATGCAGCTAATAGGGAGAAAAAAGGAGTTGCAGTACTTGTATCAGACAAAATAGTCTTCAAAACAAAGTCCCAAGAGACAAAGAAGGACATTACATAATGATAAAGGGTTCAGTCCAACAAGAGGATATAACCATCATAAATATCTATGTACCCAACAGAGGAGCACCTACATTTGTGAAACAAATACTAACAGAATTAAAGGGGGAAATAGAATGCAGTGCATTCATTTTAGGAGACTTCAACACACCACTCACTCCAAAGGACAGATCAACCAGACAGAAAATAAGTAAGGAGACAGAGGCACTGAACAACACATTAGAACAGATGGACCTAAGAGACATCTACAGAACACTCCACCTAAAAGCAGCAGGATACACATTCTTCTCAAGTGCACATGGAACATTTTCAAGAATAGATCATATACTAGGCCACAAAAAGAGCCTCAGTAAATTAAAAAAGATTGAAATTGTACCAACCAGTTTCTCAGACCACAAAGGTATGAAACTAGAAATAAATTATGCAAAGAAAATGAAAAAATCCCCCAAACACATGGAGCCTTAACAACATGCTCCTAAATAACCAATGGATCAATGACCAAATAAAAGCAGAGATCAAGCAATATATGGAGACAAATGACAACAGTAATTTAACACCACAAAATCTGTGGGATGCAGCGAAGGCTGTGCTAAGAGGAAAGTATACTGCAATACAGGCCTACCTCAGGAAAGAAGAATAATCCCATATGAACATTCTAAACTCACAATTAACGAAACTAGAAAAAGAAGAACAAATGAGGCCCAAAGTCAGTAGAAGGAGGGTCATAATAAAGATTACAGCATAAATAAATAAAATTGAGAAGAATAAAACAATAGAAAGAATCAATGAAAGCAGGAGCTGGTTCTTTGAGAAAATAAACAAAATAGATAAACCCCTAGCCAGACTTATCAAGAAAAAAAGAGAGTCTACACACATAAACAGAATCAGAATGAAAAAGGAAAAATCACTACAGACACCACAGAAATACAAAGAATTATTAGAGAATGCTATGAAAAATTATATGCTAACAAACTGGGTAACCTAGAAGAAATGGACAACTTTCTAGAAAAATATAACTTTGCAAGGCTGACCCAGGAGGAAACAGAAAATCTGAATAGACCAATTACCAGCAAAGAAATTGAATTGGTAATCAAAAAACTACCTAAGAACAAAACCCCTGGATCAGATGGCTCGACTGCTGAATTTTATCAAACATTTAGAGAAGACCTAATACCCATCATCCTTAAAGTTTTCCAAAAAGTAGAAAAGGAGGAAATACTTCCAAACTCATTCTATGAGGCCTGCATCACTCTAATACCAAAACCAGGCAAAGATACCACAAAAAAAGAAAATTACAGACCAATATCCGTGATGAACATAGATGCAAAAATCCTCAACTAAATATTAGCAAACCTTATTCAAAATTTCATCAAAAAGATCATCATAATCAAGTAGGAATATTCCAGGGATGCAAGGATGGTACAGTATTTGAAAATTCATCAACATCCTCCACCATATAACAAAAAGAAGGACAAGAACCACATGATCATCTCCATAGATGCTGAAAAAGCATTTGACAAAATTCAATACGCATTCATTATAAAAACTCTCAACAAAAGGACTAAGAAAGGCTCCTAGTGTGCTTAAAACAAAATTTTAAGTCCTTACTCCAGCTGTTAAGGCTGTATCTCATTCTTGCCTACCCATCTACCTTCTCTCACTGCCCCACTGTGCTGGAACTACAATATCTTTGTGTTCCTAGCATATATCAAGATCATTTCAGAGGCAGTTTTGTTTATTATTTTTTCTGCCTAGAAAACTCCTTCCTCAGATCTTCAAATGGCCAGCACCTTCTTTTCAAATGGGTTTAGAGGGTAAGTACCTCAACATAATAAAGGCCATATATGATAAACCCACAGCCAACATACTTAACAGCAAAGAGCTGAAAGCTTTTCCTTTAAGATCGGGAACAAGACAAGGATGCCCACTCTCTCCACTTTTATTCAAGACAGTACTAGAGATTTTAGCCATGGCAATCAGACAACACAAAGAAATAAAAGTCATCTGGATTGGCAAGGAAGAAGCTAAACTGCCACAGTTTGCAGATGACATGATACTGTACATAAAAAAAACCTGAAGAATCCACCCCAAAACTACTAGAACTGATAACTGAATTCAGCAAAGTTGCAGGATACAAAATCAATACACAGAAATCTGTTGCATTCCTATACTAACGATGAACTAGCAGAAAGAGAAATCAGGAAAACAATTCCATTCACAGTTGAATCAAAAAGAATAAAATACCTAGGAATAAACTTAACCAAGGAGGTGAAAGATCTATACCCTGAAAACTACAAGACACTCATGAGAGAAATGAAAGAAAACACCAATAAATGGAAACACATCCCATGCTCATGGATAGGAAAATTAATATTGTCAAAATGACCATCCTGCCTAAAGCAGTCTACAGATTCAGTGCAATCCCTATCAAAATATCAATGGCATTCTTCAACGAACTAGAGCAAATAGTTCTAAAATTCATATGGAACCACAAAAGACCCTGAATAGTCAAAGCAATCCGAGAAGGAAGAATAAAGCTGTGGGGATTACACTCCCCAACTTCAAGCTGTACTATAAAGCCACAATAATTAAGACAATTTGATACTAGCACAAGAACAAACCCATAGATCAATGGAACAGAATAGAGAGCCCATATATAAAACCAACCATATATAGTCAATTAATATATGATAAAGGAGCCACGGATATGCAATGGGGAAATGACAGCTTCTTCAACCACCGGTGTTGGCAAAAGTGGATAGCTGCATGTAAGAGCATGAAACTGGATTATTGTCTAACTCCATACACAAAAGTGAACTCGAAATGGATCAAAGACCTGAATGTAAGTCATGAAGGCATAAAACTCTTAGAAGAAAACATAGGCAAAAATCTCTTGAATATAAACATGTGCAGCGTTTTCCTGAACGCATCTCCTTGGGCAAGGGAAACAAAATAAAAAATGAACAAATGGGAGTACATCATGCTAAAAACTTCTGTACAGCAAAAGACACCATCAGTAGAACAAAAGGCATCCTATAGTATGGGAGAATATATTCATAAAAGACATATCTGGCAAGGGGTTAACATCCAAAATATATAAAGAACACACATGCTTCAGCATCCTAAAAGCAAATAACCTGATTAAAAAATGTGCAGAGGATCTTAACAGACCCTTCTCCAAAGAAGAAATTCAGATGGCCAACAGGCACATGAAAAGATGCTCCACATTGCTAAGTTTCAGGGAAATGCAAATTAAAATGGCAATGAGATATCACCTCACACTGGTTAGGATGGCCAACATCCAAAAGACAAACAACAGCAAATGCTGGTGTGGATGCAGAGGAAGGGAAATCCTCCTACACTGTTGGTGGGAATGCCACTGTGGAAAGCAATTTGGAGGTTCCTCAAAAAACCAAAAATTGATATACCATTTGACCCAGGAATTCCACTCCTAAGAATTTATCCAAAGAAAACAAGATCACAGATTCAAAAAGACATATGCACCCCTAAGGTTTTCAGAGCACTATTTACTATAGCCAAGATATGGAAGCAACCTAAGTGTCCATCAGTAGATGACTGCATAAAAAGGAGGTGGTACATATACACAATGGAATACTATTCAGCCATAAGAAGAAAACAAGTCCTACCATTTGTAACAACATGGATGGAGCTAGGGGGTATTATACTCAGTGAAATAAGCCAGGTGGAGAAAGACAAGTACCAAATGATTTCCCTCATTTGTGGAGTGTAACAGTGAAGCAAAACTGAGGGAACAGAACAGCAGCAGACTGACTCACAGACTCCAAGAAGGGAGTAACAGTTACCAAAGGGGATGGGTGGGGGAGGGCAGGAGGGGTGGGGGAGGGTGGGTGGGGAGGGAGGGAGAAGGAGATTAAGGGGTATTATGATTGGCACAAATGGTGTGTGGGGCTCATGGGGAAGACAGTGTAGCACAGAAGACAACTAACTAATTACTCTGGAATCTTACTATGCTGATGGACAGTTACTTCAATGTAGTATGAGGGGGACTTGATAATATGGGTGAATGTAGTAACTACAATGTTTTTCATGTTCCCCATCCCTTAATATATGTGGTTTTATTTTATATAATTGGCTTGTGATTATGGAGCCCAAGTCGCAAGATATTCAGTCAGCTGGACCCTAGGAAGACTGGTATAAATTCTAGTCAGAAAACTGGCAGAATCAAGACCCAAGAAGAGCTGATATTTCTGGCTTAGTCTGAAGGCTGGAAAGAAGCAATATCCCAGCTAAACAGTCAGGTGGGAGGACTTCCCTCCTCTCAGCTTTTTTGGTCTGGTTAGGTTTTTATTTTTTATTATTTATTTATTTATTTATTTTTATTTTTTTTTCATTTTAAAAAAATTTTATTATCATTAATTTACAATTACATGTGCAATATTACGATTATTAAACTACCCCTTCATCAGGTCCCCCCCACCAACCCCATTACAGTCACTGTCCATCAGCATAGTGAGATGCTATAGAATCACTACTTGTCTTCTCTGAGTTGTACTGCCCTCCCCGTGCCCCCCCAACATTACATCTGCTAATCGTAATGCCCCTTTTTCCCTCTTATCCCTCCCTTCCCGCCCATTTTCCCCAGTCCCTTTCCCTTTGGTAACTATTAGTCCGTTCTTGGGTTCTGTGAGTCTGCTGCTGTTTTGTTCCTTCAGTATTTTTTCTTTGTTCTTATACTCCACATATGAGTGAAATCATTTGATACTTGTGTTTTTCGGCTTGGCTTATTTCACTGAGCATAATACCCTCTAGCTCCATCCATGTTGTTGCAAATGGTAGGATTTGTTTTCTTCTTATGGCTGAATAATATTCCATTGTGTATATGTACCACCTCTTCTTTATCCATTCATCTACTGATGGACACTTAGGTTGCTTCCATTTCTTGACTATTGTCAATAGTGCTGCAATAAACATAGGGGTGCATCTGTCCTTTTCAAATTGGGCTGCTGCATTCTTAGGGTAAATTCCTAGGAGTGGAATTCCTGGGTCAAATGGTATTTCTATTTTGAGTTTTTTGAGGAACCTCCATACTGCTTTCCACAATGGTTGAACTAATTTGCAGTCCCACCAGCAGTGTAGGAGGGTTCCCTTTTCTCCACATCCTCGCCAACATTTGTTGTTGTTTGTGTTTTGGATGTTGGCCATCCTCACTGGTGTGAGGTGATATCTCATTGTGGTTTTAATCTGCATTTCTCTGATGATTAGCGATGTGGAGCATCTTTTCATGTGCCTGTTGGCCATCTGAATTTCTTCATTGGAGAAGTGTCTATTCATGTCCTCTGCCCATTTCTTAATTGGATTATTTGCTTTCTGTTTGTTAAGGTGCATGAGTCCTTTATATATTTTGGATGTCAACCCTTTATCAGATACGTTTTTTATGAATATATTCTCCCATACTGTAGGATGTCTTTTTGTTCTACTGATGGTGTCCTTTGCTGTACAGAAGCTTTTCAGCTTGATATAGTCCCACTTGTTCATTTTTGCTTTTGTTTCCCTTGCCCGGGGAGATATGTTGATGAAGAAGTTGCTCATGTTTATGTCCAAGAGATTTTTGCCTATGTTTTTTTCTAAGAGTTTTATGGTTTCATGACTTACATTCAAGTCTTTGATCCACCTTGAGTTTACCTTTGTGTATGGGGCTAGACAGTAGTCCAGTTTCATTCTCTTACATGTAGCTGTCCAGTTTTTCCAACACCAGCTGCTGAAGAGGCTGTCATCTCCCCATTGTATATCCAAGGCACTTTTATCAAATATTAATTGACTGTATATGTTTGGGTTAATGTTTGGATTTTCTATTC
The DNA here is from genome assembly GCA_032199065.1 of Smutsia gigantea. Classification (NCBI taxonomy): domain Eukaryota; kingdom Metazoa; phylum Chordata; class Mammalia; order Pholidota; family Manidae; genus Smutsia; species Smutsia gigantea. The sequence continues at coordinate 92,984 of JAVSCE010021032.1, forward strand.
TGTTCCACTGGTCTGTGGGTCTGTTTTTGTGCCAATACCAAATTGTCTTGATTACTGTGGCTTTGTAGTAGAGCTTGAAGTCAGGGAGTGTAATTCCCCCTGTTTTATTCCTCCTTCTCAGGATTGCTTTGGCTATTCGGGGTCTTTTGTGGTTCCATCTGAATTTTAGAATTATTTGTTCCAGTTCATTGAAGAAAGCTGTTGGTAGTTTGATGGGGATTGCATTGAATCTGTAGATTGCTTTAGGTAGTATAGCCATTTTGACAATATTTATTCTTCCTAGCCAAGAGCATGGGATGCATTTCCATTTGTTAGTGTCCTCTTTAATTTCTCTTAGGAGTGTCTTGTAGTTTTCAGAGTACAGGTCTTTCACTTCCTTCGTTAGGTTTATTCCTAGGTATTTTATTCTTTTTGATGCAATTGTGAATGGAATTGTTTTTCTGATTTCTCTTTCTGTTAGTTCATCATTAGTGTATAGGAAGGCAACAGATTTCTGTGTGTTAATTTTGTATCCTGCAACTTTGCTGAATTCAGATATTAGTTCTAGTAGTTTTGGAGTGGAGTCTTTAGGGTTTTTTATGTACAATATCATGTCATCTGCAAATAGTGACAATTTGACTTCTTCTTTACCAATCTGATGCCTTGTATGTCTTTGTTTTGTCTGATTGCTGTGGCTAGGACCTCCAGTACTATGTTGAATAACAGTGGAGAGAGTGGGCATCCTTGTCTTGTTCCCGATCTTAGATGAAAAGCTTTCAGCGTCTCGCCGTTAAGTATGATGTTAGCTGTGGGTTTGTCATATATAGCCTTTATGATGTTGAGGTACTTGCCCTCTATACCCATTTTGTTGAGAGTTTTAATCATGAATGGATGCTGAATTTTGTCAAATGCTTTTGCAGCATCTATGGAGATGATCATGTGGTTTTTGTTCTTCTTTTTGTTGATGTGGTGGATGATGTTGATGGATTTTCGAATGTTGTACCATCCTTGCATCCCTGGGATGAATCCCACTTGATCATGGTGTATGATCCTCTTGATGTATTTTTGAATTCGGTTTGCTAATATATTGTTGAGTATTTTTGCATCTACGTTCATCAGGGATATTGGTCTGTAATTTTCTTTTTTGGTGAGGTCTTTGCCCGGTTTTGGTATTAGAGTGATGCTGGCTTCATAGAATGAGTTTGGAAGTATTCCCTCCTCTTCTATTTTTTGGAAAACTTTAAGGAGAATCGGTGTTATTTCTTCTCTATGTCTGGTAGAATTCAGAGGTGAATCCATCAGGCCCAGGGGTTTTGTTCTTGGGTAGTTTTTTGATTACCAATTTGATTTCGTCACTGGTGATTGGTCTGTTTAGTTTTTCTGTTTCTTGCTTGGTCAGTCTTGGAAGGTTGTATTTTTCTAAGAAGTTGTCCATTTCTTCTATGTTTTCCAGCTTGTTAGCATATAGATTCTCATAATATTCTCTTATGATTCTTTGTATTTCTGTGGGGTCCGTTGTGATTTTTCCTTTCTCATTTCTGATTGTGTTTATGTGTGTAGATTCTCTTTTTCTCTTAATGAGTCTGGCTAGGGGTTTATCTATTTTGTTTATTTTTTCAAATAACCAGCTCTTGGTTTCATTGATTTTTACTATTGTTTTATTCTTCTCAATTTTATTTATTTCTATTCTAATCTTTATTATGTCCCTCCTTCTGGTGACTTTGGGCCTCATTTGTTCTTCTTTTTCCAATTTCAGTAATTGTGTCTTTAGACTATTCATTTGGGAATGTTCTTCCTTCTTTAAATAGGCCTGGATTGCAATATACTTTCCTCTTAGAACTGCCTTTGCTGCGTCCCACAGAAGTTGTGGCTTTGTGTTGTTGGTGTCATTAGTCTCCATATATTCTTTGATTTCTGTTTTGATTTGGTCGTTAACCCATTGATTAATTAGGAGAGTTTTGTTAAGTGTCCATGTATTTGTGAGCCTTTTTGATTTCTTTCTAAAATTTATTTCTAGTTTTATACCTTGGTGATCTGAGAAGTTGGTTGGTAGGATTTGAATATTTTTGAAATTACTGAGGTTCTTTTTGTGGCCTAGTATGTGGTCTATTCTGGAAAATGTTCCATGTGCACTTGAGAAGAATGTGTATCCTGTTGCTTTTGGGTGTAGAGTTCTGTAGATGTCTGTTAGGTCCATGTGTTCTAGTGTGTTGTTCAGTGCCTCTGTGTCTTTACTTATTTTCTGTCTGGTTTATCTGTCCTCTGGAGTGAGTGGTGTGTTGAAGTCTCCTAAGATGAATGCATTGCTGTCTATTTCCTCCTTTAATTCTGTTAGTATTTGTCTCACATATGCTGGCGCTCCTGTGTTGGGTGCATATATATTTATAATGGTTATATCTTCTTGTTGGACTGACCCCTTTATCATTATGTAATGTCCTTCTTTATCTTTTGCTACTTTCTTCGTTTTGAAGTCTATTTTGTCTGATACAAGTACTGCAACACCTGCTTTTTTCTCTTTGTTGTTTGCATGAAATATCTTTTTCCATCCCTTCACTTTTAGTCTGTGTATATCTTTGGATTTGAGGTGAGTTTCTTGTAGGCAGCATATAGATGGGTCTTGCTTTTTTATCCATTCTGTTACTCTGTGTCTTTTGATTGGTGCATTCAGTCCATTTACATTTAGGGTGATTATCGATAGATATGTACTTATTGCCATTGCTGGCTTTAGATTCGTGGTTACCAAGGGTTCAAGGGTTGCTTCTTTACTATCTAACAATCTAACTTAACTTTCTTGTTAAGTTATTGTAAACACAGTCTGATGTTTCTTTATTTCTCTCCCTTCTTATTCCTCCTCCTCCATTCTTTCTATAATAGGTGTTTTATTCTTTGCCTTTAGTTAGTATTTGGATGGTCTGCTTTCTTCGCTATGATTTTATTTTCTCTGGTGACATCTTTTTAGCCTTAGGTGTGCTTCCATCTAGAGCAGTCCATTTAAGATATCCTGTAGTGGTGGTTTATGAGAGGCAAACTCTCTCAACTTTCGTTTATCTGGAAATTGTTTAATCCCTCCATCATATTTAAATGATAATCGTGCTGGATACAATATTCTTGGTTCGAGGCCCTTCTGTTTCATAACGTTAAATATATCATGCCATTCTCTTCTGGCCTGTAAGGTTTCTGTTGAGAAGTCTGATGATAGTCTGATGGGTTTTCCTTGTAGGTGATCTTTTTTCTCTCTCTAGCTGCCTTTAATACCCTGTCTTTATCTTTGATCTTTGCCATCTTAATTATTATGTGTCTTGGTGTTGTCTTCCTTGGGTCCCTTGTGTTGGGAGATCTATGAGCTTCTGTGGACTGTGAGACTACTTCCTTCCCCAGCGAGGGAAAGTTTTCAGCAATTATTTCTTCAAAGACACTTTCTATCCCTTTTTCTCTCTCTTATTCCTCTGGTACTCCTATAGTGCGAATATTGTTCCGTTTGGATTGGTCACACAGTTCTCTTAATATTCTTTCATTCCTAGAAATCCTTTTATCTCTGCCTCAGCTGCTCTGTACTCCTGTTCTCTGTTTTCTATTCCATTAACAGTCTCTTGCATCTCATCCATTCTGCTGTTAAGCCCGTCAATCACTTGTCTGATTTCTGCATTGTCTTTCCTCAGTTCCCTCACTTCCTCCCTCAGCTCTTGCACATTTCTCTGTAGGTCCATCAGCATGGTTATGACTTTTATTCTGAATTCTTTTTCAGGGAGGCTGTGCATTTCCATCCCTTCAGACTCCCTCTCTGGGGTTGTCTGGTTGATTTTGGTCTGAACCATATTCCTCTGTCTTTTCATGGCTGTATAATTTGTCACTGATAGTTGCCACGTATGTCAGCTGGGCTCTTTAAGACTTTAAAAAGAGAAGAAAAAAAAAGAGAAAAAAGAAGAAAAAAAAGAAAGAAAGAAAAGAAAAAACGAAAACAAAACAAAAAACAAAACAAAACAAAAAAAACAAAAAAATGCCCACCGGACGTAGATTCTGTGGGAATGCTCTAGGTGGCGCTATTGCCCCACTATTCCACAGCTGTGACTGTGCCGCTCCGCAGGGCCCTTTATCGCTCTGGCAGGGGTGGGAACGAATAGGAGGCTGTTGATCTCAGTGAGAAGTGTTAAGTATGGCTATGCTTCCTCAGTCGCCAGCTAAGGCGTCTGAAACTCCCCAGGACTCCCAGCCTGCTGGGCTGAGTGTGCTGGGGCGATCCGGCTCCTCCGCTGGGCTCCTGTCTCTTTAAGACCGCTGAAGAAAACGCGTACTTTTTTTTTTTTCCTTCCCGGGAGCCGGCTGCAAGCACCCTGGCTCGTTCCCCGCTCAGATCCTGCCCCTCTGTCTCTCCAATCTCCGCTGCACTGCGCAATGTGGGTCAGCTCTCCCCACGCAGATCACCGGAGCTGGCTACTTCGCGGGGTGCACTTCCACTCCCTCCCGGCTCTGAATCCTCTCCTCCCGCCGGTGCGCTGGGGTGGGGGAGGGCTCGGGTCCCGCCGGGTCGTGGCTCCGTATCTTACCCGCCTCTTGGGGTGCCGAGTCCTCTCGGGTGTAGCTGCACGCTGTGCGCTTTCCTGTGTATTCTCGTCTCTCTTTTAGGAATAGATGTATTTTCTGTGTTTTCGTAGATAAATATAGTGTTGGGAGGAGATTTCTGCCGCCCTGCTCACACCGCCATCTTCCTGGAAGTCCCTGGTTAGGTTTTAAGGTGAGGATGAGGCTCACCCACATTAGGGAGGGTTATTCGCTTTACTCAGTCTACCATTTTAAATGTTAATCTCATCTAGAAACGCCCTCACAAACACACCCAGAATAATGTTTAGCCAAATGTCTGGGCACCTTGTGATCCATACAAGTTGACACAAATTAACCATCATAGTCCTTGTCTTAGTGTAATGTTAAGGTGTGGATGTGTTATAGTAAGGACTATCTTTTTCATCATGTAATTCTTAAATTTTTTTGCAAATGCCTCAAGGGTAGTATAGTAATTGTTAAACTTTATAATGTTTATTTATAAAAATAAATTTATAATTGCATTCTTTTGTTGCCCAATATATGGAATGAATGTGTTCTAGGAACTCTTCTCTTGAGATCTGGGCTCTTTGATCTTACTCTCCAATCAACAGACATTTTCAGATATTCAACAGCACTATTGTTTATGTCTTTTCTCTGCTTGGAGGCACTTTTCTTTATCATAGTCTACACTTTCTTCTAGGATACATCATCTCATAGAAGAGGTGGTGGGGATCTGGCGGTGCCAAGTGCCTTGGCCAAGGTCACCTTATGAAATAGTAGGGGAGCTAGAATTAAATCCTTTGTCTTTGCTCACCAGTGCTCTTTCAACTATATCATCATATTTCTTCCTCTGGCTCTCTCTCCCCTGATTGTTTTTGCAAATTTCTTAAACAAATGTAAACATAAATAAATTTAAGTAGTCAAGGAATGCCATTTCATATTTGGAATAAGGAGAGTGTGTGTCATCGATCAGTCAATCATTGGGTGTAGCATTCCAAAATCTCTTGAGAATTGTTGTTCTAGGCTACAGCTGGTATAACCTGACTTAACTGACTTGTCTTAAACTACTACATGATATTTGTATGTATACTGTGAAAACAACAGCATCTTATTTTGCATAACAATGAATGCTATTTATTTAGGCTGGTTTAAGAAAGGTCCAGTAGAAGCATAGAGTTACATTAACTTCATTCACTCATTTATTCAGCAATACTTACTGAGAAATTGTCAACTGCCTTGATTTACCATTTTTTAACCCAAGAGCTATAAGGCGGAAGAAGACAGCGATACACATGACTGGATCCTTTGAAATTTTTTCCAGTCTTATTTCTTTGGAACTTTACCAATATAATATTGAAACCAATATGTGATGATGTATTTAAATTAGATTATTTTATTTAAATGGTGTTATTATTTTGTTAATCTTAGCGTTCTGTTCCCCTCCCACTTTGTCCCATTTTAGAAATGAAGATGTTAAGTCACCAACCATATTTATTTGCTATTCATTCTTTTTTCTATTGTTTATGCCTAAACAGTATGTATTCAAATTCAACTATTCCATGTTAAGTTGATTAAGCAAACTGTTTTAATACTGTTACATAGAAATAAAACCTTTCCGTTATTTGGTTGGTTTTATTTTTACTCTTTAAAGATTCAGTATTGAGGGTATATAAGGACTCCCTCTAGTGGTGCATTTAGTACTTAAAATTATTTGGTCAAGCCCTAGAAGGGATCTACAGGCATAGAATGAAACTGCCCCAGACTCCAATCTCTTTTATGCTCAGTTTTTAAGTAGAAATAACCTACACTGGTTTTCTTCTTAGTATATGAAGGAGGGATAAGGCACATGGGCTTTGAGGGGCTCTGAGGTGTCCCACCTGGATTTAGAGTTTGGCTCCTGTCACTCACTCAAGGTTTTCATGCTTCAGATTCACATGGAGGATATGTTAAGACACAGATTTCTATGCCTCAACCTAGAGTTTCTGATTCAGGGGGTCTGGAATGAAAACTAAGGACATGCATTTATAACAAATTCTCATACTGATGCTACTGGTGCAGGGACCAAAGTTTGAGAAACCCTGTCTTGGGCAACTGGAGTGATGGAACTAAGTCTTATTCCTCAAGGTTTAGCTCTATGTTTGTTGTGAGGATCAAAAAGAGCAGTAGAGTAGTAAGTGCTTAGCACAGTACCTGATCATAGTAAGTGCTTCCCAAAGGTTAGCTCCTTGATCTGTCAGTGTTTTCTAATTTGGAACATTAAAAAAATAGAAAAGATATTTTTCTAGATTGATCTATATTTATATGTCTATCATCTATCTGACAGGTAGAGGTACATCATATATATACATATATAAATGTACACATATAGTAGGCATGAAGACAAACTAATAAAAATAGGATTTTTGTGTGTGTTTTAAAATTTTATTTTGGGCATTGTTTCTTTTTTTAATTATGAAATATGTCAAAAATACAGAAAATAATGAACTGATGCCTATATATTCACAGAGCAGATTTTACCATATTTACTTCATTTTTTTAAGTAAGGTAAAGCTCCAGATAAGTTAAATCCCTACCCCTTTATATGTTCCCTCTCTTTTTTTCTCATGATAATTACTATCTTCAAGATGGTACATATTCTTTCCATGCCTATTTGTATACTTCTACTTTATATGTATGTATCTAATAATGATGTAGTATTGTTTAAGTTTTTATTTTTTTATAGTCATTGTTTATTGAAATATTAGTTTATAAGCAATATTATATTGGTTTCAGATGAACAACTTAGTGATTCATCAATTATGTACATTGTTAAATGCTCACTCTGATAAGTGTAGTTACAATCTGTCACCATATAAAGGAATTACAATATCATGAGCTCTGTTGCCTCTGGTATACTGCCATCCCTATACCAAATTATTTTAAAACTTTAGGTTTATGCCTCTTATCTCCACCAATCTCACCCCCACAACCATGGTAACCTACTTTCTGTTCTCTATGTTTATAAATCTATTTCTGTTTTGTGTGTTTTGTTTTTCAGATTCCATATATAAGTGAAACCATATGGTATTCATCTTTCTCTGACTTACTTGTTTTACTTAACATAATATCCTTTAGGTCTATCCACGTTGTTACAAATGGCCAGATTTCTTTCTTTTTTTATGGCTGAATAATATTACGTTGTATATATGTACAGCATCTTCCTTATCCATTCATTTATTGATGGACACTTAGGTTGCTTCCATATCTTGGCCACTGTAAATAATGCTGCAGTAAACATAGGGGCACATATATCTTCTCAAATTAATAATTTTGTTTCCTTCAGGTAGATTCCCAGATGTGGAATTGCTGGAGCATATGGTATTTTTATTTATAGTTTTTTGTGAAACTTCCATACTGCTTTCCATGTGGCTGCACTAATTTGCAATCTCACCAGCAGTGTTCCCTTCTCCCCACATCCTCACCAACACTTGTTATTTCTTGTCTTATTGATACTCGCCATTCTGATGGTGTGAAGTGATATCTCATTGTGGTATTTACCTGGTTAGTGATGTTGAGAAACTTTTCACGTGTCTGTTGGCCATCTGTATGTCTTCTTTGGAAAAATGTCTATTCAGGACTTCTGCCCATTTAAAAAATCAGATTATTTGTTTTTTTTGTTGTTGAGTTGTATGAGTTCTTTATATATTTTGGATGTTAGTTCATAATCAGATGTATCATTTGCAAATATATTCTTGCATTCAGTAGGTTGCTTTTTGTTTGGTTGATGGTTTCCTTGCTGTGCAGAAGCTTTTTAGTTGAGGTAGTCCCACTGGTTCATTTTTTCTTTTTTTCCCCTTGCTTGAGGAGACTATTCCAGAAAAAAAATTACTAATGCTGATGTTTAAGAGTTTACTGTTTATGTTTTCCTCTAGCAGTTTTATGGTTTCAGGTCTTTAGGTCTTTAGTCCATTTTCAGTTTATTTTTGTGTATGGTGTAATATCACAGTCTGGTTTTGGTACCAAGATCATGCAAGCCTCATAGAGTGAATTTGGAAGCTTTCCTTCTTCAATTTTTTTTGGAATAGTTTGGTAGGGGAGGTATTAATTCTTCTTCATATGTTTGATAGAATTCACCCAAGAAACCATCTGGTCCTGAGATTTTGTTTGTTGGGAGTTTTTGATTACCCATGCAATTTCATTACTAATACTTGGTCCCTTCATATTTTCTATTTTTTCATGGCACATAGAAGATTATATGTTTCTAGGAACTTATCCATTTCTTCTAAGTTACCCAATTTGTTGGCATTTAATTTGTCATAATACTCTTACAGTCATTTGTAATTCTGTGTGTTGGTTGTAACTTCTTTTTTATTTCTGATATTATTTATTTGAGACTTCTGTTTTTTCATGATGAATCTAGATAAAGGTTTACCAATTTTGTTTATCTTTTCAAGAACAAGCTCTTAGTTTCATTGATCCTTTGTAATGTGTTTTTAGTTTCCATTTCATTTATTTCTGCTCTGATCTTTATTATTTCCTTTCTTCTATTAAGTTTGGGCTTTGTTCTTTTTTTCTTGTTCCTTTGGGTGTAAGGTTAGATTGTTTATTTGAGATTGTTACTCTTTCTTGATGTAGGCCTGTATTGCTATAAACTTCCCTCTTAGGATTGCTTTACCTTCATCCCAAAGAGATCAGACCATTCTATTTCTATTTTCATTATTCTCCAAGTATTTTTTAAATTTCCTCTTTAATTTCTTTGATGACCCATTGGTTGTTTAGTAGATGCTACCATGTATTTATGCTCTTTCTGTTTTTTTTCTTATAATTGATTTCAAGTTTCATACTGTTGTCACTGGAAAAAATGCTTTATATGATTTCATTTTTATTAAATTTATCAAGACTTGCTTTATGGCCTAACATGATCTATTCTGGAGAATGTTCTATGTGCGCTTGAAAAGAATGTGTGTTCTACTCTTTTGGGATGTAATATTGTGTATATATCTATTAATTCCATTTAGTGTAATGTGTCATTCAATCCTATTGTTTCCTTGTTGATTTTCTGTCTGGATGATCTATCCATTGATGTAAATGGAGTGTTACAGACCCCTATTATTATGCTCACTTCAGCAACACATACACTAAAACTGGAATGACGCAGAGAAGATTAGCATGGGCCTCTGCACAAGGATGACACACAAATTTGTCAAGCATTCTATATAAAAAAAAATCCCCTATTATATTGCTGTTAGTCTCTCCCTTTATGTCTGTTAATATTTGATTTATGTATTTAGGTGCTCCTCTGTTGGTTGTGTAGATGTTTACAATTGTTATATCTTTTTTGCTGGTTTGTGCCTTTAATCATTATATGATGTCCTTCTATGTGTCTTGTTAGTCTTTGTTTTAAAGTCTATTTTTTTCTTATAGAAGTATTGCTACTCCAGCTTTTTTTTCCCATTTCAATTTGTGTGGAATATCTTTTTCCAACCTTAATTTTCAGTCCTTGTGTATCTTCAGGTATAAAGTGAGTTTCTTGTAGGCAGCAAATAGATGGGTCTTGATTTTTTTAATCCATTTAGTCATTCCATGTCTTTTGATTGGAACATTTAGTCCACTCACATTTAAAGTTATTATTGACAAGTTGTAGTTACTGCCATTTTGTTAATGTTTCTGGTTGTTTTTATTGTTCTTTTATTCTCTTGCTTTCCCCTGTGCATTATGACTGTCTTTAGTGTTGTGTTTGGATTTGTTTGTTTTTTTTCAGCTCTCAAAATGCTTTATCATTCTCACAATCATCTAATTTAGAGGAGTGGAACAAACCCAAGAAACAATTTTATTCTAGTCTATAGCACAAGTTTTTACATACATCTTAGTGGTTTTGACAGTGCTACTTTTGAACAGACTTTAAAAGAATCCACAAAAGTTAATATATTAAAACACACAATAAAACAACAGGCATGCAGATGTTCAGAGTCATGCAGAGAGGGGTGGTCTTGTTGGTGTTATCACTGGGTAGCTTGCCTATTTTAGGAATTCACTAGCAAACATCAGTTCTGCTGTTCCTCATTCCCATCTATCTCACCAAAATCAGTGAGTTCTAAACACACACCCACAAAACAAACCATTTTAAAGCCACATCAGTACAAAATTTCAATGAGTAAACCTACATGCATTGTCAAATCAAACCCATTACTAGAAAACGGTCAATATCAGCACCCGATCTAAAGGCAAGGTTATCTCATGTATTAAAACACCACCAGGAGATTCATCAACAAAGCAAATAAATGCATTAATCTTAATATAAGACACTGAGGGAAAACCAAAAATAATATATTAAATACCATTCCACTGAGTAAGGATGTGACCCATGGACAACAGACACATGAGTTTCTCTCTTTCCAACAATGCTTTAAATATTTTTTCTATGGAAAAGAAAAAGTATAGTGGGAGATACAGAAGAAAGGTAGAAATGTGCATTTAGGCATCTAAGTCCACAACTGATAATGAATATCAAACTGGTAATACAAAGCTAAGTGACAATTACCCATAGCTTTACAAGCTTTCATTTTATGTAATGGGCTTTTTAATCCTTCTAACATATATTTCATTTAAATTGTGAGGAAACAGTGTTATATGGCCAGTATGGCCAATATGTCTAATTAGTCCTTTTCCCTAGTGCCATTGATTTAATAACATATGCCTTCCCTGATAATTTGGGACCCCATGTATTCCTTTTCCTCTTATTGGTCTCAAGGAAGTTTCTCTGAAGTATGTGCCTAGAAATGGGACCAGAATCCTAAACCACAAAAGTACTCTTAACCCTGTCCGTATTACACATTTTACTCCAGCAACATTGAATTTGCCTGGAACAGTGAGAACACAAACTTTTGACCAAGTTTGAACTACCAGCTACATCTGTGTTGCCAAGTCTGCCCTAAGAAAATAGTTTCAGTTTTTTATAATAGATAAAATTCTGGTGTTCTACTTGGGGTTTGCATTAAGCAGAAGGCAACAAGGGGAAGAGAGGCTTAGGCAAGACCGAAATTATCTGGCACACCAAGAGAGCTACTCTTTCAGTTGTCTATTAGGTCAATTCTGTTTATTAAGATGGATATTAAAAATGATATGAGCCTGAGAGAATTCTCAAATTCAGAGTTGTCTCTTATCTTGATTAGATTAACTCCAAAAATGATTGGAGCCACAAGAGCTTGAGGGGATGAAGAATTTGCCTTAATATATTACTTTGTTGTTCACTCAAGTCCTAGACTGTAAGCTCCTCAAGGGGCAAGAACCACATGTTCTCCATGACATGTAAATTTTCTAACGTGCTTGCAACACTCTGTGCCCTGTGGAGTACTCAGTACCTTTTATTTGATGTTGCTGACAAGACCTAAAAAATAATCCCCTAAAAAAAAAACCTGGTATTAAAATGTAGCAAGACAAAAAAAAAGATATACCAAGGTAAGCAGTCTATGGCTTGTATGGAGGCTCCATAGTTATCTGGAATGCAGACTTCTTTCTTTCTTTGCAATAGTCTTACAATTAAATACAGATTTTTGGCTTCCAAATACTTTTGGCAAGGCCAAGTGGCAGAAAGGGCTTTCCCTAATGGTCTGTCCCCCTTTTAAGGAGTTTTTTTAAAGTTGTACACAACTAATTCAGCTAACATATCACTGGCCAATGGTCAGCTGCAGGACTTCATCTGGCTGAGGTAAAGCTAGGAAATATGGCCTTTTAGCAGGGAGAATTGCTTATCTGAATAAAATTGGGGTCTGTTTAGTAAAGAAGAAAAGGAGGTGAATCTTGTGTGGACAATAATAGTTTCTGCCATTCCTACTCTTTGGGTAGGCTCCCTGCTTCATGGACTTCTCTTGTATAGGGATTTTGTATTTACCTAGAATTCTTTTTCAAAACTTCCAGAGTTCCTACAGATCATTTATGATAGCTCCTATGACTCTGGTCACCTCCCCTCTATTCCATAGTGTAAGCTAATGGGAACATTACCGGCAAGGTTCATGTCATTGAGCTGTTGGTTCCATCCCAGAATTTAGCTTCTGGCTTCACTCCAAGCATAGCCATCCAGATCACCTGGCAGTCTTATATAGGCATAGCTAGTTGACTATTCTAAGCCAATATCTCCCTTTGACTCAATTTCTACTCTTCTTTTGCTATCTTCAGTGAAGTTAGAGAAGTTCTGGTTTCTTCTCTCCTCCTGTACCTGAGCAAACCATTGGGGAAAGCTTCTCCCTCCTGAGTTTGAGTCAATCACTTAATTTTCACTTAAGTCTTTGAGTTTTACAAGTGCGATCTATAAAATAGACATGTGGCTCCTCTTCCCCATTTTTTCTCTCTGTTACCCTGGGGGCATTGGTCTACACTCAACTTGTGCCCTAGAGTTGCATCAGTTTGTCCAGGGCATCCATACTCATATTATATGCTTCCGCTAGAGTTTTCTGGGGTTTCCCTCCTGAAGCTAGGCTGCTAATGAACCACTATTTAACTGTGTTAATTCTCCTAATCTGCAGTGTTAGCAAAATGGATGCCCTCTATAGCTTTTGTGTCACTATTTCAATCCCCTTAGAGGTGGAGTTTCTCCGTTCTCCTTTAGAGTTTATCTGACTCTTGGTAAGATGAGTATTAAAACCCTTCTAGATGAATATTGAAATTCTTCTTTCTTAATGAAGGATCTGAGTAAATTGGACCTCTCCTCACAGGTGTCTAATCATTTGGGTCTTGAGTATCTCTAGAGTTGACTAGTGATACTTTTCCTCTCCATATTTATTCATTTGTTCAACCAATATTTACTGAAGGCCTAATGCCCTGTTCATTGAGTTGGATATTAGAGATACACAATGATAACAAGACAGACTTATTAGCTGTTTTCGTAGAATTTCTAGACTAGTGAGGCTGAAAGCAAGTAAACAGGCAATTACACAGAAATGTGGTGAGTGCCATAATGGGGGACATGTGTGCTATTGGGGCACAGAAAGATATAGGAAATCAGCAAATCCACTATCAGCTAACAGGTTATGGGATTGTTTATATCCTTCCCTGTGGGTAAAACATGCAAGGGTCTTCCCTGTGGAGACACAGATTCAGCCACTCTGGAATGGAATCTCTGACTCTGTTATTATTGTTAGATGATAGAGCTGATGACTGAAGACATGTAAGGAATTAGTACTATCTCTGTGTTAGACATTGGTGGGTCTGAATTCACATCCCCATGAGCTCTTGTTAAAGTGGACACAGATTCCACTGGTCAATAAAGAGCTTGGTGTAGGCCTACATGGACATTTTGAATATTCATGCAGGCAAGGAATTCTTCCACCATCACATTCCCTTTCATGATGGTGGGTAGGTCTCTTCTGCTTGGTTCCCCCTGAAGTTGCTGTTCAAGCTCTACTCTGATCTTCGGAATTTTACAGCCCTGATAATACCACTATCAGTAATTTCACTGACCTTTGCTATGTGGCTTACCAGCTGTGGATCCTTGATCTACCCTGTAAGTCCCTCTTCTGCACAATATCCTGGCTCCTCAAACAACTGTCTGTCAAACTGAACAACTTGGTTACTCTACCAACCACTGTGTTATCATGGTCATTTTTCTCATTCTTAAAATTTTCTTTTGGTAAATATTTATTTTCTGTTGGCTAGAGTTTTACATGGAATAATTTTATATATAGCTGTGGTAATCATTCTATCTAAAATTCAAGTAGAAAAGAAATATATACATATATTTTATTCATATAAAACAATGACATAAGTTTATTTTTTAAATGGGATTGTACTGTATTGGCTGTTTTGTAAATTGTTTTAAAAAATATTGACAGTGCATGTTGGAAATTTTTCTGTAATGGAATACCTACATCCATCTCATTCTGTTTAATGGCTATGCAGTATTCAATGGTATGAATGTTCTGTTATGTATTAACCATTAACCTCCTGTTGGATATTTAGGTTGTCTACCATTTTTGCAGTTACGAATAATACTGAAGTGAAGGTCTCATACCTTATCAACGTGCACAGGTGTATGCAATCTGTAAGAAAAATTCCTAGAAGTTGAACTGCTGGGTTAAAAGGTTTAAAGTGCAGATTGATAGTGCTAAATTATCCTCCAAGAAGGATTTGTCAGTTTCAATTACCTTCACCAGTGTGTGAGAGACAGTATTAATTTCTCTATACTCTTGCCTTTACTGAGTATTATCCATCTTTTAAAATTTTGCATATAGTGAATAATGCTTTCTCGTTGTTCTAATTTGCATTTCTTTAAATAGTAGTAAAGTCGAATGTCTTTAAAAATATATATATTCTTATTATGTATATATATTCCTTTTAAAGACATTGGAAATAATTTCAAGCTGCAAAACAAAAACAGTATAAGGAACATATGTACAGCATTTACCCAGGTTCATTTATTGCTAATATTTGACCCTGTTTGCTTTATCATTTGCTGTCTTTATGCACATTTGCACAGGTGTGCATGTGTGTTTGTGGGCATAACTTTTAACTGAACTATTTAAAGGTTACATATATTATAGTGCTTTATTCCTAAATATTTCTGTTTATGTTTTCAAAGAATATTTATCTGATTCATTAAATGATCTTGATACAATACTTTAGTGTCTGATCATATTCCAGTTTTGTCCTGGCCTAATAATGTCCTTGACAGAAATTTTTCCACGCCAGTGAAAGATCCAGTCTAGGATAAGGTATTGCATTTAATTGTCATGTCTGTTTAGCGCTCTTTAACACAGAACATTTCCACAGGTTTTGTCTTTTATGATATTGACATTTTGTAAGAATGTAATTACCCCACCTGCCACTTTCTTAGTAGAATGTCCATCATTTTGTGCTTGTCTGTTGTTCCCTCACAATAGATTGAGGTTGGTATTCTTGGCAAAAATGCTGCATAGTTGATGGTGTGTCCTCAGGGTATCACATAAGGGGCACATGTTGTCCAACTTTTCCTTATTGGTTATAGTAATAGTCATATGTCAAGTCTTCAGTGTGCATTTTTTTTATTAAGGTATCATTGATATACAATCTTATGAAGGTTTCACATGAACAACATTGTGGTTTTTACATTCACCCATATTATCAAGTCCCGCTCTCTCCCCCTTGCAGTCACTGTCTATCAGTGTAGTAAGATGCTATAGAGTCACCACTTGTCTTCTCTGTGCTATACTCCCTTCACTGTGACTTCCCCTACATTATGTGTGTTAATCATAATGTCCCTTAATCCCCTTCTCCCTCCCTCCCCACCTACATTCCCCACCCCCTTTCCCTTTGGTAAGTGCTAGTCTCTTCTTGGAGTCTGTGAGTCTGCTGCTATACTCCTTCAGTTTTGCTTTGTTGTCATACTCCACAAATGAGTGAAATAATTTGGTACTTGTCTTTCTCCACCTGGCTTATTTCACTGAGCATAATACCTTCTAGCTCCATCCATGTTGTTGCAAATGGTAGGATTTGTTTTCTTCTTATGGCTGAATAATATTCTATTGTGTATATGTACTACCTCCTTTTTATGCAGTCATCTACTGATGGACACTTAGAGTGCTTCCATATCTTGGCTATTGTAAATAGTGTTGCAGTAAACATAGGGGTGTATATGTCTTTTTGAATCTGTGATCTTGTTTTCTTTGGGTAAATTCCTAGGAGTCAAATGGTATTTCTATGTTTAGTTTTTTGAGGAACCTCCATATTGCTTTCCATATGGTTGAACTAATTTACATTCCCACCAACAGTGTAGGAGGGTTTCCCCTTCTCTGTATCCTTGCTAGGATTTGTTGTTTCTTGTCTTTTCAATGTTGGCCATCCTAACTGGTGTGAGGTGATGTCTCATTGTGGTTTTAATTTGCATTTCCCTGATAATTACTGATGTGGAGCATCTTTTCATGTGCCTGTAGTCCATCTGAATTTCTTCTTTGGAGAATTGTCTGTTCAGATTCTCCGCCCATTTTTTAATAGGGTTATTTGCTTTTTGGGTGTTAAGGCTTGTGAATTCTTTATATATTTTGAATGTTAACCCCTTGTTGAATATGTTATTTACAAATATATTCTCCCATACTATAGGATGCCTTTTTGTTCTACTGATGGTGTCCTTTGCTGTACAGAAGCCTTTTAGTTTGATGTAGTCCCACTTGTTCATGTTTGCTTTTGTTTACCTTGCCCAAGGAGAAGTGTTCAGAAAAAAGTTGGTCATGTTTATATTCAAGAAATTTTTGCCTATGTTTTCTTCTAAGAGTTTTATGGTTTCATGACTTACATTCAGGTCTTTGATCCATTTTCAGTTTACTTTTGTGTATGGGGTTAGACAATAATCCAGTTTCATTCTTTGACATATAGCTGTCCAGTTTTGCCAACACCAGTGGTTGAAGAGGGTGTCATTTCCCCATTGTATATCCACGGCTCCTTTTTCATATATTAATTGACCATATATCCTTGGGTTTATATCTGGGCTCTCTACTCTGTTCCACTGATCTATGGGTCTGTTCTTGTGCCAGTACCAAATTGTCTTTATTACCGTGGCTTTGTAGTAGAGCTTGAAGTTGGGGAGCATAATCCCCCCAGCTTTATTCTTTCTTCTCAGGATTGCTTTGGTTATTCAGGGTCTTTTGAGGTTTCATATGAATTTTAAAACTATTTGCTACAGTTCATTGAAGAATGCCTTTGGTATTTTGACAGGAATTGCATTGAATCTGTAGTTTGCTTTAGGCAGGATGGCCATTTTGACAATATTAATTCTTCCTACCCATGAGCACGGGATGTATTTACATTTATTTGTGTCTTCTTTAAGTTCTCTCATGAGTGTCTTGTAGTTTTCAGGGTGTAGGTTTTTCACCTCCTTTGTTAGGTTTATTACTAGGTATTTTATTCTTTTTGATGCAATTGTAGATGGAATTGTGTTCCTGATTTCTCTTTCTACTAGTTCATTGTTAGTATGTAGGAATGCAACAGATTTCTGTGTATCAATTTTGTATCCTGCAACTTTACTGAATTCAGTTATTCTAGTACATTTAGGTGGATTCTTTAGGGTTTTTAATGTACAATATCATGTCATCTGCAAACAGGGACAGTTTAACTTCTTCCTTACCAAACTGGATGCCTTTTATTTCTTTGTGTTGCCTAATTGCTGTGGCTAGGACCTCCAGTACTATGTTGAATAAGTGGGGAGAGTGGGGTTTGTCATATATGGCCTTTATTATGTTGACGTACTTGCCCTCTATACACATTTTGTTGAGAGTTTTTATCATGAATGGATATTGAATTTTGTCAAATGAGTTTTCAGCATGTATTGAGATGAACATGTGATTTTTGTCCTTTTTGTTGACATGGTGTATGATGTTGAAGGATTTTCAAATATTGTACCATCCTTGCATCCCTGGAATAAATCCCACTTGATCATGTTGCATGATCTTTTTGATGTATTTTTGAATTCAGTTTGCTAATATTTTGTTGAGTATTTTTGCATCTATGTTCATCAGGGATATTTGTCTGTAATTTTCTTTTTTTGTGGTATCTTTGGCTGGTTTTGCTATTAGAGTGATGCTGGTCTCATAGAATGCGTTTGGAAGTATTCCCTCCTGTTCTACTTTTTGGAAAACTTTAAGGAGGATGGGTATTAGGTCTTCTCTAAATGTTTGATAAATTCAGCAGTTGAGCCATATGGTCCAGGTGTTTTGTTCTTAGGTATTTTTTTAATTACCAATTCAATTTCATTGCTGGTAATTGGTCTGTTCAGATTTTCTGTTTCTTCTGCCTCCAGTCTTTATATATTAGGTGTCTTATTCTACTGTTTGTGTATCCATTGACTGACTTTGTTGGTAGTTGATTTAATTTTGCATTTGCTTAGTAATTAATTGGTCTACTTCCTTTACTGTGGTTTATTTTCTCTGGAGACAGTGATTTAGCCTTAGGAGCACTTCCATCTATAGCAGTCCTTCAAAAATACATTGTTGAAATGGTTTGTGGGAGGTTAATTCTCTCAGCTTTTGTTTATCTGGAAATTGTTTAATCCCTGCTTCAAATTTAAATGATAATCTTGCTGGGTAGAGTATTCTTGGTTCATGGCCTTCTGTTTCATTGCATTAAATATATCGTGGCACTCCCTTCTAACCTGTAAGGTCTGCTGAGAAGTTTGATGATAGCCTGATGGGTTTTCCTTTGTATGTGATCTTTTTTCTCTCTTTAGCTGCTTTTAAAAGTCTGTCTTTATCCTTGATCTTTGCCATTTTAATTATTGTATGTCTTTGTGTTGTCTTTTTTGGGTCCCTTGTGTTGGGAGATCTGTGCACTTCCATGGCCTGAGGGACTATCTCCTTCCTCAGATTGGGGAAATTTTCAGCAATTATTTTTTCAAAGACACTTTCTATCACTTTTTATCCCTCTTTTTCTTCTGGTACTCTATAATGTGAATATTGTTCCATTTGGTGTGGTCACACAGTTCTTTCAATATTCTTTCATTCCTAGAGATCCTTTTTTTCTTTCTGTGCCTCAGCTTCTTTGTATTCTTGTTCTCTAATTTCTATTTGATTTACCATCTCCTCTACTTCATTTTAAATCCCTCCATTGTATGTTTCATTTCAGACACTCTATTTTTCAAAGTTCCTATCTCTTTCTTGAAGTCCTCCTTGAAATCTTAAATATTTTTCTGTAGCTCTGTGAGCATGTGTACGATATTTATTTTGAAATATTTATCATGGAGATTTTGTTATTTCAGTTTCAGTTAGCCCTCTCTCTGGTGTTTGAGGGATTTTGGTTTGTATAAGATTCTTTTGCCATCTCGTATTTCTAATGATTACTATGGAATAGTAACTTTGTGTAGGCTCCACCCTCTAGTGCCAAGAAGTTCTACTCTCTGGGCCTGTCAAGCACCTGGAGCGATGGCAGGGATCACAGGCAAAAGGCACCAGTGCCTTCTGGGAGGAAAGAGCTCTTTCCTGCTTTCTGGCTGCAGCTCCTGTCTCTACTGCCAGGGCCAGTAGGCCAAGCACACAGGGAGGAGCCTCTGCCTTATGCCCTTGTAGCTGCTGTAGGTGAGGCCGCCCTCCATCTGGCCTGGCATGATGGTGTGGGCAGCAGGTTTGGGACCTGTGCTGATCGGGAGGAAGGAGTTGCAGGCTACTGTTGCAGTGGGGGTCCTTGGCACTGTGTTGTCAGCCAGGTGTATGGAGTGCCTGAAGCTCCTGAAAGTTCCCAACCTGCTGTGCTGAGTGTGCTGGGATGATTTTGTCCACCTATCCTTTCTCCTGTGCAGCAAGCTCTGTGTAATCCTTTGCCTTTTTGCAGCCCTCTCACTATTGGGAAGTCTTCCAAAGTGCCCACCTTTCTTTTGTCCCATGGCAGCCAGTTGTGAGAACCTGTTCTCCACAAGCAGCTGGAATCTCAGTCTCTCTGAGTATTCTGCCTGACTTTGTTCTCCAATCCCACTAATCTCCAGAGCACCATGTAATGTGGGTTCATCCTCCTGGATTCAATCTCCAGGGGTGAGTGTTTATCAGTCCTAGGCCTTTACTCCCTCCCTGCTCCCATTTCTCTTCCTCCCACCTGTGAGGAAGGCTGGGGGACTGCTTGGGTCCCACTGGATCACAGATTTGTTGAAATGGTTTGTGGGAGAAAAGACCTCTCTTTTCTCCAGATGTAGGCCATCGGTTGTAGTTTTCTTTTTGTTTGCTCTTTCAGGATTTGCTGTATTTTCATGCTATATGTGGTTTTAAGCGGAGGTTTCTCATGCTGCCATCTTTTTCCTCCTTTCTCAGTGTGCATTTCTTGTAAGTTAAGTACTGGGTTCAAAGATGAATAAGATAAGTCCTTTGCTAAGGAGATCACAGTCTAGGAAGGAGCCAGAAATGCTATCAGAATAAGGACAATAACTTGTTGAGTGCTGTAATAATAGAGGAATGAACAATGGAGTAACTAAATTTACCTTCAGGAGTAACTCTGCCCAGGGATGTTGGGGAAGCTTCATGGACATGTTACTTGAGAACAGGGACTATGCTTATGGATGTTCTTTCCTGTATAGCATCTTGACTTATACTCACTAACTATTGAATAAATTAATGAAGAAAAGCCATTCGTTTATGTATCTCAAAATAAATCTGTCAGAATATAGTAACCAAATATATTTGATTTTATCTCACCATTGATTATAGAATTGAATGTTTTAGAAACTAAGGAAATATATTTACATGCTGAGAAAAAAATGCTTATAATAAATTATGTACAAAAATATGGTTTGTAAATTTATGATATGAGCTTTTCTAATATAATTTTATATCCAATTAGAGACCTTGATTTCAAAATTGAAAATATGTGCAGAATCATAGATCGTGATGCAGACAGGGATTCCAAAAGTGTATCCATTCCGATCTCTTCTGTTTAGGTGAGGCCACTTTTGCAGATGAAACCATGTGGCTCAGAGAAGTTTAATGCCAGTCATGTTCCTGGCAATAATTGGTGTTTAATCCATATTTTCAAAATGAATGATGTTCTTTCTTTCCAGTGCATTTTGTTTTCCACTATTCACACTGAACTTTTAAGAATACCAATCATCACAATTTTTATTTGTGGTCTCCAGGAGTCACAGCTAATCCTTCCGGTCATAGCCTGAAGTTATATAAGTTTTGTTGGTGTGAACTAACACCACTGTCTAATAGAAATATAACTAACATGAGCTGTATTTATAATTGTAAATTCTGTAGCTGCTACATTAAAAAGTAAAAAGAGTGAAGTTAATCTTCATAATATACTTTATTTAATGAAATATATCCAAAGTTTTAGCATTTCAATATGTAAACAATATAAACAATTTTATATTTTATATTCCTTTTTTCACAATTCCTTAGAAATCCAGTGTGTATTTTGTAGCCCATCTCATTTTGGATTATCTACACCTCAAGTGCTCAAGAGCCACATGTGGCTAGTGGCCATGGTATGGTCCTGTACTCACAATGTGTTGTGTGTGTGTTGGACGGTACAGATATAGAATGACCTTTGATAATCTATTTATATGGTTTGCATGGATCAGTGCCAGCTGCAAAGGGACAAAGTCCCAAAGGAGGGTTCCTTCTCCCAACAGACTTGACTTTGACATAATCTTAGGGTTGTGAGTGTAGGTCTTTATATAGTTCTTTCATAGAATTGCAGAGTTTTGGAGAAGGACAGACTACATAGTAGTATTTTAATAAGAAGATACACACACAACCACTTGCTTCTCAGTCTTATGATATCAACAGCTAGTTGTGATGGTTTCAGAATTGATCATGGATAATGTGTTTATCTGAATTAATCTCCATGTTCCTTTTATAGATTGATACATGACAGCATCAAGATAAAACTGCTACTCCTTGATCTGACGGGAGGAAGAGAAGGTACCTTTGATGAAACTGACATTCAGCTTTAAATTCTTTATTTCACATGTTGATAGAGAACATTTTTCTTGGCTGCTATTAAAGGCAGAATTCCTTAATAAGATAACATTTCAAAGAGTGGGTAAAGACTATGTAGTTAATAAATGATCTTAGGACAACTGAACATGTATTTGTAGAACTGTAAAATAATAAAGTTGAATCCCAACTCTACTTCTATACCAATATAATGCCACGTAGAACTAAGACATTTTGTCTCATATGTTGTTGGTGGAGTAAAAAATTGGAGGGCAATTTGGCAATATCAATTTAAATTATATGTTTTCACTTCTAGGAATTTATCCAACATATATATTCATACATGTGCATAGACTATTTAAATGTAATTCACTGTGACAATTACTTATAATAGCAAAAATGTAGAAAATGAACAAAATGTCTATCACTAGTCTACCTAAATTATGATACATCCATGTAGTAGCTTATATATTCCTTTAAAAATGATATCTAATGTCCTGATATAAAATTCATGACATATTAAAAAGAGAGAGAAAAAAGGCACAGAACAGTGTACAGTATAGATCAGGGGTTAGCAGACCAATTTGCTGCCTGTTTTTGTAAATCAAATCTTTTTGGAACATAGCCTCTCCCATTTGTTTCATCTATGGCTGCTTTTGTGCTGCAGTGGCAAAGTTGAGTAGTTGCTACAGAAACCATTGGGCTGAAAAGCAGAAAATATTTATTATCCACCTTTTAGAAAAAAATCTTGCTGAGCTCCATATGCTGCTAATCTGTGTTACATAACTTTTACTAAATAAAAAAGAACATGAAGTAATTGAAAATGCTCTCACCTCCATATACCATTTCAACTACAACAAAAGGTTGATGGATGAATGTGCTGTTCCTGAAAACTCCTTGCAACCATAGGAGCCTAAGGTTCTATGAGTATTGATGAAATTATGGCAGCAAATTCATTCAATAGCAGATATTTATGAAGTAGCCGCTATGTCCCAGACTATGACATGATGCTTGCCATGCAAAAGAGAACGAAACAAAGACCCTGTTCCCTTAGAGTTTACTTAGTGGTGAGATGCAGGCAAAGAACAACAGGCATTATAAGTAATCCAATGCTATAGTATGTTAGAAGGCATTAAATGCTACAACAAAAGGAAAACATAGAGCAGGATCAGAGATTAGCAGTGCTGGTGTCACAGTGGATAATTTCCAGTTCCTCACTGTTGCTTTCAAGTATGGCATCTCCTGATATCAAACATTTGAGCCAGATGGTTGAAGCACTTTATGAGCTCACTTAATTCTCATACTAGCCATAGGAGGTAGGCATTATTATTATCTTCATTAATATGGATTAGGAAATGAAGGAGAGAGATTTAGTAAATTGACTGAGGTCACACACAGCTAATACATGGCAGAAGCTGGAATTTGAACTCAGGCAATCTGATCCAAAATTCAGGTTCCTAATCAGTATTAATTAGTACTCGGGTATCTATGGGAGGTGATATATTTCCTAAATTCTCCACGTTTTCAAAGTATAATAATTTATTCTTTTAAAGACAATAGATTTACTGAAAGATAAGGAATCTCTTTACAGCCAGGGGGCAGCAAATGATTGCTTTTGAACTATGTATAGGGCAAATACAAGAATGCAGATAGCTTTTAAACTGTTTAATTGTAGTTAATAAGCCCCCAAATAAGAAAATGGAAGTCTTCCCTGGGCTTTTCTTTATTCATTCAGAGTAAAATTAATTACTGTCATGTTAAAAGTAACATTTAAAAATAATACTTCAAAATAATAAATTTACAGAAAATCATCTTGATTGAATCTTGATCTAAATGTCAGCATCCCTAATATTTTCCCACTTAATATTTTAAGATGTCAGAGTATATGGATTCTTTTTTTATTTTATTTTATTTTGTATTTCTTTATTATTTTTTTTATTAAGGTATTATTGATATACACTCTTATGAAGGTTTCACATGAAAAAACAATGTGGTTACTACATTTACCCATATTATCAAGTCCCCAACCCATACCCCAATGCAGTCACTGTCCATCAGTGTAGTAAGATGCCACAGATTTACTATTTGCCCTCTCTGTGCTACACTGTTTTTCCCGTGATCCCCCACACTATATGGATTCTTTATGAATATTTTAATTGCTGTTTTCACAACTAGAGAAGGGAATAAAATGGGTATTTATCCTCATATATTCTTAATTAGAAATGGAATTTAAAATTCATGTATCTAAATATTTTTTCAAGATCCAAAAGGGAAGAAAGTGGTGTGGAAAAATGGCCACCAACTTAAATAATATAGATTTTCTGAATTGTAAAAAGGTATGTTTGCTAGACGCTGTAGATGTACTTTTAAAAGTTTTTAAAGGGATAATACATAAAATACAATGGGACATTTTGTCTTTAAGGAATGTTAATAAACAGCCACTCAATAATTCTTAAATAACCTAATGGAAAAGCTCAGACTTAGATCTTTCCCCAAATCAAATGGAAAGAGTCTGGAGCTCAAGATCCCTAACATTGTGAGGGACATGTTAAAACTGAGGGAATTCGTAATTCTTTATTAACCATTAGGCTAACACCAATCCAAGCGAGGAATGCAAGCATTCCCCTTGGAGAAAGGCAGGGATGCCTGCGGAATGCAAAGAAATGAGGCGGAGCGGTAGGTGAATTTCCAGCCTGGATTGCAGGGTCGCGGGGAAGGCCCAGCCGCTGTGGCAGCTCTTCCTCCTGCTGGGTTACCCGCCACCCCGCCCAAGTAGGCCGCCTCACTGCTGGAAGCGGACTCCAGAGGCCCTGCGCCAATGTGTCTCCTATCAGGAGGCCACACACAAGGTTGGATCCTTTTATTTTAGAACAACCACTTAAAAAATTGTAATGTGTTTGAAGGAAAACACATTATACCACCTATCGATAATAACACTTCAAGGTACCTGATTTCCTTGGCTAATTCTCTGCAGAATAGGAGACAGGATTTTGCCTACTCGCCGTGCTCATCCTCCAGGAGTGCGTTGTCAACCCCTCCGCCCGGCCTTCCCTGGCTGCTCGGCGGACTCCCGCAGTCGTCTGCGGGCGGCGATCCAGTAGCCCTGGTCGCACTGTCCTAATTGCCCGTTTACTTGTCTCCCCGAAACTGAGGCCAAGGATCGTGGCTTGTGCATATTTGATTCCCTCCGGACCCCGGCACATGGCGGGAAGAAAGGGAGTCCCCGGGGTGGGTGGAGGGGCTCGGGAGGAAGAGAGCTGGGCGCTGAGAGAGGCCGGGAGGAAGAAGCGGGATGCGGTCGAGGCAGAGGCGCCCTTGGGGAGTACGCAGCCGAGAAGCGAAGGGTGCCTTTTCATGATGTTGCTCAGCAGTTGTCTTCTGCCAGCTTAAGAGAAAATAATTATCTGGACTCCTCTAGGTTCTAAAGTAGCAGCCGAAGGCCGTTTTCTACCCCTCCTCTGACCTCCATTCAAACAACTTCCCGCTTCTTTTCCTCAAATAACAAATATAAGACGAGGCCTTTTTCATATACACATTTGAGGCACTGAGGAAAGCTCTAGGCCCAGTGAAATATACACTTAGTATATATCCAAATATATTTTATATACAGTATTTATAAATTTATATAATATTTGCACATATTTATGTATCTGCACAGTAGTTAATATTTGTCTTTCCCCTGTTTTGGACCTCTTGTTGGCTCCAAGGGGGCTGCCTCACTGGCCCCCATGCTTTGTACAGATTTCTCAGATTTAAGCTCCTCTGTGAGCCCACGGCAACCCCAACCCCACCGATACTACCTGAGAGCTTTCCCAACTGTAACTGCAAAGGAATCAAAACTGCTAAGGAAGTAGGTTTGTATCTCTCTTGTAACCCTTAAAACAGTCAATTTGATAGCAGTTTTAGTGCGTTTATATTCTAAGCTTTCATACTAGATTTTAAGCTCTTTGAGTTTATTTACCTTCATATTTTCTGCAGTGCTTACCACTCCACATAGCAGAGTTCCTACCTCTAGGCCTTTCCACTGGCTATTCCCTTTGCAGGGGGCGTTCTTCCCCCGGATATCTGCATGGCTAGCTCCTTCATTTCCTTGAGATCCTGACTCAAAAATCACCTTGTTAGTACCTAAAATCCTCCTGTCCCACAGCTTTTTGTAGCTCCCTTTCCTGCTTTATTTTTTTCTCCTTAGTACATAGTGTATCTGTACTGTACTAGTACAACATAGTACTAGTGTATCTGGCATTCTGTGCATTTTACTTATTTATCTGGTTCATTTCCTTTCTAAATTACCAGTTCCACAGGAAAGAGATCTGTTTTAGCCAGAACTGTATCCCCAGTGCTTAGCATATAGTAGGTGTCCAATAAATATTTAACACCTAAAGGAATAAGTAAATATCAGCAGTAAATATGGTAGAAAGGAATCAGAGTATATAGCCATTGGATCTGAGCCTAGAACTGTTGTCAAGGGAAATGAATGTTTTTTTCCAACATGTGTAGAATGGGAACAGCTAAATTAATTCACATTTACCTGGATCTGTTAAGGTTATGAAAAGCAAACTAATTGTTTCATTAATGTTTACAGTGTATATATATTTTAATAAAGAGTCGGTATATAAGCATTTCCAACCTATTTCCACAGACCAAAAGGGAACATAGGTCTTTGTCTCCTGGATTGTCAGAGGAATGATTATGTTTCTAAGATATCTGCTCCACTCATCATTTTTGTTTCCTCCTGTGGTTTGTGCAATTGAGCCCATTGGTACATATTTATTTATATAATATGGTATATGGTATTGGTCAGTTCTGACCATAGAAATGTCCTGAAGACTTGCAGTAGCACTGGGCTTTACCATGTGTGGTATTGTCATTGAAAAATTATATTTTTCTGAGCTTATTGACAGGAACTTTGAATAAAGGTATTTAGATTTCTCACTCCACCATAACTTAATGAATTGCAAGAAGATTTAGTGAGCTAATACAAAATAAGTAGTTATTTCAGTCATTGAAGGTAAATGTGGACCTGGGCAAATTTGTGGAACTTGCCCCAAAGGAGAAAACTTTGAAAATACTCAGAATTAAAAAAAAAAATCACGATTATTTGAATGAAAATACTTTCCAGAAAGCATTGCCCTTGAAAAGTTTTGAAATTTTATCTTAAAAAATATGAAAATAAGAATGCCTTTATGAACACCATATGAGTTTACTTCTAGAGTAAGAAGGCTTTATCTTATAATTCTGATTTGTTTTAGTCAATTTCCTTCAGCTTTAATTAGAGTTTCTAGTTTGGTCAAATAAAAAACAAATCTGGACTCGGTTAGGAGAAACTTTATTTGAAAGGATTTTCGCAAGGGGAGAGAGGGGGGCTATTCCAGTGTTGTGAGGGGCTATTGTAATGGGAACACTGGGACTGTGAGATCTGCAAGTGTCTCTAAAGTCAGGGAAAAGGGGTGTTTCTTTTCTAAGAGGATAGAACAAGAGTAGCAAGAACTGGGTGTGGGGATGAAAGGGTGGCATACAGGACAGTAGATCAGAGAATGTTTTACCTGATACCTGTTTATTTTCCACCAGGGACCCATAAACAGGGGCAGTATGCTGTCTCAGGCTGAGAAAGGGCCCCAGTTCAGGGGCTTAAACAAAGGAGAGAAACTTACCCAGAGTTGGGTCAAAGAGCATTTTGTTCGTATTGATCCCTGAGGACAAGAGGTTCAGCTAATTATTTATTAGAGGCAAAGGCTGTCATAGGTAAACAAGGGGGGCATCCCTGAGTCTTATCTAAGTCCCATGGGAAGGGTGAGTCTTTGCAGCCAGCTGTTTTCCAGAACACAAGAGTGGGAAAATTCCTTTAACCTTTGCTGTTTTCCAGGAGCACAGGACCCAGGTAAAATTCAACATTGTCGGCTTCTACACCTAGAATGAGTTTGGGAAATACTCTGGCTTTGTTATGTCTTCTTTGTAAAAGGATTACAGTAAGAACAATCTGATGGTTGCTAATTTTGACACGTGATATTTCCTTTCCATGGTATTCCTGGAA
Source organism: Smutsia gigantea (assembly GCA_032199065.1). NCBI lineage: Eukaryota > Metazoa > Chordata > Mammalia > Pholidota > Manidae > Smutsia > Smutsia gigantea. The sequence goes on from JAVSCE010021032.1 coordinate 120,893, forward strand.
AAAAACCAAGATGACTGTATAACATAGCTTATGAAAAGAAAAACGTGTTTGGAACTGTATTCTTGCAGATAAAGTACATATTAAAGGATGTGATTTTCTGGTTTACCTGGTAGCTGACTGGCAGAGGCATTAAATATTCAATTGTTGCAAATGAGACTTGCAGGAGAAAATAAATCCTCTTTAAAACATCGAATAATCAAATTTACATTTAGAAACCTTGTCATAAAGGCAAACACCCAGGTTATCCTAAGCTACTTGCTTTACAAGAAATTAAAGACTGTTACCTGACTCTCTAGAAGTTTCTTTTAACAATGAATTAATAACATTGTTATGGCATAAATTTGCATTTAGGTAGAAGTGATTAAAGATAAAGAGCTAGGTGTTTGGTTGTTTTTGTTATATTGTGTTAAAAAAGACCGTAAAAACACAAAATTTATATTTAAGTTATCCTTGTCAGAAACATACTGTATTGAATACATCAACTGAGATAACTGCCCATTTTATTTTCTTTTGTGGCTAGATGTATTTATATTCTGATTTTCCTCAAATTAGCTCAAAAAATGAAGAAAATGTATATGAGGAAAATAAATAATTGTATTAAGCCTCTGAAATTCCAAACATATGCAAAACAAATAAAAACAGGCTGGAGGCGGGGAAAGTTTTGAGGAACGTTTTGTAGGCGTGGCCACCTTGACGGAAAATTTATTCTTATTGGGCCCAGTCTGTGAGGAAGTGTCCTATCCAGTCAGAGTCCTCTCACCCACAAGCTTAGTGACTCCAAGGGATCCTAGATTTTCCTTGCTTAGTTTCTTCATCTGTTAAATACTGACTAGATGGTCTGTAAGGCTCAGTCTAGATTTAAATGTTTATTGTATTGTCTTAGGTTAGAATTTCCATAATTTATTAAGCAATTTAACAAACCTTGGACCATCAGATTTCCAGTTCTAAAAGATTTGTAGAGGGTATAATTAGGGAGTAATGCGGGAAAAAAGAAAGATATATAAAGTTAACAGCACAGGAGAGATATTTTCTGTGGAAAGAGCTAAGTGCTCAGGGTACAAATAATTCTTGCTGGTGACACTTTCCCCAGGATCCTGCATGCTTCCTTGCCTCTTACAGAGGTTCATGCTGGCTGGGTATCTTTAAAGAGTCACCAGTTATGCCAAAGCAGTTCCCCTCTTTCTGTTTTTCCTCTCTTCCTCCCCCTCAGTCTCTGTAGAATACTCTCTGCGGTTGAGACTTGGCCTAGTTTCCAGAATTAGGTACACCTGTGACAGCTTTGCCACTCTTCCCCAGAGCCCTCCACGTACTGAGTGAAATGGCTTTCCTTGCTATTTCCATTTTCAGACAGTAGATGTCACTGGTTAGCTATTATTAAAAAGGTCTTCCTGGTTGGTGTCACATTCCCAGGTCTCCTATATCAAGTTCTGTGTTGAACCACCTTAGAGTTAGAAATGTTTGATTTTCGCTTGTTTGTAATCATATCTTCTAGGCATTAATTTCACAAACTTATGTAAAATACTCAAATAGTGCTTCCCTGTTTTAGATATTTCTGTAGAACAGTTATTTTCTGATTGTGATGCCATCGGGTGGGGAAAACTAGTTTCCTGCCTTAGAGACCGTTGTTAAATCATGCCATTCTTCAAGGAGGTATTGAGATGCTGCCTTTTGTAAGAGGGATATTTTTGTTAAAAAAATTGTATAATTGACAATATCTTCCAGCAAAATCTTTGAAGTTCTAGTTCTAATATTTTAAAGAAACTTTTCATATTGTTATTACCCATTTGATTTTTATTCCCTTGTATATTTCCCTTTCTCTTTAAGCCATAAAACATTCTTTAGTCTTAAACATGCAGCTGAGAATTACTTTCTGGAAACAGTTTGCCATTTTCTCCCTATGCTGCGCCAATAAGCCACAGGGAGCATTATAGAACAGATATACACATTTCCACAAGAGACAGACAGCAGAAAGACTTGCCTCTCTTTTGTAAAAAATTCAAAGATGCCTTCATGGGAGGTGTCTTAAAATTTTTCATAGAAAACAAAATTATGGAGACTCTGAATAAAATTTACCATTAACAAATTTATAATTTTTAAAACTCTAGTGACTGGTTTTCCCAGCATACTCCATTTATTTCACTGAATGGATGTCTTGAAACATAAGTTCTTTTTTTTCCCTTGGTATTTGACCAAACACCACTTAAAACCAAAACCTAAATACAGACATTAAAATAAAGAGGGTTTTAACTTCCATTAAAAGGTGTTTTAAATCGTAGTTTCTCATGAAACCCTGGATTGTGTTGACTTTTCTAGAAAATGTCTATTTTAAGAAATCAATTATTGGTGCTATTAAGACAGTAACCTAAATATATTTCAGCAGATGAGTTACATTTTTGATAAGTCTGATTAGCTTCAAAAGCACTTGAAGATCTCCCATATATTCTCAAATCTGGCGATTTTGAACAGTTTGTAATCTAAACTGATCTGTAAAATCTGTCCCAATGGTGGGATCCTGCCATTTCACTCTTGCCCTCTTATTCTTCAATTACCTCAATGCTTACACACTGAGCACAGGGCCTCCTGAGCTGTTTAACTAGCACATGCCCTGCAGACCTCTCAGAACTAGCAAAAACTATTCATCTGAAGCAAAACATTAGTCTGTACCTTACATGCCTGTAATTCTGAGATTATGTAGGTTTTTTTTTCTGAATAAACTTAGAAATCTAAAATGACAACAAAATTTCTTAACTTCATCCTAATTCTGTGATATTGCTGTCTGGCAATAGCTACAGCCAAACCCACGATTTAAATTTTAAACTTAGTAAGTGAGAAATCATCTCTGAGAGCCAGAATACACAAAGCAGCAGTTGCAATACTATCCTTTTGCAGCACATGTTAGAAAGAACATCACAGACACATTGCCAAAATTATTAATTTTGTAGAAGAAAAACACATGAAGCAAATGTTCTTGTCAAACTAATATATACATGTTTTGAATATTGATTTAACTAGAAACAATATATAATTGTTGAATTACATGTTTAAGACATTGAAATTCTTGTTAGTTCAAAACTTGTTTCATAACTAAACATACTTAAGGAAACCAAGTATCTTTAAAAGCTGAAGTTTTGGGGATTCAGACCTAGTCCCCATTCTTTATACCTAAAAATTAGACAAGGAAGTGTAAGGATCCAGGTAATATTTTCTCTTTCTTCCCTTTCTTTCATGTTTCTCCTAGCCAGTCATGATTTGATAAAACAATTTTGCTCAGGTATTCTGTCAGGTTCAATATCCCAGACATAGATCAACCTTTCATCTTCTAAACTATTATTTTTTAGATCACCTTATTTCTGTCTCTTCCTTCAGATTTAAAAATGAGTGGCTATTTAGAATCCTCTCTTTCTCTTGTTCCTACTTTAAATCCTTGAGGTCATGAAGTTCTTACAGTGAAACATTTCCTCTTTGTGTTTATTAAAATAAGCATTTTCACTCTTTCCCCTTCATATCTGATTTGATGGGTCAAAATTCAAATTAGTTTATTTACGACATTGTTTATATGTTTTTCCCTTATCTTCCACAGAACTTAGAGTTTAGATTCTTTTGCTGGTAGGAGCAGATACAGTCTTTGCTGGTAGATTTTTTAAAAACCTGACTCAGCTGGCAAGATCCTTACTAAGCTCCACACAATGACAGTGCTGCTTCTGGGACAAGATCTCCCAACGGCCTCTCCACCCCGTTCCATGATATTCCACCTCTTGACCTTTGTTCATACCCTCTCTGCCCCAGCTTCACTTTGCCTACTCAAATTTACTGTATTCTTCATTCAAGTCGCAGAGCAAGTCCCAGATGCTGCGTTGTTTCTCCCAGGAGCACCCATGTGCCTCTTCCGTGGCTGGAAGTTCTTTGCTGGCACCTCTAATGTACATCCTGTGACTTTCCTGTGTTCTTGCTATGACCTTGTGTGACCATGGCTAAACTCCAAGAGTATTTCAGACTCCTGAGGCTGGGAATGTTGATTATCTTTTTCAAACTACCCACCATGTTTTTGTTACTGTTGATGGCATTCGCAGTTTCTTTTAGGATTCTGATGACTGTTCCTGTGATCTGTACACATGACACCATGGTTGTTTTTAATTTGGAGATCCCTCCTTTCTTCAGAGAGAGGATAGGTGTGTGATTTAAAATACTTCTTCTTTTGCCCTCCCCCTTTTTTTTTTACAGCTTTATTGAGGTAGAATTTACATACTATAAAGTGCACCTGTCTTAAGTGTGCAAATCAATGAATTTTAATGTATCTACAGAGTTGTGTAACCACCACCACAATATAATTTTAGAATGTTTTTATCACCTTCCAGAGAAACTTTGTACGCCACATTAATACACTAATATTCCTCTATTGGTTGACATTTAACACACCAATATTTAAAAATATTGAATGCATTAGAACATCTCCATTCAATCACGTGCTGTGGTTGAAGGAAAGCTAATTAACTTTTGATGGATTTTTTAATCTATTATAAATTTTACTATCATTCACCAAGGCTTAAAGTTACTTGTTTAAGCACTGTAGTTTTAAAATTTTGTTTCTTGATGCATCAAACTTCAATGCATAAGAACATTTAGCTCCTGTGAAATGGCAGATCATTTTTGTTTTTTAACAAGAAACTGTGTCAACAGGCAACTAATTTAACTGTCTTGATTGAATTGATGAGTCAATTTAGTTTTTACAGCACTGTTAAAAATTATTTGATCAAGAACATTTGCCATTTTATTCAAGATTCTCAAATAATTTTAATGTGTGGACATAGCCTTGTATCTGCATTAATTAATTTAAAATGTGATAACAAAGACATAGGACCTAATACAAAAAGAGTTTCAAAGGGGCATGTCTTTGGAATCTAGTTATGTGTCTAACTCCAAAGTTCCATTTACTTCTTGAAAATTGATATCAGTAATTTAAAACATTTTCTTAAACAGACGGGCCTGATTTAGGGAGTAAAGACATCAATTTGTAGATGGCAAATCAGGAGCTGCAGTTCATGTAGGCACCTTATACATTTTTGACTATTTCCAGTATTTGAAGCCATAAGTCAGAGACTGACATTTTGATACTTGTTTACTCTTTATTACTTCTTCATGGTTTTATGTATAACCTATTGATTTTCCCATCTAAATATTTCCAGAATCTTTCCTCTTATTAGAGCATCTCCTAGCTCAAGCCCTGTGCTCACTCTGGTCTTGGAGTTCTGCAGGACAAGCCTAATTTGTATTCCTGCTTCTGTTCTCAGGCCCCTTCACTCTAATCTCATCTCCAAGCCTGAATTTACATGGCAGCCAGAGTGATCCCTCAAGACCACATCCATCCAGATCAGCTCTTTTCAAGGTGCCTTCCCCAGAAAGAGAAGAGAGTGCAATCTTCTGGGCACAATAGACAAGGCCCTCCACTTTCTGTGCTCTGCTCAGCCCTCTGCTGCCAATGTCCCTGCTTATTTGCTGTTCTCATAATGCCTCACTGCCGGATGCCTCCGCACGTGCCCTAATGTTTCTTGCTTCTCTTTAAGCAGTTCATTCTGCCTGCAGTGGTTGCCCTTCCATCTTTCTTTGCATAGATAATTTAGATTTCATTTTGAAAGACAGTTAAGGCATCTTCTTTCCCATTTTGCATTCAGGGAGACTAGGTCTCCGAGAGGTGAAGAAAGTTGCCCCAAGTCACACAGCTATGGGTTACAACAGCTAGGATTCAAACCCAGAGGCGTTGGCTCTTCCCACTTAATCTCAATGCCTCCTGGAAAAGCAATTTCTGGAAGAATGAGCCACAAAGGTAAATTTTGATAATAGCTGCAACAGGCAGACACTGGTTGGAGGGTTTATGCATTGAAGTAACAGGTCATGGCCAAGGTTAGAGTGGCAGAATGGGTGTCCCTGGGTGACTGGTGCTGATAGGAAATACTTTGGTGCTTACTACACAGCATATGAAAGGAAAACTCTGAATGGAGGAATAATTTCCCTGCCTCTACATTTTTTTCCCCCCAGAAAGCAATGAAAAAGAGGAAAAGGGCAGAAATTACAGTAAAAGGAGAAAGGCGTGTATAGATTAGTAAAAAAGAGAAGGTTGAGAAATCATTTTAACAGAACTGGGATGGGTTGCCAGACAACAGTTTTCTATGCAAATCAGATCTTCAGAGAAATTCTTCCTTTCAAATACTTTGGGAGCTGAAATACATATGCCACAAATTATTTTTCAAGAAAGCTCACTGGGCTTGATTATAAAATCAATATTTAAAAGGCCAGAAATCATGATTGTTTTTACACTTTGTTTTTTTTTTTTTTTTTGAGGTACCATTTTCTCAAGATTTGACCAAATTATTGAAAAGGAATTGGAAAAACATGAATTTCTTCAAAACGGTATGAGTATTGTTTATAATTTGGTTTCATGTAGAGGTGATAGAATGCTCTACAATTTCGTTCACAATCTCTGGTTGTGGATGTTCAGTTTAGAAATGAGTATCATTTGTGAAAGTTGTTACATCACTTCTAGAATTTTTACAGTAAATCAATTTCTGCTGTTTCTTTTGTATTGAGTTAAAACTTGATTGTAGGTGAGCTTCTTCCCAGCATGAAGGCAGATATGAATTAATAGTCTTTCTAAACTTGAAAGAATGATAAGTGTATTGATAAATTTTTGATAAATGGTTGTGTAGAAACCACTGACACTGCATGGTGAATTGCAATTTAAAATAAGGCTTAATTTTCATATATTCATTCTTGTAAATTAGGCTCAACCACAAAGCTTTGCTTTTAGCTGCATTTCTATATAGAATAATACATTTAAAAATAGTTTACTTTAAAGTGAGACAATATTTAAAAATTTGACTCAGAGGAAAATTGAACAATGGGGAGAATGAACTTCCTTTGACCTGGGATAAATGAAAAAGTGATTTCAACCAAAAATAACATTTCTCCCTGCAGAGCAGGAAGGTAATATATGGAGATACCTTTGCAGCATCCAGACGTGTGATTTCCAGATGCTGCCAGATGTTGTATATGCTCCAGGAGACCTCACAGAATTGGGTACGAAGCGTCCTGGAATATGCTGCCTGAGCCACACACACACGAGGACCATGGGCCAGTAGGGCAAGATTGCTGCATAAACCCAGCATGCCAAACTCTGCTGTAAGAGCAGGCTCAGGGGTGCCCAGAGGCTTGCCTTAGTTTACCCTCCTCAAACAGGAGGCAAGGCCATTTGGGGTGGGGAGAACCAGACCCAAATTTACCCCTAATCTCTTTCCTCAACCTCTTCCCTTAGGATGTAGGAGGAAAGGACATGTAAGGAAACAGTCCAGATTATGCAGAATTCACTTCAGTTTAAATTTCAGGCCATAATGATCTGACTGCAATGATCTATTATGTATGTTCTCCTCTTTGGTGTTTATTATAAATGGGCCAATTTGTTCATTTCTTATTTCCTTCATTTTTCTATCAAACATTAACTGTGTTATCATTTTGCTAGGAGCTGACAGTGAAATAAGGGACAGGGAACCTGTGAAAGCCTTAGCATCCACTGCTTGTGGAATCCAGTCTAGTTGGGGGTGTAGTCAGTAAATTAGTAAACTGAATGAATGACCTGATTATTGCACATTGTGATCCTGCTGTGAAAGACGTGAGCAGGAAATGATAGAAAACAGTGCTGGGGAGAAAACTTCTAGGGTGGCCAGGAACAGCCCCTTTGAGGAGGAGACATGGACCAACCTGCAAAGAAGGGGGGAGAACATTCTAATTGGAGGAAGTAGCATATGCAAAGGCCTTGAGGTTTGCACTCCCAGAGGTGTGAAGGAGCTTGATGTTTTCAGTCTCAGAAAGAACACTATTTTATTCCACAGCTGGAGATGTGAATGAGGGAGAAGGTAGCAGAAACTGGGAGGGCAGGTAGCTGCATGCCACATTATTCAGGGTCTCTTAAGGCACGGCAGGGAGCTTGGATTTTCTTTGCAATGAAATATGAAGCCATTAAAAGGGCTTAGTCAGGGGAGAAATATGAACTAGTTTATGTTTTAAAAAGAATGCCGGGCCTGCCGTATGAAGAACAGATGGAGGTGGGCAGGAGAGAAAAAAGGAGAGCCATAAAGGGGCTCCTGCACTGGTTTGGGTGAAAGGGCAGTGGCTTGTATCCAGTGGGAACAGAGGTGAACAGATGGGGATGGGGGAGATGGTGGTGCAGGTAGCACTGGCAGGGCTGAGCGTGGGGGTTATTCTCTGCTCATCCTAATGCCCGCCTCTGTGGAGCCCTGACGCTCTGGGAACACAGTTTGAAAATCACTAATCCACAGAATGTAAAAATGAGTTTGACTGACATTTTCAGACACATAACAATTATTTGACTGAACTAAGTTACCTAGTGGTTGGATCTATAGTGAAGATTCTAGTTTGTTACGTTCCAAAGTTACAAGACAGCTTTTGATGATGGAAGGATCTTTATTGAGGTATATAAAAACTGTTTACCACACGTTTTATTTAAAGTGTTCATTGAAGGAAGTAATTTCTAAATCCTTTACTTTTCAATTTTATGATCGAAATGTCATGATTGAAAGGATTTCGAAGAAAGAGAAAGCAAAGATGAGTCAAGTCAGTGATTTAACAGCACACACGCAAAATCAAACTAAGTCACGTTGCTGTGCTTGATCTCAATTTTGAAAAGCTATACCCATTCTTTCAATGAACAGTGGAAGGTTAGGTCATTGGTCATGTACCTTTTAGGCTGTGGGCAGGTTGTGCTTCTGTATTTAATTTGGCTGCAATAACACATGTGCTGATGGAGCACAGGCTTGATTATTGTAATTCTCTTCCAGTAGGACTTCCAGCAGGGCTTCTCTGTCACCTGCTGCTTGGGCAGAATACAGTGGCACATCTGTGGCTGATGGGAGAATGGGCAATCATATTACCCCGTCCCATATAATTTGATATGTACAGGTCACTAAGGACTCTGGCAATGTTTCTTTGTTTCTCTCTTTCCCATTCTCTCTTTTTTAAAAAGGATGAAAATTACATTTCCTCTGTATCCATGCCTATCTAGTTTCACAATCATTTATCTTTTCTTAGGGAGAATTGTGCGCATTTTACCTACTCTCAAGTCACATGTCATTTTAGGTATAACGTATCCATGCTGTTTGTAATATGAATGACAAAAAAATGAGACTATATAGTGAGAGCATGAGGCACTCTTTTTATAGATTTTATTTCTACTTAATCAAAGAGGCTTTTATCACATGGAAGGATGAAGAGTTTCTATTCTATTTTTCTATTCTTTTCTGTTCCATTCTACTCCCTTCCATTCCATCTTTCTCTTCACCAGTTCTTAAGCCTGACAGCAGCCTGGAAGAGAGAGGCAGGCAGCTACTGCTGCAGCTCTGCTTGTGGTTGGTAATGTAGCTTTTGACCCACACGGTTGCTGAATGTTG
>JAVSCE010021034.1:0-46872 GCA_032199065.1 Smutsia gigantea
CAACAGGCACATGAAAAGATGCTCCACATCGCTAATCATTAGAGAAATGCAGATTAAAACCACAATGAGATATCACCTCACACCAGTGAGGATGGCCAACATCCAAAAGACAAACAACAAGAAATGTTGGCGAGGATGTGGAGAAAAGGGAACCCTCCTGCACTGCTGGTGGGACTGCAAATTAGTTCAACCATTGTGGAAAGCAGTGTGGAGGTTCCTCAAAAGACTCAAAATAGAAATACCATTTGACCCAGGAATTCCACTCCTAGGAATTTACCCTAAGAATGCAGCAGCCCAATTTGAAAAGGACAGATGCACTCCTATGTTTATTGCAGCACTATTTACAATAGCCAAGAAATGGTAGCAACCTAAGTGTCCATCAGTAGATGAATGGATAAAGAAGAGGTGGTACATATACACAATGGAATATTATTCAGCCATAAGAAGAAAACAAATCCTACCATTTGCAACAACATGGATGGAGCTAGAGGGTATTATGCTCAGTGAAATAAGCCAAGCCGAAAAAGACAAGTATCAAATGATTTCACTCATATGTGGAGTATAAGAACAAAGAAAAAAACTGAAGGAACAAAACAGCAGCAGACTCACAGAACCCAAGAACGGACTAATAGTTACCAAAGGGAAAGGGACTGGGGAAAATGGGCGGGAAGGGAGGGATAAGAGGGAAAAAGGGGCATTACGATTAGCAGATGTAATGTTGGGGGGGCACGGGGAGGGCAGTACAACTCAGAGAAGACAAGTAGTGATTCTGTAACATCTCACTATGCTGATGGACAGTGACTGTAATGGGGTTGGTGGGGGGGACCTGATGAAGGGGTAGTTTAATAATCGTAATATTGCACATGTAATTGTAAATTAATGAAAATAAAATAAATTATATTAAAAAAAAAAGAAATTAAGGCAGTTTTAGAACAGAAATAAATGGAATTTGCCACCAGTCAGAAATTCCAATAAATGTTCTTCAGTCACAGTAAAAAAAAAAAAAAAAAAAAAAGAAATAGAAGCACAGAGTATGATATAATCTCCAGGTAATTTTATTTTCCAATGTGTGAATGTATGTTTGAACAAACAGGGAACTGCCATGTAGTTTTACCCACTACACATTAATTCTCATTATCATCCAGGATCTCTCAAGGTGCTTTGCAAAGTCGTTAAAAGCATATCGTTTTTATGTTAACATAATATTTAAAATTTATTTCTCAGCTTAATGAAATAACTAATGAAAGTCATTTTTCCTTAATGACTAATTCTAATTGTGTGATAATATGTAGCCCTAGCAAGGTAGAAGTAAAGCAGAAACCTGTGAAGTGTTAGCACTGCCATGGAAAGTTAGTCTGGGCTGCTCTAGCAAGGATTAATTATTTAAAACAAATATGTTCAGTAACAAATGGGTATGGTTGTGATGTCATGAAGTTGTAATTAAGGGCCTAGAATTCATTTAACAATTCTAGGAAGATGTGCAGATATGAGTGTAAACATTCCCCTTGTAATGCTTACAAGGACAAACCTTTGCTGCAAAGAATAGACAGTACGTATTTTAGGCTTTTCAAGCCATACGGTCTCCATCCCAGCTGCTCAGCTCTGCCACTGTAGTAGGAAAGCAACCACAGAGAATAGCCGAGGGCAACATGTAAATGAATGGCTGTGTTCCAATAAAACTTTAAGGACTCTGGAATTTGAATTTCACATAATTTTAATGCATCACAAATATTATTTTTCTTTTGGTATTTGACAACCATTTAAAAATATAGAACCATCCTTAGCTCATGGACTGTCCATAAATAGGCAGGGGGACAAACGTTGGCCCACGGCCATATTTTCCTTTTAACAGTCCTAAAACCTAAACTTAGAAAGGGTGATTGAATGAGTTCTATTGGGAGGTAAGAAATTGAAGTAAGAGTCAGTTAAGTTAGTATGGCTTCATACCTCGCCATCCCAGGGACCACCTCCCCACCTCTACACTAGGAATTTCACTTACTCATTTGTACCCTAACCCTCTCTGCCCCAATCTTATTCACTATCTCCCTCTTCATATGGGAAGGTTAAAATGTGAACAATAACTTATCCAGTTTAATTGTAAAGTTAGACAACAGTATTTGACATACCAATTGTCTTGCCAATGGGTTTCAGCCCCGGGCAAGATTACTATGGATTCAATGTGACCAAAGGAATGACAGTAGAACGTTCTTGGGGTGAAAGGATTATACCCAGCTTTATTTCCATGGTGGCAGGTCAATCACTAAAATCACGTTTACTCAGAGCAAGTCTGCATGCAGCAAGCCAGTCTCTGCCTCTGGGCCTCTCTGCCCTCAGCTGTCCTTTGGGCCTCTGTCCTCCGCCCTGCCACCACTCCAGTCTCTGCTCTGCTCTCCTGCAGCCTTGCAGCCTTGCAGCCATGCCACTGTGTTGCCCAGAGCACTGGATGGAGCTCTTTATATAGAGTCAATGACAACGTATTGTCCACCCATGTGTGTAGTGAGCTAGCCGACCAGGGCCAGGTGAGAATCCTGGCCACAGGAACTTTCATTTTATCCACACCAATAATTAGTAATATGGAGAAGATGCTCACAGTATATTAATAAAAGGATCAGAAAACCACACTATATACACAATATGGTCCCAGTCCTGGGAGGGGAAAGTTACCTTTTGTCGATTGATTTTGAAGATGGTTTCAGTTTTATCTAGATTGTTCTCTGTCTTTACAAAGGCTTAATTAATTATTTAAGAATAAAACACTTTAGTTCTTGTTTCCTTTCTAAATACCACCCAAACCCTTGAAGCTGATTTCCCCCTCTTGTGCAGCTTCCACTAACTTTGATTTGTATTTCCTGGCCTTAAATCCCCAGTCTTAATTTTCATCATCTGTCTAAAAATATCTCTAACAAGAGCCACTGTAAATAACACATTGTGGCTCTAAAGGCTGCTAGACTATTCTAGGGAAGTAAAGCCTTGTTAAAGAGAGACTTTTAAAATCACTTTGTCCTTGTCTGTGAATGGCTTTATTATTTAGCTGAGTTACCTGATAATTAACACAGATCAACCAATTAGGCTAACATTAGTGTCACCTGATGTTCACTCTGAATCCTGGCTTTTTGTTTAGTGCAAATTAAAGCTTACTAATTAAATAAATTTGAATAGCAATAGATAAAGCATGGCAAGAATTGATTCAAAAATGCTATCTTCAGGGGATTTGTTAATGCTTCCTTCCTAAATTGATTGAACTCAAAAGGAAAGGGAGGGCATTGAATGCATCCACCTATATGAAAAAAGTTAAGAGTAGATTAGAAATTGCAGAACTGAAATAAAACTAAGTAATGCACTCCACTACTTAAAGGCTCTAATCCCGTGGTCACTTCCTAAGCAATGTAAATATATTTTAAACTGGACAGAGCTCAGATGCTTGAGCTCATTGCTTTGCTATGCACTCATTTCACACGCCCAGAGTTCTTGTGAGCAGGTGTCAGATAAGAGGGAGAGTCAGGGCACAAACTGTAACGTTAGTATGATGAGCTAGTTTTAAACTTGTGACTTCAATGCATTTGACATGTTTCAGATTAAAAGTTTGGAGCTCTATGCTGATTTGTTCAGCCCGAGTTGAAGGGGCAAATGGAAGTTTTAACCCCAAACTCTTCCAAGCTCTCTCTTGTATTTTATTCTTTCTTTCAATCGTAAGAAACACCACCCTCTTGACTTTGCTATAGCCTACTAGCTCACTGGTCTCAGTAACTTGGTCTTTTCCCTCCTCCTCCTCTCATCCAACCTATTAGCATCACAGCTCTGATATTGTCACTCTCTGCTCAAAAATTCTTCATGGGTTCCCCTCTGCTTACGAAGTAAATTTTTTAAAATAAACTCAAGGCTTTTTACAATTGGCCCCAACTTTTCCAGAATTGTTTTTTACTCTCTTGTATACACAGCTCAATCATCAGTGCTTCCCACAACATGCCTTGAGCTTTCTTTCCATTCTCTTCTGTTGTGTTAGCCTATAATAATAATAAATGACAATGATAACACTAGCCACCACCTATTGAATCTTGAATCTTGATGATAGCCACATAATTTTCTAACCACTTTATATAATCTGATTTTATCCTTAAAACAGCCCTAATAAAGTAAGAATCACATTCCCATTTTACAAATGAGACTTGGAAAAGTTAAACAACTTGCCCATGATTCCTACACAATTTTAAGTGGTAGAATTAGTCTTTAAATGCAGGCCTCTGAATCACAGCCCGTTCCCTTTCCCACTTCATTATAGCACCTCCTGCATCTCATTCAATTCCAAATGTCCTCACCACCCACCTCCACACAAACACACACACAAGCACACACACACACACACAAACATGCACACACACACACAAATTCTACCCATTCTTGAAGACCCACACCAAATGCTAGCTGCCTCCTGCATGAAGTCTTCCCTGAACCCATCCCCTCTTCCCTTAGGTTCTCCTCTTCCATGGCTCTCGAATATATCCTTGCTGCCTAAGAATTCAATATGCCCCCAGGTTTCAACAGCTGGTGATCTCAAAGCAAGATTATATAATCTTTAATATTAAAACTATAATGAACCTAGATCCTATCCTATGAATCACAGAAAGTCTATTTTTCTATCAGTTTCCTCCCATATATAACTTCTGGGAACCCCTGTAGAATATTTGCATGCTCCAAATCTATCCTGTGTGTCCCACCATCATCCATGTCCTGAATTACTGCTGTCTCAGAACTCTCCTGGAGTTTCTTCAGGGAGTTCTCTCTTCCTGAGTGATTTGTTTCAAGACTGGACATCAGTCCACTTTATTGACCATCAATTCCCTCAAAAGAATGCCAGAAAAACTTGTTGACTGAGCAAAGCTCACTTTATCACACTTACTACAGTAACAGAGAACAAAACCTTGACAGTGTCATAGTAATCTCTCTCAAGAGAAGATCAGAGAGAACATTTATAGGATTCTGGGATCTAATTTAAGGGGAAGAATTCATTGAGATTAGACAGAGTTTGTGACATAGCAATTTAGGATTGATGAATACAGCAACACTCAAGTCTTAAAGTAACGTGTGATAAATAAACTATTGTCTGAAAAGTGAACTGTTGCCTAAATGAGCCATCTATCATGCTGATAGAACTATTGCCCATGCAACCAAACTCTTTGCCCAGATAAACTAATTTATAAGAATTTCCTGAAGCACATAATAAAGTTATTTGGTTTACAATTTTATCTTTTCCTAAAACAATTACATTACATTGACATGGTGTCTCACTTCCAAACTCCTCACCACCTTCTGATTCACAGCTAGACTCAGGCTGCGGTGCATAACAAAACATTTTTTAATTCTTGTAACAAAATGGAGGTACAATGCAGAGAACCCCCTTTTTTGCTGCTAATAGCACTAACTCACCTCTCAGCATCATTCATGCACTTCAGTGCAGTGCTTTTTGAACTTACCTACTGAGGTTTCCCTAATGACAGCGAGCAACTTTCACTTTATTACTGGTCATATTACTACTTTAGGGAAAAGAGCCATGTTTAAACTGGGGTTTCTAAAAACCACCCCCATGGCCACTAAGTTTAAGAGACACAGCCTTATGTTTATCAATGTATTTATTATTACTCTGAAAGGTTAAGATGCTGTTATTATAGCTGCTGACATATGAATTGTCCCCCAAAGCAGAGTTTGTAAAAACCTCCTTTATGGAAGAATCTCCTCCCTAAATGGTTGTTGTTTAACATTAGCTGGTTTTTATTTTTAATTTCATTTTGTATTATCTCTCACTGCCACAAACATAGGCACCTGTGCACACACACCTTTCAGGGAGGGCAAGCTGACTGAAAGTCGTCTCAGGGAAACCTCTTGGAGGAGCAACATAGACATCCCCTTTTGCCCTGTTGCTCCCAACACCTCCTCAGAGGCACACAGAGGTGAGCGAGGTGAGGATGAGGAAGGGTTAGGCAGAGGGGAAAGGGAATGCCAGACCCACTCTCTACAGGCCGTCTACTCAGAGACCCTCAAAAGCCCTCCAAACTGTTAAATCAGACCAAGCCTCGTGTTTCTGGGGGTAATGAAGGCTGAAGAAGTAATAGAAACATACTTACCACCGTCAAAACTAATCTTTTAATAGGAAAGTTTGTGGTAAGCATTGGATAGCTCTTATCTGTGAAGAAGCTGGTTTCCTATTTAGAGAAAATGGAGCTGTTATTCTTAAGCAGAGAGATGCCTATTGTGTGAGTAATTACAAGGAGGCCTGGCTGACCTGGCGATGAGGTAGTGGAGCTAAATACCTGAAGGCAAGGGGAGCGACGGAAAGGAAAGCAGAGGCCCCATCTGCCAGGCTGTAATGACTGTGCTATTTGGAGGCAGAAAGGTTTGTCTGGAGCAGCTGGTTTCTCTCCAAGTGACCTTTTAGCATTTCTGCTTTTGCCGTCTGACAGATGTGTCAACTCAATAATTTCAAAAGCCCCTGAGTAAATAACCAATTGTGAGCAAGGATGACCCAAAGCGATGGACAAAATGGCTGCGCGCCGCACATTATGGAGCATAATACGGAGTGACGGAACCCGGAACATTATCAGAAGGAAAAACGTTTTAGTCTTTATTTTTGACTAATGGTTTTCCTACCCACACATCAGTTGTTTTTGAAGCGGGGAAGGAAAGGAACTGTGGATGGAAGGGCAGGGCTCTGAGGTGGCTTTGGCTTGCAGGGCCACATTAGCGGGCGCAGGGCTCAGGTGGCACCTGGTGCTCAAAAGGGACGCCGGCGCCCGCGCTCCCGCCGCTGGGAAGCGGCCTGAAGGACGTGGCTAATTGGCAGTGGGAATGAGTGGGGGGCTCTGGAGAGGCGACTGAGATCAGTCCAGCTCTGAGGGCGCTAGAAGTTTGGCGAGGACCTCTCCCCGGCAGTGCAGGGGCCGGTGCGCTGCCCTAGGTGGGGACTTACAAGGGGGCGGGGCTCAGCACCCCAAGCGGAACCGTCCAAGGCAGCAGGTGCGGAGCTTCACGGGAATGCGGCTGCCCGGGATTTTTCCAGGGTCCCACAGACCACCCTCGCCTGGAACTCTGATTCATTCAACATATTCGTATCTTTCCCCCATGCTTTCTAAACCCTCAGCTGCTCTGCTGGAAGCACCGTCAACCAAAGGTGAGAAGAACCCCTTAGAGCACAGCGGGCTCCTCTGGTCAGTGGAAGATGCTTCTAGAAACGCACTTTCTCAGATATGGATGTTCAAATGCTCTTTCAGTTTTCCTACATTTGGAGTGCCAGGGATTCTTCCCCATCCCCCACTCCCCTCACCCATTTTTTTAATGAGCTACATAAATTTAGATTAGACTGAATATTATCCTTCAAAGACAAATTTTCTGTGCCTTAATGCCAATCTTTCCAAACTATTAATATGAGAGGATTAATGTACTAAATAAAGGCAGTGGTGTGGTGAAGCTGCTCATACCAGCTTGTGAGTCAATGGTCAAATTTTCAGGAATTTTGCAAACTGATTTTTAAATTGCTGGTAGCTTGATATTGGTCATAGTGGTAGGATTTACACTACAGAAAACGGCAAACTATAAATCAAGGCCTTTTCTCCATTAGAGACCTGGTTGTTACACGTTTACAGCACACCACTGACACAGGTGACCCTGAGCATTGAGGATACTTCCATTTGACCATGAGATCCAGCTTCCTTTCACCTTTTCCAAGTTCATATTGTGGATTCTAAACTCAGTAGCAAAGCTGAAGTTGATCGATGACAGAAATATGTGTTCATTTGAAAGAGGTTTGAGAAATGTTTAAGGATGACTATGTTCTTTAAAAAAAAGTGCTGTCTATATTTTTAAAATGCCTCAGAAATAGAATACATAGTTCTTCATATTTGGGCCTGCCTTCATATCCTTAGTCTGACCACTCCTCAAAATAGAACTTCTGCTCAATTTTGGCTGATCTGGTCCATGAAATGGCCAGAGTACTCCATACTCATTCCTGACATCTCAAGACTTTGCTTATTTATGTACTCTCTGTCCTGCTGCCTATCTAATCCTATGCATTCTTTAAAATCCAACCTCAAACCACCTGCCCCAACCTTATTCTCACAGCTCTAGCCCACAATTTGTCTCCTTTTACCTAAAGCTTCAATGGTATATTTTTTTACTTCTACATCTCACTTTGGCTCTTGACCATACAATACACTGCCTGGCGTGTTCCTTGGCTCTTTCCTGTAAGAATCCCCTGTCTAGGCATGTAAAGTGTTCTCTCTTCCAGAACAATGACATTATACTACATAAGATAGTCCAAGCACACCTTGTTTTTTGTGCTTGAGTTTACTGTGCTTCATAGACAGTGCATTTTTTATAAATTGAAGGTTTATGCCAACCCTGCATTGAGCAAGTCTACTGGTGCCATTTTTCCAACATTTGCTCACTTCATGTCTCTGTGTCACATTTTGGTAATTCTCTCAATATTTCGAATTTTTTCATTATTATCATATTTGTTATGGTAATCTATGATCAGTGATCTTTAATGTTATTATGGCTGTTTTGGGGTGCCAAGAACCATTCCACTGTAAGATGGCAAACTTAATAAATATTGAGTCTTCTGTGAAGGCTGGGTGAGGATGCTATGGAAGAAAAAACTGAACCTAGCAGAGGTTGGTTCATGAGGTTTAAGGAAAGAAGCCATCTCCTTAATGTCAAAGGGCAAGGTGAAGTAGCAAGTGCTGATGGAGAAGCTGCACAAGTTATCCAGAAGACCTAGCTAAGATAATTAATGACGTTGGATACACTAAACAATAGACTTGGAATGTAGATGAAACAGCCTTGCATTGGAAGAAGATGCCTGGCTTCAAAACTTCAAAGGACAACCTGACTCTTTCATTAGGGCCTAATGCAGCTGGTGACTTTAACTGGAAGTCAATGCCCACTGACCATTCCACAAATCCTAGGGCCCTTAAGAATTATGCTAAGTCTGCTTTGCCTGTGCTTTATAAATAGAATGACAAAGCCTGGATGATAACACATCAGTTTACAACATGGTTTACTGAATATTTTAAGCCCACTGTTGAGACCTACTGTTCAGAAAAATGACTCCTTTCAAGATATTACTGCCTATTGACAATGCACCTGATCACCCAAGAGCTCTGATAGAGATGTTCAAGATTAATGTTGCTTTTATGCCTGCTAACACAACATACATTCTACAGCCCATGAATCAAGGAGTAATTTCAACTATCAAGTCTCATAATTTAAGAAATACACTTGGTAAGGCTATAGCTGCCATAGATAGTGATTCCACTGATGGACCTGGGCAAAACCTTTGGAAAGGACTCACCATTCTCGATGCCATTAAGAATATTCATGATTCATGGGAAGAGGTCAAAATATCACCATTCATATCAATTCATATCAAAATATCAACTCCATAACACGAGTTCGGAAGAAGTTGATTACAACTGTCATGGATGATTTTGAGGGGTTCGAGATATCAGTGGAGGAAATAACTGCACATGTGGTAGAAAGAGCAAGAGAACTAGAAAGAGAAGTGGAGCCTGAAGATGTGACTCAACTGCTGAGATCTCATGATAGAATTTGAACAGATGAGGAGTTGTTTCTTTGGATGAGCAAAGTGGTTTCTTGAGATGGAATCTACTCCTGGTGAAAACGTGAAGATTGTTGAAATGACAACAAAGAATTTAGAAAATTATATAAACTTAGTTGATAAAGCATCACCAGGGTTTGAGAGGATTGATTCCAATTTGTAAGACGTGCTACTGTGGGTAAAATGTTATTAACCAGCATCATATGCTAGAGAAATTGTTCATGAAAGGAAGAGTCAATCGATGTGGCAGACTTCACTGTTTTAAAAAACTGCCACAGCCACCCCAGCCTTCAGCGACCGCCACCCTGCCAGTCAGCAGCCAGCAGCATCAAGGCAGAACCCTCCACCAGCAAAGTAATTTCAACTCACTGAAAGCTCAGATGATGATTAGGATTTTTTAGGAATAAAGCATTTTTAGTTAATGGATATACATTGCATTTTTAGACATAATGCTCTAGCACAATTAATAGACTACAGTATAGTGTAAATATAGCTTTTACATGCACTGGGAAACCAAAAAAAAATCCATTTGACTCATTTTATTGCAATATTGCCTTTATTGCAGTAGTTTGGACCCAAACTTGCAATATTTACAAGGTATGCCTCTGGCACAGCACTAACTAAACACATAGTAATTCTTAAGATGGTGATACTCCTCTTGCTGAATGTGGACTCTCCAAGGGAGATTTTCATACATACTGCTCCCAGGCCTCCACCCTCAGAAACCCTGATTGAGTTGGCTTGTTGTATTATAACAGTTTCCAAATCATCACAACTCCACCTACTGTACTGCTACGCAGGCCAGAATCCTTGGCTAATTAAGTGTAACTATGGTTGAGGATCATGACTTAAAAGATACATAGATGAATGGATATAAAATTAACCATACAAAATAATTATCAGCACCTCTTTTTCTGTCCAGATTGATGCATGGGTAACTGAATTATAACATTATGGTCTTAACACTCTCTACTAGACCATGAGCTCCTTAAGAACAGAGAATAAATTATATCTGCCCCAATACCTCTATCACAATGTCTGGCATTAAGCAGCTCCTGGATATATACATACAATTGCTGCCTCCTGTCTATTCACTTACATTCCTCCTGTCCCAGCCTGGCTGGTAAAACCTTCCTGATCTCAACTTAGATGAAACCAAAATAAAAATGTTGTTGTTATATTTTAAAGCTATGTTTTTAGTCATATGACAATGGAATGGTTAACTGTTTGATGAAGATGATGAAAGAAAGAAAGCAGGAAATTTATTGTTCTGGTTTACTTCCATTTTTCCTCCATGAAGGAGAATAATACTCAGGTTGCAATGGATAGAACACAAATCTTAGTAGGAGAGATAGTAAGAGAGTGTCTAGCAGCTTTAAAATATGTTCAAGTCCAGATGCATTACATCTAAGACAATTAAAACAATTTGCAGCTGTTATCGCAGCTGCTCATGTCCTGGGGAAAAAAAAATCAGAGAAAATGGGAAAATTGCCAGAAGACCAGATCTAAGCAAATGCCTCAGATTTCAAAAAAGGATATTTCATAATCTAAAGCCAGATGAGTTTGACTTTCATACCCAGCAATGTTCTAAAGTGTATTCTTCACTAGATAACTTGTATGTGCTTAGTAGGAGAAAAGGTGATCACCGGAGGCCAGCATGAGGTCACCAAAAATAATTCAGTGCAAACTATTTTTGTATGGTTACTATACCAGAAGAAGAATAGATGGGAAAAAATTCACAGGCAAAATTCATTCAAACACCAGTTAGGATTGATTCCCAAAAAACATATTGAGTCCCTACTATGTGCTAGGTACCATATTGAACTTGGAGATAAAATGCCCAATAATACACAGTCATTGCTTTCAAGGGGCTTTCAGTCTAGAGGGAGAGATAGAAAAGAAAACAGAAAACAAAGTCAGTCTTCATGAGGTTAAACATGAGTGCAAGGGAGAAAGATAAAAGGAAGCTCTTGGCTGAGGGAAAATAGTCTAAAAGATTGGCACCTTAGGATCAAAAAGATAAAGAGAAGCCAGGCCAAAAAAGCTGGGGACTAGGGACCAAGGACATGCTAGATGAAGAAAACAGGAGGCTCAAGTCTGAAAATTGATGGAGGGCATGATGACTTAGGGAGCTGTAAGTAGTTCAGGAAAACTGTAACATAGAATTCAAAGTGGAAAGTGAAGAATGAAGAGAGAAAGGTGCGGGAAACAGGGAAAAGTTAAATGTGAAGGCCGTGTTAAGGATCTTGGATGTTATTCTGAGAGTAATAGAGAGGCTTACTCTTTCGGTGATTCTATTTTGTACAATGAATGTATTGAGGACTGGGGAAAAATCCTTTTACAGAAGACACAAATCTAGGAGGAAGGCAAATGTATTGTTTGGTACTATCAAGACTCAGTGTGGGGAAGCCGGGGTTCCCATGGCCAGGATCCTCAGTGGCTTAAACCACCTGATGATATAACTGGCCTGTTGCTAGGCTGCCGCTTCCACACCTCTAGGCAATAAGTTATTGCGCTATATAGAGAGCTTGGCCCAGTGCTCTGGGCAGAGCAAAGATACTAATGCTCGATCTACCGCTGGGAAAACAAGGCGGGTAATCAACCCTTTCAACCCAAAGAACGTTTTGCTGTCAATTTCTTTGGTCACACTGAATCCATGGCACTCTTGCCTGGGGATGAAACCCATTGGCAAGACAATTGGCGTAGTCGGCAGGATTCACTGTTGACAAGGAAAAAGACAGGCTGCCTTTATGGGATGGATGCTTCAGCGGGCTGCCCCTGTGAATGGGGAGACAGTGGATTGTACCCCGGTGGGTATGTGGTCTGAGGTGGCTTGCCTCCTAGAGGACTGGGCCGCACCCCAGGACTGGAGGCAAGTGGAGGTGACACCTGAGGCAGTACGGGAGGACTTTGGTATAGTAAATAGATCCTTTGAGAAACAGAGTGCCTGTGAGGCAGCAGGGACTGTGGGTTGGCCGCTTCTCACAGCATTAAAAAGGTCTACAGAAGAGACCCAAGAAATGGCGGCATGAGAACACAAGCTGCAAACTTCTGTGGATTCCCTGAAGAAGGAAATGGCATTGATGTGAGAGGAGGCAGCACGAGAATGCCAGCAGCAAGGTGCCACTGGAGAGGAAAACAGTTCTTTACAGAACGAGACGGCAGCACTGCCAGGTGTTCTGAAGGAGGAAGAGGCCATCAAGGAAAAATAAGAACTCCTGAGGGAAGCACAGGCGGAGGTGGCATGAGAATGTCAGCTGCGAAGCATTGAGGTGGAGGTAAAAGAGCTTCTGAAGACTGAGGTAGCATTGCTGCGAGGTACAGTAGAAAAGGTAAAGGTTGTAGCAGAGGAGACACTTGGGGGAGGGGAGAGAAAGGTGCCATCAGCCCCAGTAATGGAAGAGCTGGAGAAAGATGAAGGGGTGATGCCTGAGGCACTGGCGCCTCCTGTATTGACAGCACACCCAGTGTTTGTAAAGAAAATAAAGACCCAGCAGCTGAAAGTTCCCCAAGAAGAGGAGCAGCCCCCTCCCCAGGTCGTGGAGCACTCTATGGTCCACCCCTATACTCAGGCTGAGCTGGTGGATTTGGGCTCCCGGTTTAGGCAAAAGCCCTCGGAGTCAATATCAGCTTGGCTCCTGCGTCTGTGGGACTTAGGGGTGGATGGAATTGTTCTGTCAGGGTCAGACATGGGAAAGCTGTCCTCCCTAACAGTGCAGCTTGGCTTGAGGCAGCGATTACAAAATGCACATCAGACCCCACGAACTCACTCCCTCCTCGATAGGATTATGTCAACACTCGTGCTGTGTGGCCCAATCCGGGCAATCTACCATCCTTTCCTGTTAGATGGCAGATGTATGCTGAGCTCCAACAGGTGTTACGAGAGCTAGGCATAAGAAATGCCATCTATAGTCCAGAGAAATATGGCCCAGATGAAGAGATTTTCACTACTGGGATGAGAAATACTGTACTTCAAATGGCTCCACATCCATCCCTCTTTGGGTGTCTAGTGGCCATTCTTCCCCTCATGTAAGGCATCCCATAAGTGAGGTGACACGTACAGTTATCAGACTTAGGAGAGGCTGAAGCAACAAGAATCCATAAAGAAATAAGACCTGTTACCCACAAGAAGAATTTACAGGGCCCCATGAAGGTTACGAGGACCCAGATGTGGGCAATTTAATATGGGCAGGAGCAGATGGAAGGAAATTAGATGGGAAGTCAAATAGGATCTTACTAGAGCTATGGCAACAGCTGAAACCAGAGCAGTAGTTCCAGCCATTAAGACCAAAGAGGCAGAGGTCAGAGACAGAGCCACGAGTCTGGCCTGTGTGTTTGCAAGACTTCCTGCTGGAGAGCGAGCCAACCTCACGTGAGCCCACACAGGAAGGTGATTGGGGAACATGGTTTGACTGAGGGGAAGGTCAAGGTATCTGCCCTGAGTGACCAGAGGGGGACCAGAGGCCACATGCTGAAGTAGCTATCCATTGTCCCCAGTGAACATACAACGTGTCCTGGCTCTGGTGGACACAGGGGCTGAATGTTCGCTGATTCATGGTAACCCTGAGCCGTTCCCCAGGACCCCCCACTATCATAGATGGATACAGGGGTAAGACTATCATAGTGAAAAAAGCCCAAATCCCTTTGGGATAGGGTGTCTACCCCCAAAGGGTTTACCGTGTATACATCACCTATCCCTGGTATATTTTGGGGATTGATTTCCTGCAGAGTCTATGGCTGCAGACCACTGCAGGTGACTTTAGACTGAGAGTACGTGTGGTAAAGGCAGTTCTGAGGGGACATGCTAGGCACCCACCCATAGCTTTGCCTGTGCCTCAGTGGGTGACTAATACCAAACAGTGCAAACTGCCTGGGGGGCATAAAGAGATTGGAGAAACTCTCCAGGAGCTGGAAAAGGTGGGTATTATAAAGCCCACCCACAGTCCTTTCAATTCCCCAGGGTGGCCAGTAAAAAAGTCAGACGACTCCTGGGGTATGACTGTGGATTACAGAAAACTGAATAAAGTCATACCCCCTATGCATGCTGCTGTCCCCTCTATTGCAGGCTTGATGGATACCCTCAGCCATGAACTAGGAACATACCATTATGTGGTAGATCTTGCTAATGCCTTCTTTTCCATTGACATTGAGCAGGAAAGTCAGGAACAGTTTGCCTTCATGTGGAAAGGACAGCAATGGACTTTCACCTTCCTTCCACAGGGATACCTCCACAGGCCCACCATCTGTCATGGACTTGTAGCCCAGGACTTGGCTACATGGGAGAAACCGCCAATAGTGCGGCTGTACCATTATATTGATGATGTCATGCTCACATCTGATTCTCTTTCAGATCTAGAAGGTGCAGCACATAGACTGCTGCAACATTTACAGGGGAAAGGATGTGCTGTGAACAGCACCAAGGTTCAGGGACCTGGTTTGTCTGTCAAATTCTTGGGGGTCGTCTGGTCATGTAAGACCAAAGTGATACCAGAAGCAGTTATAGATAAAGTCCAGGACTTTCCTACCGCCACAACTGTAGCATTGCTACAGGAATTTTGGGGCCTTCTAGGCTACTGGAGAGTGTTTATCCCACACTTGGCACAAATTCTGAAGCCCTTATACCAGTTGGTACAATAGAGCGTCAGGTGGGACTGGGATGAGACATGTGCATCTGCCTTTACTACAGCAAAACGGGCAGTCAAGGCCATGCAGGCCTTGATTGTGATAGACCCACCAAGGCCCTGTGAGCTGGACGTTCATGTGACTGAAAATGGTTATGGCTGGGGTCTCTGGCAGCGGCTTGAACAAACTCGCCAACCCATTGGATTCTGGTCACAACTCTGGAAAGGGGCAGAGGTTTGATACACTTTGATAGAAAAACAACTGGCTGCCAGGTATCATGCCTTGCTGGCTACAGAACCCATTACTGGAATGGCCCTGATAAAGGTAATAACCACCTATCCCATCTTGGGGTGGGTACAAGACTGGACCCAAAAGGCAAGGAGTGGTGTGGCACAAACACCCACACGAGCCAAGTGGGGTGCTTACCTATAGCAGCATAGTGCCCTCTCTAGTAGCCTGCTGAGTTAAGAACTCCAATGCTAATTGGGGCCGGTGACATATACTAGTGAAAAGCAGGAAGAACTTGCTTTTGAGCCATCACTGGCAGAGAGTCCCTATTGGGAGGGAAGAGCCCCTATACCCGAAGATGCATGGTACACAGATGGCTCCAGCTGTGGGCAGCCCCCAAAATGGAGGGCCATAGCTTTCCATCCTAAGACTGAGACAATATGGATGGAAGATGGTGAGGGGAAGAGCAGCCAATGGGCAGAGTTGCGGGCCGTGTGGCTTGTGATCAGCCAGGAGCCCTCCCCTGTAGTTGCCTGCATGGACAGCTGGCCTGTCTGTCGGGGCTTGACCCTGTGGCTACCAACCTGGTACCATGCCAACTGGCTGGTTGGTCACCAACCCCTTTGGGGGAGAGAATTGTGGCAAGACTTATGGGCCTGTGGTCCAACTAAAATAATTACCGTATACCTTGTGACAGGTCATTTGCCACTGGTATCCCCAGGAAATGATGAAGCACATAAATTGGCCCAGATATGGTGGTTAGAAGGAAAGCCTGCCACTGATGTAGCCCAATGGTTACATCAGCGTTTTTTGCATGCAGGGCAAAAGACAATATGGGCTGTAGCCCATCGGTGGGCTTGCCTTTGATCTTTGAAGCAGTTAGTAGAGCCTGGAGTGTGTTGTGTGCTCCAAAAGGGACTTACACCAAGTTTCACAGCAACATGGGACAATAGCTGAGAGGCCTATACGCCTTGTCAGGTGACAGATACACTATATTGGGCCCCTACCTGTGTCAGAAGGATATCGGTATGCGATGACCTGTGTGGACACAGCTACTGGACTTCTGGTTGCTTTTCCTACCCGTTGTGCAGACCAGCAGATGACCAAAAGAGGCCTGGAGCATCTCTTTGCTGCCTGTGGCCAACCACAAGTAATTGAGAGAGATCAGGGCACCCATTTTACTGGACCTACACTGCAAGAATGGGTGTGACAGCTGGGAATGAAATGGAAGTTTCATGTGCCATACAGTCCTACTGCAGCAGGCATGATAGAGAGGCACAATGGCTTCTTAAAATCCGGACTGAAGTCAGATACCAATAGTCTGTGGGGATGGTCAGTCCGCTTATGGACTGTGCTACATGAGAGACCCCAAAAGGGAGCCCTGAGTTCCGTAGACATGTTAACACATATGGCTGCCTGCCCTATACAATTGCAGGTACAAAACCAGCAAGAATCACTGAAGCTGAGGTTCGGCCACCAGAATAACATTTTGCTGCCAGCAACAACTGCACTGAACCCCGGAGACTCCATTGAATGGACATGGCCTTGGACCTTTCGACACATGGATCAGTGATGGCTGGCTCTCCTGGCACCTTGGGGACAAGGGCTGGAAGCTGGCCTCCTGTGTATTCCTGGAATAACAGCAGAGTGGCCCCCAAAGGTCACAGTAGCATATCCTGAATGGCCAGAAGGTAGGAGCATCTTACTGGGGACTTTAGTTTTATCATTATGGCCAGTGCATGCACCTCCAGTAGCACTATATATAGACCCTTCAGTAACCCCCACGGGGAAAGGAGTAAAAGTATGGTATATTAGACCTGGAAGGGGCTCCTTTCCTGCTACAGTCCTATCACAGGACCACTCTCTTGCATGCATCCTACCTGATGGACAAGATTTGCCTATGTTGGTGGCATTAAAACATGTGTCTTATTGCCCCTAAAGTCTTTGAGGATTGGGAACTTCCTCTGGCTTGAGGATTATTATAATTTTTTTACCTGTATCAAAATCTTGCTGTATCTTAATTTTTATTATCTCTAAATGTTGTTATCCTCTGTTGCTATTGTGGAATCTGGGTACAGTGCTCCAGCTTTCTCGCACAGGGACCATTGTGGAAGATTGAAAGCATGTAGATTGTAAGGCGAGAATCCTGGAGGGGTGGAGTGTAGGGAAGTTGGGGTTCCTATGGCCAGGATCCTCACTGAACTTAAACCACGTGATGATGTAATTGGCCTGTAGCTAGGCTACCACTTCCACACCTTCAGGCAATAAGCTATTATTGTGCTATATAAAGAGCTCGGCCCAGTGCTCTGGGTGGAGGCAGAGACGCTAGTGCTAGACCTTCCGCCAGGAGAGCAAGCTGTGTAATAAACCCTTTCACTGCAGAGAACATTTTGCTGTCAATTTCTTTGGTCACATTGAATCCCATTGGCAAGACACTCAGAAAGCTTTCAACAGGATGGGATAAAAGGGCTAAGCCAGCAAGATAAAATTTTAAGGTGCGTTTATGTTTTTTTTTAATTTACTGTAGGAGGATAAAATTAGTAATCCCTGTGTTACAGCCTTGCATGTGAAAAACATAAATTCTAAGGTCAAAAAACTGTTATATTAGAGTCCTGTGACATCCTTGTTAGATTAAAAAGAAATAAGACCATTGGTGATATCACTGTGTTTGTATCAAGATGGGCAATGGCTCCACTAAACACCACCAGCTCACAATTGGAGAACTATGCCCAGTTCTAGATCCTGATACTCAGTATCAAGGTATTTGACAATCTGGAAGCTACATGATGTAAAAAATAGTACAACACTATATAGGAAAAAGGACAGAGACCCTTACATTTCTAAAAGAGAACCTCCAGAGGATCAAAATAAGACCACTAAGGGAAATCTCTATATAAGGAAGACATTTTTAGAAAAATTGATTTGGGAGGTCGGGGACTACTCGTAGGGCACTGGATAACAAGGAATCTAGAATTTGCAAATGTAATGGATGGCCTAATAGCTTGTGATCTTCCTACCACTGGAAATGTCTGCACCATCTCTCAGAGATGTTCACTGAGTATGAACATGTCTAGTAATGAACCCCAGGTACTGGAGATGTTTACCCAATTTGTTGGGGATATATGAAGGGGAATATTTTAATTGAAATAAAGGTTGGACTGTTCTCACTCTGTCACTCTATTAAACAGTTCATCATAACCACACTTACCTCTGTGTCACTAAAAGACTAAAGGAGCATAAATTCACCACATGCCAATTTTGCCACTTTTGTTTGTCCTTAATCCAGTAGTTATCCTACAATTTTGTGAATTGATTGAGCCTTCTATTGGACATTCTTTTAAAGTGTCCCAAACATCTCTCCACTGTTTTATATTTCCTTAAAACTTTGAACACTTCCATTATCACAGATGTTGTGGTATAACTAAACAAGGATATCAAAATATCAAAGCTTTTGGATGAGTTTCTCCTAGGGAATTCTTACATAGGACTCTCTGACCTCTGACCTCTCACATGGAGGGCAAGTTCAAGCCCAGCCACTGGTACCCTCCATACATTTGTCAGGCCACCCATTTCTTACAACCCCACCCCTACTATTTTAAACTATACTGTGCCACCACTAGAGCCTGTGCCCTCCAGAGTTCTCTTTCTTTGAAAGTTTTTCAGTGTTCAGGGCTACCGACAAGTTTGAGGCTCTGAGGATGACCTTCCCATACCTATGCCCTTGGAATTCCACTGTGATTCCGACTACAACCTTCAACCACTATTTTTAAAGAGCGTCCCTCCATAACCTGAGTCTTCTCTCCAGTCCCTTGCCTTCCTCCTCTTGTTTCTCCTTGCTTGTGCTCCATATTCTTCCACGAAAGTTCACTAAATAATCCTGGATCTAATCTACACACACTGTGCTGTGTCAAATTTTATTGTCTTAATAAAACTCCAAACTGGCTCCAACCCAAATTACAACAGACTTTTCTTTCCATCATTACAACAGTCTTAAACCCTTCTTTCTCCCTGAAATCTTATAACCCCTCCCACATACACACACACAACACTACAACTTGACTGAAGAAAAACTAGTTTCTTCAGAAGGAAAGTAGTATTTGCTCCATTTGTTCTTTTCCTATTTACTCATCAATCTGGGTTTCTGCCACAACTATTCCACTAAACTGGCTCTCACAACGGTCAGTAACATCCTTCTGGTTGACAAATACAATGAATACATTCCGGTTCAATTATTACTTTATCTCCCTGCAGCATTTGTCACTGTTGATCATTCCCTACTTTTTAAAATTCTCTTCTGCCTTAATCTTCCAGGTTTCCTTATAACTGTCTGAGTCTTCTATTTGAGTTTCCTTGTCTCTCTCCAACAGCCATTTAAAAATTGATCTTTACTAGGATTTTACTCTCAGCACTTTACTTATCTCATTCCTCATGCTCTCCCTTGGGTAATCTCATCCACACACAAACTTCAACTAACACCATCAGATGATGACATCTGACCTCCAGGCTCACATCTCTGCTTACATATGCTGTAAACTTATGACTTCACACTGACTCAAACTAACCTCGTAATTTTCCATGTCCCAACTCATCAACAAAATTGAGGGGAAAAGTTCTTTGTAAACCCAAATTGTCTGATTTTGTTATTTGGCTTCACCTTTCTACTACCACTTTCATTCTGACAATCAATGACTAAGATGTAAAGTAACAGAATATTAAGAATACTTAGCAAATAGATACTAGAAACACTGTTGTCAAAAAGCGATCAGAAACCAAATTAGGGTTTCCTCTGATTCCTGCCATTATTAAAGAAATGAAATTAGAAAAGTAGCTATAATCATATGCAATTGCTAGTCCGTAATGGCATATTTTTCAACAAGCAAAAACTCGGACTCCAATTTGGAACAGACACACAGAACTCTGGAAAGTCAGATGTTCAGCTTACAAAGGGATTTTGTGAACAAGTCTTACACAGTGAAGCTCACTACATTCCTCCTTTCATCTTGGCAGTTTATGTGACAAAACATAAGCCACTCTGTTTCAAGAAAAAAAATCTCTAAAACTCTCCTAATGCTTTTTTTTGTAAACACAGGTGACTTTGTTGCCTGAGGCACTCTTCTTCCTTTCCTGAATGAAGCTAAAATCTTCACTGATAAGGTCAGCATCTTTCTTCTGCTATGCATCCTCAGGTGGAGGCTGCCACCACACAAATGAAGTCATAAAAAGGAAACTCCAGACCAAGCTGCATACGCCAAGGTGTCATGCACCCCAGCATATGCACAGGGCGCAAGCCCATCATTCCACACCTGGTGCTATGCCAGTGCAGACTGTAGAAGCACAGACACAAATAGTTATTTTGACAAAGCAGTATTATTGGTTGGCATGCAGTACATTTGCTTGAAATTCCAACAACTTCCCTGTATAGGATATCCACCCACCTAACATTCTTTCTTTAGATGAAATTTTATAATAGCAAATCTGTAATTGTATTTCCTATTTTCATGTTTTTCCAAGAACACCGTTGGCCCCTACTGTATAAGAACTATAGTGCATCTATCTCCATTAGTGTTGTCACATGGGTTTTATAAAATCATATTACAAAATGTGGGTCAGTGATCACTGAGTCATGTAATTTATCAAGACAATACCCAGATGCACTGTTTGACATTCGTTTTGCAGGGACACAATCTACTGGTATAAACAACTCTGCAATGTCTCCCATTCTTCAGAAGCAAAGGCCATTTATGACTAGGGTGAAAAAATTAATATCCAGAGTTCCACTATCAAATATTTAATGTCCCAATTTTTTATAAGATAATATATCATTGAAAGCTGACAGGAAACTTCCTTTTGATAATACATCATCTCTTCAGCTTGACCTGCTAATTATGTCTCCAAATTCAGAGTTTTAGAACCAAAAAGGACT
The DNA here is from genome assembly GCA_032199065.1 of Smutsia gigantea. Taxonomy (NCBI): domain Eukaryota; kingdom Metazoa; phylum Chordata; class Mammalia; order Pholidota; family Manidae; genus Smutsia; species Smutsia gigantea. Next base: position 21,381 of record JAVSCE010021034.1, read on the forward strand.
GTGTCTCTTAGCCCAGGACTCTGATTTTATTAAGGAGTACGCAGAAGACATAGTACAAGTATGATATTGGAGGACAAGTAACTTGCCCAGCAGTTGGTGATAAAGTCTAAAACTAAAGTCTCCCTGATCACTAATTCAGTAAATACCAAATTCAATTATTTTCAAGTTTTGGGTGTTACATTGTTTCTGTTTCCTTCATTGCACTATTAGGATAGAATCAATTTCCTAATTCCTATATTGCATTAAACTAAATCAACATGTTTTTAGTACCTGCACCATACTAGGCCTCAGAATAGATATTGAAAATAACAAAGGTATTCTCCACTATGTAACATCAAAGCAGGACTTTCAAGGAAGATGGGAGATAAGATGCAAATGTTCCCTTCTTACCTCTCTGACAATTTTTTCTCAATCTTATTTGCTATTACCTCATCTTCTGTGGTCCCTTAAAATCTGCTCTCCTTGCCCATTTCTTAACACCACCACCCATTCTCCTTCATGATCTCATCACTCACAAGACGTGGGCTGTGACCTCCACCCTGATTACTCCTAAACATGTGTCTTCTGAATCTTGGTCCCATGTAACCAAGTTTTCACTGCATTTCCATTGGACGTCTTGCAGGTTCCTCAAGTTTAGGATGTCTGTAAGTGAAGATACTATCTACAACCTTGGTTGGGTCTTTCTTGGAGGTAACAGTGACAACTCCAACTCTGTTTCACTTGTCATTTGTTGTATCAGCCTCCCCTACTAAAGTTTAAACTGCTTGAAAGCAGATGCTATGTATTTCCTTCTTGGAGTCCTCAGCACTCCTCACTTTTCTTGGGACCAAGCAGACATATAATAAATATTTATTGAATGAATAAATAAAACCATTATCTCTGCATCACTTAAACCAAAATCTTAAATTCTCTTGGAAGACATATTCTATATCCAATTACTTAATAAGTCTTATACATTTAATTATTGTAAATCTCTTATAAAACCATACCTTCCTCTTTATCAAAACACTTCCTTGCCTTAGGTTCAATTATTTTTTGCTGGGGCCATTGCCACGTCCCCTTAATATTTTCTCTGCCTCCAGAATAGCCCCTTCCCACTAAATCTTACACAAAGAATATTCTAAAACTCAACTCATATTCTATTTATTCTTTGCTTAAAATCACCCTGTGGCTCCCAATTACCCAAAGAAAGAATTATTTAGAACACCTATTGTGGTCTTACTTCTGCCTAATTACTCATCTCTTGCTCTTTTCTAGCCTTGTAACTCACACCCCATCTGCACTAAACTTCTGCCATTTCCCTTTGCACATGGTGCTTCGTTTGCCTAGAATGCTCTTGGCCCATATCACTTCACAAACTTTTACTACAATTCCCAACTTAATGTATATCTCCTGATTTCCCTCCAAGGAAACTTCAAAGCTCCATCTTGACACCCAGTTGTGCCTTATACACAATTATATTTTCATTGTAATAATTAGGACACTGAAATCCCTGTGGGTATATCTTTTCCCCACTGGACAATGAGTTACTTGAGGGCCGGGAGTAAGTCTTTTCTACTGTGTAGTCTTAGTGCTTAACAAAGCTCCTGACACATACAGGCACTAAAGAAATAATAATGATTATCATGTAATATGAAGCACAGCCTATATAGAGCCCCAAAGTATTAAATTTTCCCACAGGTTTTAAATCAGAATCCATTTCATGTTGTTTTGTCCACTTTATTATGACTAGAAGCAATTTATGCCCCCTAAATATATAGGAGACTGAACAACTAGTGGGCAGAGAAATGGCCAAAAGGCAGGCCATGGTACACACCCAGATCTACTATTCTATTTGGAGAGCGGTGAGAAGTGGAGAGAAATAAAATGAAGGGAAAACAGGGCAAAAACAGTGAGGTGGAGGAGAGAGGAAGCTTATTTGAGTTAATGCCAACACAATCCACTCCCCCTCATCTCTACCATGGTGATTCTCCTCATCACCTGCCTGGTCCTCTTTAATGTCCTCTAACTTGTTTCCCTACATCCAGTTGATACAAGTAAGCCAAATCCATGGATAATCTCCAAAACTTCTTTTTAACAAATAGCTACAGTGTTCTCACCAAGTTAACGAGTAGCTAAAAGAAAGCCCAAAACAACCATTAGAACATGCTGATACCTACTTCTTCCTACTCATCACGTTTAAGCATGACTTTCAGTAAATGGTGAAACGTCAACAACCTGTGTCATCAGGCGTGGGCCCATGAGAGGAAGTACTCGTAGTACACAAATGTCAAAATTTTGCATCTCAAAATAACCTTGAGAAAAATGCTGCCATGATAAAAAACAATGAATGTGTTTTGAGTCTTGAGGCTCATGCAAAATGTAAATCCTTCATGTGTCACAAAGAAGCTGTAGGTTCTAATATTTTTTAAAGCCAGCAATGCAAACATTACGACACTAAAATCCTCACTTTTATCACTTTAACTTAGAAGATGGTAGAGTAGGAAGCACTAGGAATCTGTCTCCCAACCCAGACAACAGTGGTACTGGCAGAATCTGTCTGATTCTATTATACAGCTATTTTTGGAACCCTGGATTTACTGAAGGCTTGAAACTTCATAGGAAAGCTTAGATCAACTGTAGTTAAGTTTCAATTCCAGCTCTTAGCGCAGTAGCACCTGCTCATCTCCCATCCCCAGACTCACAGCGGGGCAGCTGTGCACTTGTTTCTGGAACAACCTGCGCACAGCTTGTGGGAACCAGGGTGGGCATGAAGGAATCTGTCTCAAACGTTGGGGATCTGTGCTTCTGGTCACTGAGGTGCAGAAGGCAGAGGGTAGCCATTGCTGCTGCACTTCTCTATTGTCACACGCCTCTCCTCCTCCACCTGCTGACGTGACCGGCAATGCATTTAAAAGGCCAGCACCTTTTCCTATGCACTTCATTTTTTTCTAGTTTCCCTTCAGAGCCTGACATTAAAGACTAGGACACTCAAAAGCAACTGCATATATGGAGAATATTAGAAAGCAATTGCACACTTCAGGGAAGCTGCAGGCCCTGAAAAGACCTAAGACCTTAAGTTTACATCTCAGGCTGATCCTTGGCACAGAGACAGCCTACAACAATCAAAAAACAAAACAAAACAAAAAACAAAGGATTAGTAATGAGGGATTAATATCCAGAATACATAGGGAACTTCTAAAACTAAGCAAAAACAAACAACCCAATATTAAAATGGGCAAAGGTCTTGAATAGTTATTTCTCCAAGGAAAATATACTGATAAGCATATGAAATAATGTTCAATATCTCTAATTGTTAGGAGAATGAAAATCGAAATTACATAAGATACCATCTTCTACCCATTAGATGGCAGCTATCAAAAAAAGAACAGAAAAAAACAAACATGGAATCTTTGTGTGGAAAAACTGGAATCTTTGTGTGCTGTTAGTGAGAATGTAAAATGGTGCAGCCACTATGACAAACAGTATGGCAGTTCCTTAAAACTTAAAAATAAAATCACCATATGATCCAGAAATTTCACTTCTGGGTACATATCCAAAAGGATTGAAAGCAGGGTCTCAAAGACAAATTTGTATGCCCATGTTCATAGCAGCATTATTACTTTTTAAAACTTTTTTTATTAATGTATTATTGATATACACTCTTATGAAAGTTTCACATGAAAAAACAATGTGGTTACTACATTTACCCATATTAGCAAGTCCCAACACTTACCCCAATGCAGTCACTGTACATCAGTAAGATGCCTCAGATTCACTATTTGCCTTCTCTGTGCTACACTGTTTTCCCCTTGATCCCTCACACCATGTGTACTAAACATAATAGCCGTCAATCCCCTTCTCCCTCCCTCCCACAACCCTCCCCTTTGGTAACCACTAGTTCCTTCTTGGAGTCTCTGAGTCTGCTACTATTTTGTTCCTTCAGTTTTGCCTCATTGTTATACTCCACAAATGAGGGAAATCATTTGGCACTTGATTTTCTCCTGTATTATTTCACTGAGCATAATTCCCTCTAGCTCCATCCATGTTGTTGCAAATGGCAGGATTTGTTTCTTTCTTATGGCTGAATAGTATTCCATTGTGTATATGTACCACCTCTTCTTTATCCACTCATCTACTGATGGACACTTAGGTTGCTTCCATATCTTGGCTATTGTAAAAAGTGCTGTGATAAACATAGGGGTGCATATGTCTTTTTGAATCTGAGAACTTGTATTCTTTGGGTAAATTCCAAGGAGTGGGATTCCAGGGTCAAATGGTATTTCTATTTTTAGTTTTTTGAGGAACCTCCATATTGCTTTCCACAATGGTTGAACTAACTTACATTCCCACCAGCAGTGTAGGACAGTTCCCCTTTCTCCGCATCCACACCAGCATTTGTTGTTCTTAGTCTTTTGGATGCTGGCCATCCTAACTAGTGTGAGGTGATATCTCATTGTGGTTTTAATTTACATTTCCCTGATGATTACTGATGTGGAGCATCTTTGCATGTGTCTGTTGGCCATCTGAATTTCTTCTTTGGAGAATTGTCTCTTCATATCCTCTGCCCAGTTTTTAATTGGGTTATTTGCTTTTTGGGTATTGAGGCATGTAAGTTCTTTATATATTTTGAATGTTAACCCCTTGTTGGATATGTAATTTACAAATATATTCTCCCATACTGTAAGATGCCTTTTTGTTCTGTTGATGGTGTCCCTTGCCGTACAGAAACTTTTTAGTTTGATGTAGTCCCAAGAGTTCATTTTAGCTTTTGTTTCCCTTGCTCAAGGAGATGTGTTCAGGAAGAAGTTGCTCATGCTTATATTCAGATTTTTGCTTATGTTGTCTTCTATGAGTTTTATGGTTTCATGACTTACATTCAGGTCCTTGATCCATTTCAAGTTTACTTTTGTGTATGGGGTTAAACAATAATCCAGTTTCATTCTCTTGTATGTAGCTGTCCATTTTTGCCAACACCAGCTGTTGAAGAGGCTGTCATTTCCCCATTGTATGTCCATGGCTCCTTTATCATATATTAATTGACCATATATGGTTGGGTTTATATCAGGGCTCTCTAGTCCATTCCATTGGTCTATGGGTCTGTTCTTGTGCCAGTACCAAATTGTCTTGATTACTGTGGCTTTGTAGTAGAGCTTGAAGTCAGGGAGCATAATCCCCCTTGCTTTATTCTTCCCTCTCAGGATTGCATTGGCTATTCGGGGTCTTTTGGGGTTCCATATGAATTTTAGATTGATTTTTCTCTAGTTTGTTGAAAATGCTGTTGGTATTTTGATAGGGATTGTATTGAATCTGTAGATTGCTTTAGGCAGGATGGCCATTTTGACAATATTAATTCTTCCTGTCCATGAGCATGGGATGTGTTTCCATTTACTGGTATCTTCTTTACTTTCTCTCATGAGTGTCTTGTAGTTTTCAGAGTATAGGTCTTTCACTTCCTTGGTTAGGTTTATTCCTAGGTTTTTTATTCTTTTTGATGCAACTGTGAATGGAATTGTTTTCCTGATTTCTCTCTCTGCTAGGTGATTGTTAGTGTATAGGAATAACATAGATTTCTGCGCATTAATTTTGTATCCCACAACTTTGCTGAATTCAGATATTAGATCTAGTAGTTTTGGAGTGGATTCTTTAGGGTTTATTATGTACAATATCATGTCATCTGCAAACAGGGACAGTTTAACTTCTTCCCTGCCAATCTGGATGCCTTTTATTTCTTTGTGTTGTCTGATTGCCATGGCTAGGACCTCCAGTACTATGTTGAATAGAAGTGGGGAGAGTAGGCATCCTTGTCTTGCTCCTGATCTTAGGTGAAAAGCTTTCAGCTTCTCACTGTTAAGTATAATGTTGGCTGTGGGTTTGTCATATATGGCCTTTATTATGTTGAGGTAGTTCCCCTCTATACCCATTTTGTTGAGAGTTTTTATCAGGAATGAATGTTGAATTTTGTTGAATGCTTTTTCAGCATCTATGGAGATGATCATGTGGTTTTTGTCCTTCTTTTTCTTGATGTAGTGGATGATGTTGATGGATTTTCGAATGTTGTACCATCCTTGCATCCCTGCAATAAATCCTACTTGATCATGATGGATGATCTTTTTGATGTATTTTTGAATTGCGTTTGCTAATATTTTGTTGAGTATTTTTGCATCTATGTTCATCAGGGACATTAGTCTGTAATTTTCTTTTTTGGTGGTGTCTTTGCCTGGTTTTGGTATTAGAGTGATGCTGGCCTCATAGAATGAGTTTGGAAGTGTTCCCTCTTCTTCTACTCCATGGAAAACTTTAAGGAGGATGGGCATTAGGTCTTCACTAAATGTTTGATAAAATTCAGCAGTGAAGCCATCTGGTCCAGGTGGTTTGTTCTTAGGTAGGTATTTGATTGCCAGTTCAATTTCATTGCTGGTAATTGGTCTATTCAGATTTTCTGTTTCTTTCTGGGTCAGCCTTGGAAAGTTGTATTTTTCTAGAAAGTTGTCCATTTCTTCTAGGTTATCCAGTTTGTTAGCATATAATTTTTCATAGTATTCTCTCATAATTCTTTGTATTTCTGTGGTGTCTGTAGTGATTTTTCCTTTCTCATTTCTAATTCTGTTTATGAGTAGACTCTCTCTCTTTTTTGATAAGTCTGGCTAGGGGTTTATCTATTTTGTTTATTTTCTCAAAGATCCAGCTCTTGCTTTCATTGATTCTTTCTGTTGTTTTATTCTTCTCAATTTTACTTCTGCTTTAATCTTTATAATCTTTATTATGTCCCTCCTTCTACTCAGCATTATTCTTAAACTAAAATATGGAAGCAACCCAAGCATCCATCAATGGATGAATAAATAAGTAAAATGTATATACACACAACAGAATATTATCCAGACTTATGAAGAAAGGGAATTGTGTTATATGCTGCAACATGGATCAACCTTAAAGACATTAAACCAGTCACAAAAATACAAACATTGTATGGTTCCATTTATGAGTTACTTAGAAAAGTCAAAATCACATGGGCAGAAAGTAGGCAATCACCCTGGTATTTCCCAAGAGCTAGGGGGAGGAGATATTGCGAGTTATTGTTTCATCAGTATAGAGTCTCAGTTTCAAGATGGAAAGAGTGATGGAGATAGAGGGTGGTGATGACTGCACAATATTATTAATGTGTTTAATACCACTGAACTATACACTTAAAAATGGGCAAGAGGGTAAATTTTGTTATGCAAATTTTACCACAATAAAAATAATTAAGAATAAAAGAGGAAAGAAAAGTATGTTAAATTAAATTGTAGTCCATTTAAGCTGAAGAATGTAAACCACTTTCCAGGATACATTTCATGTCCTGCATGAGGACTTACAGTTTAAAGGGTTTGTGCAAACCAATAGGAGACCCAAACTAGTGGTATGAGTGGGAGGTGTGCTTTCTGCATCCATCCATCCTGTGGTAAGATGAGTTTCCCAGGCTGACCTCCCTGCTCTGTTTCTCTTAAAATATTGGCACGCAAATAGTCTAAGGTGGACCTCCAACCCACACTGCAGTCAGCCACAACAGTGAATGTTTAAGCAAGGTCTAAAGAAGGTAGTTCTCTTGCCTATATTCTATGAGAACTTTAATAAAGATTTTTCCCCTCTGAGTTTAGAATTGTGCCACTTTGAGAGCTGGATAAACCTCTAGCTCTAATCTCTACACTGCATCAACCTTGACCCCAACCACAAAAAAGTGTTTTCATTAAGGTGTTGTTGCTTATATTTGTCAGATCGTTCAGTTAAACACAAATTAAAGCCAAAGGGGAAAGGGGAATTTTGTTTCCTGTGGCCTTCTCTTCATCAAGAGGAGGAAAAGGGAAATAATTAAGCTGGAAAATGAAGATAAAAAGAAGCAATTGTATCTTGGAGTCCTCCAGTGCATGTGCAGTCAGATGTAGATCCTTCAAGAAATGCACCCACTGACTTTCAGATCAGGCCAAAAGAACAACTGGCTCCATGCCAGAAAAGAGACAGCAAATGCTCACATACTCTGAAGTATTCAGGAAGATTGTTCACCAGGGTAAACTTTACCCATCCCCACAGACACAGATGAGCATTGCTCTCAACATTCAACCTTTTCTTTCCATTTTAGAAAATATGTATTTTCTAAAAGGGGAAGCTACTAGGCATGTGTGAAGTTTGTTTTCCTTCATCGAAAGTGTCGCTGCTCCTCTCCTGGGAGTACACTGCTTCTGCCGCATCCGCCTCGGAGCTCTGCTCAGCCCTGTTTGCTGCTGGGGCATCAGCTTGGAGTATTACTCACAAAAACTCCCCACACCCAAACACATTCTCAGTATATTTGAATGCTTCTTGGAAAAAGCACCTCAGCCTGGCAGATGGAGACACCTGTCCTAAGATCTGTGTAGAACAAAGCTGTCATCACAACTCCCAAAACCATAATGCCGGTGCCTGCCTCAGTTGTTAATGTCTGAAACTACGTGGAAATGTGTATGGCTGAAGCCCAGAAGAAATAAAAATCAATATACCTTCTTGTTATGTTTCTTGGAAGAGCAGTCAGAGAAGTAAAGAATAAGCAGTATGGATCTAAGTATATTTCTGCACATTCTTACACATGCTTGGTGTTAAAGACAAAGTCATTAATTTAAAAAAATGTGCTTGAGGGCATTTTCTTTTTTGAGGAATAAGGCTAAACAATTTTCTCAGCACTCAACAAACATATGAAAGTGTTGCTTACATAGAGCCAAACTGTTGTATCCAGACTGAAAGTTCACCACAGGGCTGGCCTCAGCAGCATGCAAAGACATATAATAAAAACAGAGTCAAGAGGGACAAAAGTTATGATAGAAAAAACAGAGCAGTGTGGCGTCAGGGGCCTAAGCTAACTTAAACGATCTTTCTGAAAGAATGATGAGATCCAAATCTTAAGCTTCCTGTGAGAGGTGCTTTTTGAAGTTTTGGTATGCATGAATGGGTGCGTGTGTGGATAGATGGATGGATAGATTTATGTCTTCAAAAGGAAAAATGTACAGCAACCCTTCTCCCTCATACCATTTAGCAGCACCCCCAATACCATCTCCACTGCTAGTAGACAGCAGCTTCTCCCATCTTTCTGGGACACCTCTTTCTATCTCCCTTTCCCTCTCCCCCTCTCGCTTGACCTCTCCCTCTCCCTCTCCCTCTCCCTCTCCCTCTCCCTTGCCCTCTCTCTGTCTCTCTCTCTCTCTCTCTCTCTCTCTCTCACACACACACACACACACACACACACACAATTACAATTAACCACTGCCATAAAATGATTGGATTAGAGACACTGGTAATAAGCATGCTGACAGAAAAGCTAAGCTTCCCAATTCTCCACAGGTGCTGGGTTACTACAACTAACTACCATCTCTCCATCTCCCTGTCTCAAATAAAGGTCAGAGCCTAGTGAGGCTGATACTGACTGCAGGGATCTGGCAATACAGAAAGCATTTGCCCCAACCCTTACCCAGAGGACACTCAGCCGTGGCCTTCTTTGCTCACGTTTTCATGCAAACCCTACTCTACAGCATCAGGTTTCACATCTGCACAAAGGACTAGGATTTCAAGCTAGACTGGATAAGTTCCTGTGGAACTTGAAGGCTTAATTCTCATATACATTTCAATTTCACTTTATCACATATTAGTGGAATCAACATACTGAATTGTGCTATACTACATAAGGTTACAATAGGAATGTTATCAATTACTTAGATAACTTCCTTCTGGAAATTATTGCTGTTGCATGGACGCTATCAATCAGAGGAGAAAATCAGGAGTGAAATTCAGTGATTTTGAGAAGGGTAAATTTACCATGATTAGTAGAAATAAAATGAGTTAAATTTGAAAGTACACAGATCTGTGACACCTTATCAAGGAGACACAAACTAGGGAGAAGCCACAGAAAGAACTGTGGAAAATGTTCCTTCCTGTGACCATGAAATTAAGGTAGGTCAATATAAGTGTTCAAGTTTGGTCAGGTAGAGGAGACGCTCCAGTGGAGCCTGAGCAGCCCTGCTTCATTACAGGTGGCCTCACGCAGGCTCCTCCCCCTCTGGAAAGAACAGTGATTATGGCCAGAGAGACATGGGTTCTGGTTTCTCCACCATGATGGAAGGTCCAAGGAGGAATTTTGGATGGAAGTTTTTTATGAAGAATGAGATCAACAGGGAAAATAATTTGAGTTCCATATGCCAGAGCCTCTGAGTTAAGTCAGTGTAGATAATAAATCATGCAGTTTCATAGGCACTAATTCTTGTCACTGCCCTCCCAAAGAGTATTACTGCTAGGAAGGAATCTTAGAAGAGTAGAAGGTAATGGAAAACTCATTTCCCTGGTACCTTGCAGACCCTGATTTAGGACTGGAGCAATCCTAGCCGTCTGCTGCTCAGCTGGTTCTCCCTGCCTCTTGCTACAGGCAACAGGCAGGCAACTGCTCCTGCTGTAATGGCAGCTTTTTTTTTACTGAGCACTTACCATGCATCAGAGAGGAGACAGGTTTTATCATTTCTATTGTTAGGTGAGGAAAGTGAGATTAAGTAGTTCAGTCAAGGCTACACAAAGTAGTAAGGAGAAGAGCAGAGAACCAAGCCTGCTGGCCATTCAGCCCATGTTCTCACTCTGTCATACAAAACCCTGCCCATTAATGTAGCTGCCTCTATTCCCTTATACCCCCACTGCTGACCTCTTAAGTGTGGGGCAAGATAATCCACTGTTTTGAGGAAATGAAATATTAGAACTTCTTTTTCAAATATCAAACATATTTTTCAATTCATTTGCAATCAAAAAATAAGAAATTGCTTTGCCAGTGATTAGTATACTGTTTGAGCCTGGCATGAGTCAGTCTGTTTGCTGGGAACTTGCATACAGCACAAGAGTGAACTGGGGAAGACAGGAGTTCACCCCCTTGTGTAGTTCACAGTGGAGACTTCCCTGTTCTTTTGCTTTGATATACTGCAGCATGCTACAGTTTACTGTACCTAGGTAGATACAGGTGATGTTTTAACAATGAATAAAAAGCAAATGCTTTTTTTTAAAGGTGCTTAAAAGAGCATTTTGAAACTGGTTATTTGAAAATGTTTGCATAGTTATACGGTTTCTGTTGCCAAAGACAACTTAAGTGTGTCTATAAATCACCTTTCTGGTGTTACTTCAACTCTCTCTGCCCCCCCACCCCACCCCCACTCCTGTCCAGCCCCTTTGTGGTACATGGACCCTGACCCCCTTCAGGCAGACACAAGCTGACAGCACTCAGTCTCCTACGTTCTTAGGGGGTCTCTTTTTTGCCCCCAACCCCAGGTTTTGCCTGTTGACTTGGAGGGGTGAGAGGCTACAGGACCCTGAGAAGTACCCACACAAGTGCAATCCAGAAGTGAACATTTAAACTATGGAGGACAGAGGCTACAGAATATATTTTCCTCATCCTTTACCCAAAAGGACTGTCCTGAGCAGTCATCTATATAGCCTTTAGGAAGACCATCTCTCAAGACTGAACAATCAGTCATGCTCCATACAAGACAGTAACTAACTGAGTTAATACATCATTGACAGGCTCTCCTTCCCCTGGTGTCTCCCTTCTGTTCCCTGGGATAGTACACTTCTAAATAAATCTCAGGTTCTGCCTTCTGGGAAAATCATGCTAAGGTGAGACAATTGCCTTTGAAATCTCCCTTATCTATAACAAAAAAAAAGTAGAAACAGAATATTATAAGCACTTTCAACATCCTCAAAATAATATATTAGTTGGTTTTAATCTCATTTGTTAAAACATAAACAGCATTTCCTGACAAGGAATTTTGCAAAAGAAATTGATCAAATCGGGACTTCCGAGAAGATGGTGGCATGAGCAGGGCGGAAGAAATACCCTCTCTACACTATATTTTTCTATGAAAATACAGCAAATACAACTGTTCCTAAGAGAGAGACCAGAATACACAGGAAAGTCCACAGCGTGCAGCTACACCCGAGAGGACTCCGCACACCAAGAGGCAGAGCTATTAAGGGTCCTGCGGAGCGGCGCGGCCACGGCTGCAGAATAGTGGGGCAACAGCGCCACCTACAGCATCCCCACAGAATCTACTCCCGTCTTAAAGAGCCCAGATGACATACATGGCAACTACCAGCGACCACTTCAATAGCCATGAAAAGACAGAGGAATATGGTCCAGACTAATATCAACCAGACAACCCCAGAGAGGGAGCCTGAAGGGATGGAAATGCACAATCTTCCTGAAAAAGAATTCAGAATAAAAGTCATAACCATGCTGATGGATCTACAGAGAAATATGCAAGAGCTGAGGGAGGAAGTGAGGAAAGACAATGCAGAAATCAGACAAGCGATCGATGGGCTTAACAGCTGACTGGATGAGATGCAAGAGACTGTTAATGGAATAGAAATCACAGAACAGGAATACAGAGAAGCTGAGGCAGAGAGAGACAAAAGGATTTCTAGGAACGAAAGAATATTAAGAGAACTGTGTGACCAATCCAAAAGGAACAATACTCGCATTATAGGAGTACCAGAGGAAGAAGAGAGAGAAAAAGGGATAGAAAGTGTCTTTGAAGAAATAATGCTGAAAACTTTCCCTCGCTGGGGAAGGAAACAGTCTTGCAGTCCACCGAAGCCCACAGATCTCCCAACACAAGGGACCCAAGGAAGACAACACCAAGACACATAATAATTAAGATGGCAAAGATCAAAGATAAAGACAGAGTATTAAACGAAGCTAGAGAGAGAAAAAAGATCACCTACAAAGCAAAACCCATCAAACTTCTCAACAGAAACCTTACAGGCCAGAAGAGAATGGCATGAAAAATTTAACATAATAAAACAGAATGGCCTTGAACCAAGAATACTGTATCCAGCATGATTACCATTTAAATATGATGGAGGGATTAAACAATTTCCAGACAAATGAAAGTTGAGAGAGTTTGCCTCTCATAAACCACCACTACAGGATATCTTAAATGGAGTGCTCTAGAGGGAAGCACCCCTAAGGTAAAAAAGTTGTCACCAGAGAAAATAAAATCATAGCAAAGAAAGCAGACCATCCAAATACTAACTAAAGGCAAAGAATAAAACACCTAGTATAGAAAGAATGGAGGAGGAAGAATAAGAAGGGAGAGAAATAAAGAAATATCAGACAGTGTTTACAATAACTTAACAAGAAAGTTAAGTTAGATTGTTAGATAGTAAAGAAGCAACCCTTGAACCTTTGGTAACCACGAATCTAAAGCCAGCAATGGCAATAAGTACATATCTATCGACAATCACCCTAAATGTAAATGGACTGAATGCACCAATCAAAAGACACAGAGTAACAGAATGGATAAAAAAGCAAGACTCATCTATATGCTGCTTACAAGAGATTCACCTTGTACCCAAAGATATACACAGACTAAAAGTGAAGGGACGGAAAAAGATATTTCATGCAAACAACAAAGAGAAAAAAGCAGGTGTAGCAGTACTTGTATCAGACAAAATAGACTTCAAAACGAAGAAAATAGCAAGAGATAAAGAAGGACATTACATAATGATAAAGGGGTCAGTCCAACAAGAAGATATAACCATTATAAATATATATGCACCCAACACAGGAGGACCTGCATATGTGAAACAATACTAACAAAATTAAAGGAGGAAATAGAAAGCAATGCATTCATTTTAGGAGACTTCAACACACCACTCACTCCAAAGGACAGATCAACCAGACAGAAAACAAGTAAAGACACAGAGGCACTGAACAACACACTAGAAAACATGGACCTAACAGACATCTACAGAACTCTGCACCCAAAAGCAGCAGGATACACATTCTTCTCAAGTGCACATGGAACATTTTCCAGAATAGACCACATACTAGGCCACAAAAAGAACCTCAGTAAATTCAAAAATATTGAAATCCTACCAACCAACTTCTCAGATCACAAAGGTATAAAACTAGAAATAAATTTTAGAAAGAAATCAAAAAGGCTCACAAATACATGGAGACGTAACAACATTCTCATATTTAATCAATGGGTTAACGACCAAATCAAAACAGAAATGAAAGAATACATGGAGACTAATGACAACAACACAAAGCCACAACTTTTGTGGGACACAGCAAAGGCAGTTCTAAGAGGAAAGTATATTGCAATCCAGGCCTATTTAAAGAAGGAAGAACATTCCCAAATGAATAGTCTAAAAACACAATTACTGAAATTGGAAAAAGAAGAACACATGAGGCCCAAAGTCACCAGCAGGAGGGACATAATAAAGATCAGAGAAGAAATAAATTAAATTGAGAAGAATAAAACAAAAGAAAAAATCAATGAAACCAAGAGCTGGTTCTTTGAAAAAATAAACAAAATAGATAAACCCCTAGCCAGACTCATTAAGAGAAAAAGAGAATCTACACACATAAACACAATCAGAAATGAGAAAGGAAAAATCATGATGGACCCCACAGAAATACAAAGAATTATAAGAGAATAATATGAGAATCTATATGTAACAAGCTGGAAAACATAGAAGAAATGGACAACTTCTTAGAAAAATACAACCTTCCAAGACTGACCAAGCAAGAAACAGAAAAACTAAACAGACAAATCACCAGCAACGAAATTGAATCGGTAATCAAAAAACTACCCAAGAACAAAACCCCTGGGCCTGATGGATTCACCTCTGAATTCTACCAGACATATAGAGAAGAAATAACACCGATTCTCCTTAAAGTTTTCCAAAAAATAGAAGAGGAGGGAATACTTCCAAACTCATTCTATGAAGCCAGCATCACTCTAATACCAAAACCGGGCAAAGACCTCACCAAAAAAGAAAATTACAGACCAAAATCCCTGATGAACGTAGATGCAAAAATACTCAACAAAATATTAGCAAACCGAATTCAAAAATACATCAAGAGGATCATACACCATGATCAAGTGGGATTCATCCCAGGGATGCAAGGATGGTACAACATTCGAAAATCCATCAACATCATCCACCACATCAACAAAAAGAAGAACAAAAACCACATGATCATCTCCATACATGATGAAAAAGCCTTTGACAAAATTCAGCAACCATTCATGATAAAAACGCTCTACAAAATGGGTACAGATGGCAAGTATCTCAACATCATAAAGGCCATATATGACAAACCCACAGCTAACATCATACTTAACAGCGAGAAGCTGAAAGCTTTTCATCTAAGATCAGGAACAAGACAGGGATGCCCACTCTCTCCACTGTTATTCAACATAGTACTGGAGGTCCTAGCCACGGCAATCAGACAAAACAAAGACATACAAGGCATCCAGATTGGTAAAGAAGAAGTCAAATTGTCACTATTTGCAGATGACATGATACTGTACATAAAAAACCCTAAAGACTCCACTCCAAAACTACTAGAATATCTGAATTCAGCAAAGTTGCAGGATACAAAATTAACACACAGAAATCTGTTGCTTTCCTATACACTAATGATGAACTAACAGAAAGAGAAATCAGAAAAACAATTCCATTCACAATTGCATCAAAAAGAATAAAATACCTAGGAATAAACCTAACGAAGGAAGTGAAATACCTGTACTCTGAAAACTACAAGACACTCCTAAGAGAAATTAAAGAGGACACTAACAAATGGAAAGGCATCCCATGCTCTTGGTTAGGAAGAATAAATATTGTCAAAATGGCTATACTACCTAAAGCAATCTACAGATTCAATGCAATCCCTATCAAACTACCAACAGCTTTCTTCAATGAACTGGAACAAATAATTCTAAAATTCATATGGAACCACAAAAGACCCCGAATAGTCAAAGCAATCCTGAGAAGGAGGAATAAAACAGGGGCAATTATGCTCCCTGACTTCAAGCTCTACTACAAAGCCACAGTAATCAAGACAATTTGGTATTGGCACAAAAACAGACCCACAGACCAGTGGAACAGAATAGAAAATCCAAACATTAACCCAAACATATACAGTCAATTAATATTTGACAAAGGAGCCTTGGATATACAATGGGGAGATGACAGCCTCTTCAGCAGCTGGTATTGGAAAAACTGGACAGCTACATGTAAGAGAATGAAACTGGACTACTGTCTAGCCCCATACACAAAGGTAAACTCAAGGTGGTTCAAAGACCTGAACGTAAGTCATGAAACCATAAAACTCTTAGAAAAAAACATAGGCAAAAATCTCTTGGACATAAACATGAGCGACTTCTTCATGAACATATCTCCCCGGGCAAGGGAAACAAAAGCAAAAATGAACAAGTGTGACTATATCAAGCTGAAAAGCTTCTGTACAGCAAAGGACACCATCAGTAGAACAAAAAGATGTCCTACAGTATGGTAGAATATATTCATAAATGACATATCTGATAAAGGGTTGACATCCAAAATATATAAAGAACTCATGCACCTTAACAAACAGAAAGCAAATAATCCAATTAAGAAATGGGCAGAGGACATGAATAGACACTTCTCTAAAGAAGAAATTCAGATGGCCAACAGGCACAGAGAGATGCTCCACATCGCTAATCATCAGAGAAATGCAGATTAAAACCACAATGAGATATCACCTCACAACAGTGAGGATGGCCAGCATCCAAAACACAAATAACAACAAATGTTGGCAAGGATGTGGAGAAAAGGGAACCCTCCTACACTGCTGGTGGGAATGCAAATTAGTTCAACCATTGTGGAAAGCAGTATGGAGGTTCCTCAAAAAACTCAAAATAGAAATACCATTTGACCCAGGAATTCCACTCCTAGGAATTTACCCTAAGAATGCAGCAGCCCAGTTTGAAAAAGACAGATGCACACCTATGTTTATCGCAGCACTATTTACAATAGCCAAGAAATGGAAGCAACCTAAGTGTCCATCAGTAGATGAATGGATAAAGAAGAGGTGGTACATATACACAATGGAATATTATTCAGCCATAAGAAGAAAACAAATCCTACCATTTGCAACAACATGGATGGAGCTAGAGGGTATTATGCTCAGTGAAATAAGCCAAGCCGAAAAAGACAAGTATCAAATGATTTCACTCATATGTGGAGTATAAGAACAAAGAAAAAAACTGAAGGAACAAAACAGCAGCAGACTCACAGAACCCAAGAACGGACTAATAGTTACCAAAGGGAAAGGGACTGGGGAAGATGGGTGGGAAGGGAGGGATAAGAGGGGAAAAGGGGCATTAGGATTAGCAGACGTAATGTTGGGGGGGCACGGGGAGGGCTGTACAACTCAGAGAAGACAAGTAGTGATTCTGTAGCATCTCACTACACTGATGGATAGTGACTGTAATGGTGTTGGTGGGGGGTACCTGATGAAGGGGTAGTTTAATAACCATAATATTGCACATGTAATTATAGATTAATGATACCAAAATAAATTATATTTTCAAAAAGAGAAGAAATTGATCAAATCAAGATGGAAGGAATTTTTTTTGCAGAATTTAAACAATAACAGTTTTAAAAGCTTTGTATAAAGGGTGGATGATTGACAAACATCTATCATAATTAAGGTCAGCTAATGATGTACTTCTTCCACAAAGACCTAAATGTATTTGTATTTGGGTATTTAACTTAAGAATGTACGACAGATCTTTAAATAGCTGAATCACAAAGTGTAGGTCATGATTCAAAACAAAAAATAATAAGGCATACTCAACCATATTTATGAAAGCAAAAATTTTTATTGTTAATAAAACTTTAAAATGAATTTTTAAATATTTCATCTTTAGCTTTTCATTTTTACTTTCTATTTTATGGATGTTTTATAATTCATTCACTATTATTACACTAATATATACATATACATTTTAAATCAGTAAATAAACATATATTGCAATGAATGCTCAAAACTACTTTATTAATAGGATGTGTTTTCGAAAAATATTTGGAGACCACAACACAGACTGCTTAGACTTCATTCCTAATTCGTCTCTTACTACCTGTGTGGCCTTGGGCAAGTTACTTAATCTTTCCACGTTTGCCATTTGTGAAATAATAATAATATTCATCTTGTAAAGGCCATGAAAACTGTAGGTAAGAGTCTGAGAAATATTCACCTGGAACATAGCCAGTAACACACAGTTGTTTGTTATTATTATTAAAATGACGTTAATGCAAGTGCAAGATGTTCTTTACCTGCCTGACAGAAAGACCACTAACCAACAGAGGCAAAGTACTGTATGGGATGTTTTCAAAGGCTGGAGTAGGCATCCTGAAAATAAAAATCCCCCTAGTAAAGGCAAAAAGCCTTTCACAGAAGGAAGTCTTCAAGTTTTAGAATTTTAAAAATCTGGTCCAAGCCATTTATTTTACAAAAAAAGAAACTGAGGACCAACGGGGCGGATTAATTCTCCAGGGATCACATGGAATATGAATGGCAGGGCCATATATCTGTCTGACTCTGTAGACACACACAGGTCCTCAGTTAATAGGTGAGGCTCTCACGTTACTGCAGTCAGGGACTTCACCAATACTTTGCCCTCTCCGAAGTGTGCCAATCACAAGTCAAGAGAAAAATGACATTAGTGCCTCCTCACAAAAAATAAAAATAAAAAAATACAGTACCAACTCCAGCCAACTGCAATCCAAGTAGCTGACCTGTGAGTAGAATCAGAATACATTTTATTCCAAAAGTATTGAGTAAATAAGGCTTTGGTAAATTTGCAACACTTGATGTTCCCTAACCCTTTTTGCTTTATTGTTTTTCCAGAACAGTTATCAATAACTAACATGCTCTGTACATAACTTATTTATCTTGTTTACTGACTGTCTAGTCCACTAGAGTGCAAACTCCATCCACGAGGGCAGGGATTTTTGTCTGTTTTGTTTATTGCTATTTCCCCAGTGCAAATATTTGTTGAGTGAATGAATATGATCTTTTGAGTCATTCCTGCCACTTCACCTGTTAACCTTTGGCTTCTATGAATAAAAAGAGTAACTGATTTCCTAAATTAAATTTTACATAAGGCTCTTAGAAGCCTGATCACATAGAAAAGGTTCTTCTACAAATAAATATCTGATTTCAATTATTTTATTATAATGTACTCTCACAGAACAACATGTGAACTCATGCCTATTAATTCTATTAATGCCAGCTAAAATAGCATTTCCTGTGGAAAACCATTCCAACCCCTGAGACAAGGCACTTCCATATTTATGAACTTCCATTTCACCCTGTAATTTTTCTCTTGTTGCACAACTGTAATTAAATCACAATACATGCCATGTATTTGCTCAATGACTATCTTTCTTGTTAAACTGTTAAGTTCCATGAGGACATCTTGTCCATCACTGTATTTCCAGGATTTAGTAGAAACTGGCATATAGTAGGCACTCAATAAGCACATGCCAAATGAATGAAAAGCAGAAATCTAATAAATATTTTTCCTTGAATAGATTCTACAAGAGAGGGTTTAAGAGCACATATATAAGCTGTAAATTTGATTACTGGAGTCATTTAAGCAAACTCTTGAGAACTGAATAATTATTCTTCCAAATGAAGCCCATTTCTAGTTTTTCATGTAAAGCTGATGACATGAAACTACTTCTAGGAAGATATTTTAAGTTCTTTCTTTTATATTCCCCAAGTTTTAATATTGCAGGCTTAATAAGGAAAACTTTGATCTCCCAGCAATTTTGCCTTTGACCCCAAGTGAATTGCACCGTCCAGGCTGCTGGTTTCCTTCCAAAATCTATGTCTGGTTTTAAGATAAATTATCCCAAATAAGCCATAAATATGATTGTGATGACTGAAGAATATTTTCATTTTAGATGAATAAACCAGAGGCAACTCAGGCTTTTAAAATTCATGACTTATGTACCTATGAATTGTTGCTTTCATTTCTAAGTTTCTATCACTGTTAACTCTTAAGAGTGAAATAATATAATTTTTTCCCCTTGAGTATTTTTCCTGGATCCTAAGAGAACAAAATAGGAGCAAACTAAACCAAGCCCTTTTTATGTTGAAGAGATATACAGTAACAAGTATCACCCCCTACCCACAAGCATACACACGATTCCCTGCCAAAATAATATTGTGTTCATCTTGCAAATATCCTTAGGGTTTAAGAATACACAGATGTTCTAGCATCATGGTAGATAGTACTGGGAGCTAGACAATCTAGAAAAAAGGAATGATCCTGTTTAGTCCTGACAATTCCTAAATTTACCTGAGAGTTTCAGAAATATAGAGACACAGTATAGTAATGTGCTTGCTATGAGTGAAGGAAAAAAATGTCATGTTTCTATTTAATTTAACAATTATGTGTTTACCTCATACCATATAGTAGATTTGAAAGACCTAAGAGTTTCATACCAGAACAGAAAAGACTTTCTGCTGGAATAGCAGTGGTTTGAACATGAACCACATATTTCGAATTTTAAGCAGAACTGCTTTATTCTTTGACTGACAGTGATAGTAGAGGGAGAAATTAGATATTTTTCACAAAAATAAAAAATAGAAAAGAGGATTTTTGAGGGGTCAGTCTTCTTATTGGAACAATGTGCATGATATACTTCTTTCAACCCCCAAATCAGAACGGCATGAAAACTTAACACATCACAGCTTAAAGAAAGTAAAGAACTCAGAACACAATATAAGAAATTGACGAATGCAATGGCTTTCCACTTTGCTGTACAATAGAAACTACTCCAAGAATTCTAAAGAAGGTCTGAAGCCTGAGACCAGCCCCTAGAGATTCTGACATAACGAATCTGTGTGTGGCCCAGGCATATGGATTTTTCAGCTCCCAAAGCAACTAAG
This sequence comes from Smutsia gigantea, assembly GCA_032199065.1. Classification (NCBI taxonomy): domain Eukaryota; kingdom Metazoa; phylum Chordata; class Mammalia; order Pholidota; family Manidae; genus Smutsia; species Smutsia gigantea. The sequence continues at coordinate 42,130 of JAVSCE010021034.1, forward strand.
ACTGAAAACCACTTGCTAATGGGGTCACTGGGTTCCAAGAGTTCGCCAGCCAAAGGACTCAATACCCAAAAGACAGAGATACAAGAAAGATGGGACGATCAAAGTAAGCCTGGTTGTGTTATTGGGACCTGACTGGTAAAGATGGCTGTGCTTGATCACACCTGAAAATGGTGCTAGGTTGCTAGGATCCCCTACATCCAGGAAGCCTGGCCTGATTTGGGGTGTCAGGATAACTTAGGAAAGACAAAGCCCTGGCTAGTTGGTAACAAGTACAGCAACTACATCACGGCTTCCATGGACGACGGCAATGAGTCGTTTCCAGTTTGTTTTAAAGGAGTGCACTCTAGCCCAGACTTAGAGACCTCTCTGGTGTCAGAGGGAGAGGTGGAGGCTGGTGGTTTTTTTAATAACCATCTTTCTGGCAGTCATAAATTCTTGATAATATCCATTACAAATAATACATCCTGATTTTTCCACCTATTTCAGATTGTCCAGAGTAGTGAGTACTATCTTTCTTTTGAAGATCTTAAGTTGTCTAACTTTTATGTAGAAGGAACAGGAAATATAGTGCCTACTTGGGAAGTAATAAAATGCTCCAAGAAATACAGAAAATTAGCAGAGAAGTCCTAAAAAAAAGCTGGAAAACTTGAAATAACAGGAAGAAAGGGTAGACTGTCACGCCATTATGCTTTAAAATACCTATCAAATTCTTAATGCTGGCACACCCAAGCATTTCTGTGCACCTATCTTCAATACTCCACTCTATTCTTTTTATTAATATACAATTACATGAGCAACATTATGGTTACTAGACTCCCCCTATTATCAAGTCCCCACCACATACCCCATTGCAGTCACTGTACATCAGTGTATTAGGATGTTATAGAATCACTACTTGTCTTCTCTGTGTTATACTGCCTTCCCCATATCCCCCCACTCCACCCCCACACCCGCTACATTATGTGTGCTAATTGTAATACCCCTTTTTCCCCCTTATCCCTCCCTTCCGACTCCTCTTCCCCAGTCCCTTTCCCTTTGGTGACTGTTAGTCCATTCTTGGGTTCTGTGAGTCTGCTGCTGTAGTGTTCCTTCAGTTTTTTCTTTGTTCTTATACTCCACAGATGAGTAAAATCATTTGATACATATCTTTCTCTGCCTGGCTTATTTCACTGAGCAAAATACCCTCTAGCTCCATCCATGTTGTTGCAAATGTCTGGATTTGTTTTCTTCTTATGGCTGAATAATATTCCACTGGGTATATATACCACATCTTCTTTATCCATTCATCTACTGATGGACACTTAGGTTGCTTCCATTTCTTGGCTATTGTAAATAGTGCTGCGATAAACATAGGGGTGCATATGTCTTTTCAAACTGGGCTGCTGTATTTTTAGGGTAAATTCCTAGGAGTGGAATTCCTGGGTCAAATGGTATTTCTATTTTGAGTTTTTTGAGGAACCTCCATACTGCTTTCCACAATGGTTGAACTAATTTACATTCCCACAAGCAGTGTAGGAGGGTTCCCCTTTCTCCACATCCTCTCCAACATTTATTGTTGTCTGTCTTTTTGATGGTGGCCATATTAACAGGTGTAAGGTGATATCTCATTGTGATTTTAATTTCCATTTCCCTGATGACTAGTGACATAGAGCATCTTTTCATGTGTCTGTTGGCTATCTGAATTTCTTCTTTGAAGAAGTGTCTGTTCAGTTCTTCTGCCCATTTTTTGATTGGCTTATTTGCTTTTTGTTTGTTGAGGTGCATGAGCTCTCTATATAATTTGGATGTCAACCCCTTATAGGATATGCCATTTATGAACATATTCTCCCATACTGTAGTATCTCTTTTTGTTCTACTGATGGTATCCTTTGCTGTACAGAAGATTTTTAGTTTGATATAGTCCCACTTGTTCATTTTTGCTTTTGATTCCCTTGCCCGGGGAGATATGTTCATGAAGAAGTTGCTCATGTTTAAGTCCAAGAGATTTTTGCCTACATTTTTCTCTAAGAGTTTTATGGTTTCATGACTTACATTCAGGTCTTTGATAAATTTGGAGTTTACTTTTGTGTATGGTGTTAGAGAGTAATCCAGTTTCATTCTCTTATATGTAGCTGTCCAGTTTTCCCAACACCAGCTGTTGAAGAGGATGCCATTTCCCGATTGTATATCCATGGCTCCTTTATTGTATATTAATTGACCATATATGCTTGGGTTTATATCTGGGCTCTCTATTCTGTTCCACTGGTCTATGGGTCTGTTCCTGTGCCAGTACCAAATTGTCTTGATTATTGTAGCTTTGTAGTAGAGCTTGAAGTCAGGGAGCGTAATTCCCCCAGCTTTATTCTTCCTTCTCAGGATTACTTTGGCTGTTTGGGGTCTTTTGTAGTTCCATATGAATTTTAGAACTATTTTCTCTAGTTCATTGAAGAATGCTGTTGGTATTTCAATAGGGATTGCATTGAATCTGTAGATTGTTCTCGGCAGGATGGCCATTTTGACAACATTAATTCTTCCTATCCATGAGCATGGAATGTGTTTCCATTTATTAGTGTCCTCTTTAATATCTCTAAAGAGTGTCTTGTAGTTTTCAGGGAATAGGTCTTCCACTTCCTTGGTTAGGTTTATTCCTAGGTATTTTACTGGTTTGGTTGCGATTGTGAATGGAATTGTTTTCCTGATTTCTCTTGCTGCTAGTTCATCATTAGTGTATAGGAATGCAACAAATTTCTGCGCATTAATTTTGTATCCCACAACTTTGCTGAATTCAGATGTTAGATCTAGTAGTTTTGGAGTGGATTGTTTAGGGTTTTTTGTGTACAATATCATGTCATCTGCAAACAGGGACAGTTTGACTTCTTCCTGGCCAATCTGGATGCCTTTTAGTTCTTTGTGTTGTATGATTGCTGTGGCTAGGACCTCCAGTACTATGTTGAATAGAAGTGGGGAGAGTCGGTATCCTTGTCTTGTTCCCAATCTTAAACGAGAAGCTTTCAGCTTCTCACTGTTCAGTATAATGCTGGCTGTGGGTTTGTCATATATGGCCTTTATTATGTTGAGGTAGTTGCCCTCTACACCCATTCTGTTGAGAGTTTTTATCAGGAATGAATGTTGAATTCTGTCAAATGCTTTTTCAGCATCTATGGAGATGATCATGTGGCTTTTGTCCTTCCTTTTGTTGATGTGGTGGATGATCTTGATGGATTTTCAAATGTTGTACCATCCTTGCATCCCTGGGATGAATCCCACTGGATCATGATGGATGATCTTTTCGATGTATTTTTGATTTTGGTTTGCTAATATTTTGTTGAGTATTTTTGCATGCACATTCTTCAGGGATATTGGTCTGTAATTTTCTTTTTTTGTGGTGTCTTTGCCTGGTTTTGATATTAGAGTGATGTTGGCCTCATAGAATGAGTTTGGGAGTATTCCCTCCTCTTCTACTTTTTGGAAAACTTTAATGAGGATGGGTATTAGGTCTTCACTAAATGTTTGATAAAATTCATCAGTGAAACCATCTGGTCCAGGCGTTTTGTTCTTAGTTTTTTGATTACCAATTCAATTTCTTTGCTGGTAATTGGTCTGTTCAGATTTTCTGTTTCTTCCTGGGTCAGCCTTGGAAGGTTGTATTTTTCTAGAAAGTTGTCCATTTCTTCTAGGTTATCCAGTTTGTTACCATATAATTTTTCATAGTATTCTCTCATAATTCTTTGTATTTCTGTGGTGTCCGAGTGGTTTTTCCTTTCTCATTTCTGATTCTGTTTATGTGTGTAGACTCTCTTTTTTCTTCATAAGTCTGGCTAGGGGTTTATCTATTTTGTTTATTTTCTCGAAGAACCAGCTCTTGCTTTCACTGATTCTTTCTACTGTTTTATTCTTCTCAGTTTCATTTATTTCTGCTTTAATCTTTATTATGTCCCTCCTTCTACTGACTTTGGGCCTCATTTGTTCTTCCTTTTCTAGTTTTATTAATTGTGAGTTTAGACTGCTCATTTGGGATTGTTCTTCTTTCCTGAGGTAGGCCTGTATTGCAATATATTTCCCTCTTAGCTTGGCCTTTGCTGCATCCCAGAGATTTTTGTGGTGTTGATTATTGTTGTCATTTGTCTCCATATATTGGTTCATCTCTGTTTTTATTTGGTCATTGATCCATTGATTATTTAGGAACATGTTATTAAGCCTCCATGTGTTTGTGGGCTTTTTCGTTGTCTTTGTGTAATTTATTTCTAGTTTAATACCTTTGCGATCTGAGAAGCTGGTTGGTAAAATTTCAATCTTTTTGAATTTACTGAGGTTCTCTTTATGGTCTAATGTATGATAAAATCTTGAAAATGTTCCATGTGCACTTGAGAAGAATGTGTATCCTGTTGCTTTTGGATGGAGTGTTCTGTAGATGTCCGTTAGTTCTACCTGTTCTAATATGTTGCTCAGTGCCTCTGTGTCTTTACTTATTTTCTGTCTGGTTGATCTGTCCTTCAGAGTGAGTGGTGTGTTGAAGTCTTCTAAAATGAATGCATTGCACACTATTTCCGCCTTTAATTCTGTTAGTATTTGTTTCATACATGTAGGTGATCCTGTGTTGGATGCATAGATATTTATAATAGTTATATCTTCTTGTTGGACTGACCCTTTTATCATTATGTAATGTCCTTCTCTGTCTCTTGTGACTTTCTTTGTTTTGAAGTCTATTTTGTCTGATACAAGTACTGCAGCTCCTGCTTTTTTCTCACTTTTATTTGCATGAAA
>JAVSCE010021035.1:0-63715 GCA_032199065.1 Smutsia gigantea
CTGGAGGCATCCAAGCAGTGGCTATTCCTCCTGCCCACTACGCCTCCAGCCCTGAGGGCCAAATGTCTGACTCACTGGCCCTCCTCAGGAACATGATGTCAGCCTTTGAGAGGGTGGTCAAGAGTGTAGTCCGGGAGCTGGACCACAGCAGGGGGCTCATCCCTGTAGACAGCCTGCGGAGCTCCAGCAGCTTCCAGCTCTACTGCCTGCTGAGCAGGAAGTGCTCAAGTTCATGGTTCTGGAAATGTCGCTACGTGTGTCTCAACCTGTCCATCAAGGATATCCTGGAGCCTGATGCACCAGAACCAGGTACCCTGCCTAGCGTGGAATCAGAGCCCCAGGTGGGAGGGGAGCTGGTAGGCCAGCCTGCTGCCTGCTCTGGGCCTCTGAGCTCTCTGCTTCCTCTTCCTCAGTGGGCAGGGCCTTTTCAAAAGTCCCTCTGCCCAGGTAGGACAAGCCATAGCCAGTAGGACAGGGCCTCTGCTCTGGTCTTGCTCCAGCTGTGGAGCCTGATGGCCCCTTCCATTTCCACGACGCTGTGGACGGGCAGCTGAAGGGCAGTGTGGAGCTCGCAGCCCCAGGGCAGGGGCGGTTTGCAGGCGAAGCTGCAGTGTCTGGAAGCTCCAGTGCTTCAATGAATGTGTGCATGCTCCGAGTGGCCCCCAACACCTGGGAGGCCATGCACCAAGAGAGGTGAGCTCTGAGGGGGTGGGGCCCTGCTGCCCCTGAGCAGGCACTGGGCCACAGCCGTGGGGCATCAGGCCAAGGGCCCATACAGGAGGAGGGAAGTCACCGAGGCAGAGGTGTGCTGGGGCTGGGCGGTGGGGAAGGAGGGTGCAGAGCTCATTGGGGCCTGCATCCTGAGGGCCAGGGGACTGGGTCAGACCCAGCCCCGAGCCACTGCAAGGAAGCTGGGCTGCTGAGGTGACATGGAGCCCCCAACAGGGACACTGGCGAGGAGACTTCAAATTTGAACTTCGGGAGGGGCAGGGAGCGGAGGGAGAAAGCAGTCTGCTGAGGGCCCACAGGCGTCCACTTGTTCCTGCCGGACCTCATCCCTCCTCCCCACATCCCACGCACCCTCAAACACTGTCGGGAGCACCCGGGGAGGGAATGCCAAGTACCCCGTGACTGGGTATCCGCAGAGCCCTGGTCTTCTTGCCTGTGTCTCCTGCTGTGGGCACAAGGCTGAGGTCCATGGAAGGGACACCAGCCCTCTGGGCCAGGGCCAGGTGTACCAGTGAGCATCCTGGCTGCCCACCTGCCACAGGCGGCTGCGGCAGCCCGAACACAAGGTCCTGCAGCAGCTGCGGCACCGTGGGGACAACGTGTTTGTGGTGACGGAGGTGATGCAGATGCAAGAGGAGGTGGAGGTCACCCGGACTCAGAAGCACGAGGGCTCGGGCCAGTTTGCTCTGCCTGGAGCAGTGTGCTTGCAGGTGTGTTGTGTGGGCCGTGTGGTGGGCAGGGCTCCATGAGGCAGGAGGGCTGTGGCCCCAGGTAGACCCCTGCCACCAGCACACAGCCCACTCCTGGCTCCACAACCCAGGGCCCAGTCGTGAGCCCATTTCCTTTCCTCAGGGCGAGGGCCAGGGCCACCTGAGCCGGAAGAAGACAATTACCATACCCTCAGGCAGCATCCTTGCATTCCAGGTGGCCCAGCTGGTTATTGGCTCTGACTGGGGTGAGCTGGGTTTGGGGGGAATTTGGGGGCCACTGGTGGGCTGGGGGTGCTGCATGGCTCCCTGGGTCGGGTCCCATGCTCTGGCATATGGGGAGTTGGGGCACCCTGGGGAACACCTGGGGAACTGTGAGGGGTAGCCTCAGCGGGTGAGGGAGAGGCCAGGAGCCCCTCTCCCTGGCCGACCTGCCTTCTCCATCTCTGCCAGATATCCTCCTCTTCCCCGACAAGAAGCAGAGGACCTTCAAGCCGCCCCAGGAGAGTAAGGCCTGCGGACCCCGCCCGGCTGGGAGGACACTGAAAACCTCAGACTTTGCTTGCGCTGACACAGTACAGCTGGGAGACCCCTGAGGGACGGGCGCGGGGCACACATGCATACGTGCACACAGGTCCATACACATACATATGTGCACACAGATGTACACATATGCCTGTATACACACATGCATGTGCACAGATATACATATACACATGCACATATGGAGCCACAAAGCAACAGGCTGACACCAGCCCAGCAAGGCTCTACTCCCTGTCCTGGGCTGCCAGTGGTGGGGTGGGTGATGGGAGTGTGAGGGCCTGAGAAGGCCTCAGCCCACTCTGGCTTTGGGGACCACACCCTGCCCCACACAGCCCTCAAGCCCCCTGGCCATGAGTGGGACCACCCACATTACCTCTGTTCTTCCTCCACGATAGCGTCCTTCCATACTGACCTTGGGATCCTGTCAGGTCAGTACCTTCCTGTCCACCCCTGGAACCTCTAGTGGGCTCCCCTTCTGCTCCCTGGGAGTCTGCCTTTCCTGATCAGGGCTCTTTTGTCCCTACAGATGGGACCAACAAGGACTGGTTGGCAGCCACTGGATTCCAGGGCCTGAAGGCAGAGGTGGAGTGCCAGGTCAAGGGCCTGGAGAGCTTGTCCAAGGAGGTGTCCAGGCAGCTGCTGGGGGGCCTAGGGCAGGTGCTCAGGGAAGAGCTGGCCCTGCGAGTCCTGCAGGAGTCGGTGAGCAAGCTCGGGTGAGGATGAGAGGCAGGGGGAGCCTGTGCCCGACCAGACAGGCTCACCAGCCTCCTGGGTCCCAGCTGGAACAGGGCCTGTGCGGTGGGAGGATGGAGCCCCTGGATGGCCCCGCAGGCACGGTCCTCCAGTGCCTGGTGCTGTCCTCCGGAGAGCTAGAGAAAGAACTCACTGGCCCCATCCTCTACCTGCTGGAAGCACTGGATGGTGAGGGGCCCCTGGGGGTTGGGCTGGTAGAGGGCAGGGATATGGGCTTCCCAGCCATGCTGTCCGGACCCCCCTCACCTGAGTGTCTCCCCAGTGCTGAATGAAACCCAGCACATGCTGCTGGCCGAGGCGCTGCAGGCGGGGGCCCTGCCTGGGCAGGTCAAGCTGGTGAGAGGGTGCAGGTGGTAGGGGAGGGGGCTGGGCCTGTGGTGGGGGGGCCCCAGGAGCACGGGGGGTGGCGGGCACTGGAGGTGGGGGTGGACAGCCTGCACTGTCGACCTCCCACTCTGTCCTGACAGGTGGGGACCCTTCTGGAGCAGAGCAGCCCCTGGCAGGAACACAGGGCCGTACCCCTGCCACCCGAGTTCCTGGGGAGCAGCTGGGGCTCAGAGGGGCCTGCCTGGGTCCTGCTGGAGGAGTGTGGCCTAGAGCTGCAGGTGGGCACCCCCCAGGTGTCCTGGGAGCCAGAGGCCCAAGGCCACACCTGCGCACTCTATGCCTGCCTGTTGCTGCTGTTAGAGCTGAGCTGCCTCTGCTAGACGGCACACCTGGGCAGCTCTCCAGGCGCTACATAGTTCATGCCCACCCGACTGCCAGCCCTGGGAAGGCAAGAGCCCAACCCAGCCATGCGGCCAGTTCACCATGGGGCCCGGGACTTGGATCAGGTCAATAAATGTGATATACAGGAAAGATGGGTCAATGAGTTTTTGAGGGACCCTAGATTTGGGATAGGGGGCAGGGGTGGGGACTTTGCTCACATAGGATAGGGAGGGACTTGGGGGCAAGAGCAGACATCTCCCCCAGGGTCTCACTCCTACTGTGCCTTGGAGCTAAGGGGAGCCTGCCCTGTGCTCGGACCTGACTACTCAAAAATAACCAGCCACGAGGCTGGGCCCCTCGCCAGCAGGCTGGCCTGTGCAAGAAGGCCAGGCAAGCCCACCGGGATGGGTCTCTAACTGCCTCCGGGAACTTGAGAACATACTGCTGCCCCTTCTTGGCCTGAGGGGGCTGCAGAGGGGCTAGAGCAGGTGTAGCTGACAGCAGACAGCCCCCACAGACCCCTGGTGGGCGGGGGAGCATGGGGAAGCAGGGACACTGGCCTGTCTCACATCTGCTGCGCTCAGAACCTCCAGGGAGGGGAGGCCCTCCTGCCTCCAGGCTGCAGGTCTCTGGGTGTTCCGCAGGCCTCCTCAGCAGGGCACACCGCTAGTGTGCAGCTCTGGAACTTTCTTAGAAGACCCAAGAATAGTAAGCTCGGCTGAGGCTGGGACATTAACCCCTAAGAAAATGCTAGGATCCAAGCCCAGCAGTAAAATTAACATTAAAACAGAAGACAGTATGCCCCAAACATCCCAGATCCAGGTCACAGAACCCCACCCGGAAATCGGCCACCCATGCAGTGAAGAAAGAAGACCGATGCCCCCTCAGGCCTGCCTGTCTTCTCCAGGGCCCACAGCCCTCCTTCGAGAGCCCTCGGCAGGGCGGCTTGAAAGGCAACACCAAGTTGAATGGGTCTGGAGCAGCCACGGCCTCAGAAAATATCAAATAAGCCAGAACAGGAGTGCAGCCTCTGGGGTCCTGAGGCACTGCCCTTGCTGCCGGGAGATCAGCAGGTCCTGGTCCGCCCTACCCAAGCCCTGTTTGGTGGGTGGGACTACTGGCCCTCGGGCCTAGGACTGCCAGAGCCTTGAGGGTATCAAGGCGGAGGCAGGAGGGCCTTGCTGAGAAAGGGGGGTCATTCTGCTCAGAGCCCCCCCCACAGGAAGTGTCCGCAGATGGGTTCTCTGCACGTGGGGCAGATGGCCTGGTTCCTCACTCCCCGGCCCCTAACTCACGCAGGCTGGAAAGGCTCAGCGAAAGGCAGGGCTGCAGCAGCGCCAGGGGGCCAGGGGCAGCTTCTGGGGAGCCAGACCCCCAGGCTCCGCCTGTCCAGTGTGTGAGGGACACAGCACTGCTGCTCTTCTGTCTCAGGGTGAACCTGCCTGACCTTGGCTAAAAGCCTGGACCCTGGGCCTGCCTGACTTCTAACCTCACCCCCAGGCTGACCCTTCTGGCCACAGGCTGACCAGACTCAATTTATTAGAACCACATCCTTGGCCTGGTTCCAGGTCTCAGACAGATGCCCCACCCCATTGATCCACATGTGTGTACCTTAAACCATATTTTAAGCCATAGGGGTGACTAGGACCCCATGCCTGCCTCCAAGGGGTCCCCGGTCTGGGGCTGCCCCCAGCCCTCCAAGAGGTATGTGAGTCAAGGCCACTCTGAGGAGGTGGCTTTGGTGGGGGGCCCTTGAAGGGCAAGAAGACATTTCAAGGTAGACATTCTAAGAAGAGGAACCTGGTTAGGGCCTACAGGGGCTCGGTCACAGCTTCTGAGGTTTCCAGCGGGTTCTTCCCTATATGGCCAGTCTCGCCTTCCTCATTCAACCCTGAACAGAGCACAGTCTGGCGGGGGTGCGCATGATGACACCCCACACCGGAAGCCACAGGTATAATCCCAGGCCTTGTGGTATGCCAGGGGTCAGGGGATGCTTTCTGGAGAAGGCTCAGGTGGGTCCAGCAGTGGGCGGGAGCTGAGAGCACAGGAACAGTGCCAAGCTGAGGGGGTGGCAGGTGCAGACAGAAGGGCAGGCCAAGGCCTCCTGAGCAGAGAGGACACAGGCCAGTGAGGAGTGGGAAACAGGACGGGGTGGGGGAGTGATGGGCTGCGGGGGAAGTCAACAGGGCCTTGGCAGGCAGGGGAACCTGGGCCAGGCTGCTGGTGGAAGTCCAGGAAGTAGGGAGCCGATCATGGCACCAGCTCACAGGTACACAGCTGTCACCTAGGGACAGTAAAGCTCCTGGAGGGGGGTCTTTGTGTGCACCAGGTCCTGCAGATGGCTTTAGGGGGCAGCCCTGGCATGGAGTGCCAGGCCCAGGGTGCCCCTCACATGGAGACTCTTCTGCAGATCTGCCCCTTTCAGGATGGCCACAGAGCAGTGGGGTGCCCAACTCAGGCCCCCGGCCCTCACAGGGCTGGGCCTAGCCCCCAACCTGGAGGGCAGACGCAGGGCAGGCTCAGCCAGGTCCAGAGCAGTCCCAGCGGCACCTGAGGCTCCGGGGCCGGAAGGGACTGTCAGTGTAGACTGGTGGGGGCCGGGCAGGGCAGGTACAGTCTTGGCCCAGGCAGGGAAGGCGGCCGCCCCGGGGCCCGGCCTGCTTGCAAGCTGCCAGCGCCACCTGCTGGGCAGACACCCGTGCCACTGCGACCACAGCCAGCTGGGGGTCACTCTGCAGCTGCCCCAGGTCTGTGGGGACAAGGCGGCTCAGGGTGGGAGGGCTCTCGGGAAGGCCAAGCGCCTGGCCCCTGGCCCTCCATGCATCCATGCCCACCCACTCCACCCTAGCACCCACTGCCTCTTCAGGACCCCATGCACCGGTGAGTAGAGTCCTTACCCTCAAGCAGTGAGTCCAGCAGGTCCCGGCTGACATGGCTGGGGCTCATGTGATGGACAAGGAAGCCTGGACCCAGGCAAACCTGTGAGTGCTAGCCCCGTGCCCCCAGCAGGAAGGGCTGGTTCTGCTCCCAGAGCTCTGGGTTTGAGAGACAGTGTTCCTCACCTATGAGCACGGCAGCTGCCCAACGAAGGGGGTCCTGTGGGCTCCGCAGGTAGCCCTGGGTCTGGCTCAGGAAGCTGGGCACGTGACTTGGGTACCATTGAACCTGGGGACAGAAGGGCTCAAGGTAGGACAGGAAGGTCAAACCCACATGTAGAGGAAGCAGCAGAAGTGAGCCCAGGGCTGGGGCCTCTGGGAACCCCTCCAGGGCAGGACGTCAGGGCCTGAGGCCTTAGACCTACTACCACTTTGGCTGGGAGAGTGGGGAGACTCAGTTTAGGGGCAGTGGGCCTGGTGAACACAGGACCAAGTGGACAGCCGACCACACCCCATCACTGTCACCATCCTAACCCTCACTAACCAGGCAGCAGCAGATGCGACTGAGAGCCTCAGGGCTGTCATAGTGAGCCACGGTGACCATCTCCTCCAGCAGGCCCCAGTGCAGGGCCTGGTCACAGCGGGCCAGAGTCCATTCTGAACTCTGGGATAGCAGAAGGGAGCAGACTTAGAGGTCCAGAAAGTGGCAAGAGGTGACTGGGGTGTGGCCAGACAAAGTGGAAGAGCCCCGTGAGGGCGGCTCAGGGAAGCCCAGGAACCTGGGAGCCCATGACGCCAAGTCCGAGGTCCTTGGGGAGGCCTTGGCCCGGCAGTCTTAGGGTGCGCGGAGTTGGGTGGGGGCGGGGTGGAACGTCTTGGGAGGCGGCTGACCTCAGCAGTGTCCTGGCTGGGGTCGTGCAGGCGTAAGAGCAGTGGCACGAGACTCTGCAGCACCAGCCTCCGCAAAGGGCCTTGGAGCCCCACCCGGAGCCCGCCGCGGCCTCGTCGCACCAGGGTCCCGAGGAGCCCGACCGCCGAGGCCCGCACGGCGTCCCTGGCCTGCGCGGGTGGAGCGGGGGTACGTCTAAGGGGGAGTGCTCTTTGGGGACGTGATCTGGGGACCTGCAGCGGGGCTCGGCAGGCGGACCTCGGGGTCAGAGCCTGGGCGGCGCAGGGCACGGCCCGGGGGGCGGGCGCGATGTGGGGAGGAACAGGGGCGGGCGGGGCTCACGTCATCCAGCAGCGGCGGGAGCCTGGGCCCCAGCTCCGCGATCAGGAGCCGCACCGGTGGTCGCGGCCGCAGCAGGAGCCTCCGCAGCGCGCCCAGTGCGGCGCTCACGAGCCGCGTGTCGCCATCGCCCAGTGCGCCCAGGAGTGTGGGCAGCAGCGCGCTCCTGTGCCGCACCTGCGGGGGCAACGGCTCGTGGGCGGCCCCTCGCAGGCCTCCGGCCCGCCCGCCGCGTCCCGCGCTCACCTTCTTCCTGCTCAGCGCCATGTGGCCCAGGCCCAGCAGGCCCAGCCAGCGCGTTGCCGGCTCAGGGTCGCCCTGCCAGGCGCGGAGCCGCTCCAGGATGGCCTCCTCCGGTAGGAGCTGTGCTGTGGGTCGGCTCTGCAACAGCTGAGCGAGGACACGCGGTCAGCATGCTCGCAGTCTGCAGTCCTCGCGCGTGGGGGCGCGGAGGGGCAATGGGGCCTGCCTAGTGGCCACATCCATGCCCCCCATCCAGAAGCGGGCTCACCCCAGTAAAGAAGGCCATAGCTGTGAGGCGCTGAGTGTCGTCTGTGCAGCGCAGCTGGGGCAGGAGGTTGGCGAACAGTCCTCGCAGGTGGTGATCGGCATGGGCGACCAAGGCGCTGGGATGGGGCGGGGTGGGGGCTCACCCTCCACTGCCAGCTCACTCCTCCGGAAGCCTCCACCGACCGCCCTCCAGCCCCTGCCTCTCTTGCCTCCCCCGCCCCACACCTGGTCAAAAGCAGGACACCCTCCAGGTGGGTGTGGGCTTCCACCAGCCTCCTCCAGCCTCCAGCCTGCTCCATGCACGTGACCACCATGCGGCTGCCGTCTCCGGTGAGCAGGGCTTTCAAGGCCTCCACGGTGCAGCTGGGTGGAGGCCGCAGGAGAGTGGGTTGAAAAGGCCAGGCGGGTGTTGGCCCAGCCCTCACACCTCCGCCAGTGTACCCTCCTTACCTGGCACGGCTCTGTGGTGGCCCTCGGTGGGACAGGGCCCAAACCTTGGGGGTGTCCGGGGAGCATGCATCCCGGTCCAGCTGGTGCAGCTGTGTGACCAGCACCAGCAGGAGGTGTGGGTAGAAGCCCCGTATGGCACCCACGCAGCCAGACACGGACAACATCTCCCCAAGGGCACAAGTGGCCTGTGGACCACAGGCCTGGTGAGGACGAAGCCTCAGACAGTGGAGGGGCGAGAGGGGTGGGTGGCTCGGTTGACAACCTGCCACCCCGCCCCCTATAGCCTGATGCTCCACCCCCTTGGCCCCGTGGGCGGGGCAGTCCCCTAACAGTGCTGACGGAGCCACCTACCGCCAATGGCTCAAGCTGGGGCCCAGCCGCGCCCTTCAGCGCCCACAGCAGCTGCACCAATACCTGCCCATTCACGTGCTGGTTCCGGCTCAGGCTGCGCCATAGATCAGCCACCACCCTGGGGGTATGGGGCGCAAGAGGCAGGTCTGCTGCTAAGATGTGGGTTGGAGGTGGCCACTAGGACCTCAGCAGGGGAAGAGTCCCCCACCCTGCACCCACCCCTAATCCCAGAGAAACAAAATAAATGGCAACTGCAGATCACAGCACACCAGCTCAGTGGGATCAGCCGTGTGGCAGTTAAACAAGCCTAGCATCATAAACAATCACTAGAGAATAACCTAGACATAACTCCTCCTGGGGTGGGAAGCCACCCCACTTGCTGGCCCTGCCTTGGAGCTCACCCTTATGCTGGGCTCCAGGGTGACCTGGCAAGAGCAGGTGAGCCCCTAGCCAGGAACCCAGCACTGAGGACTCTGAGGCAGGGCAGTGGGAGTGTTGGGGGTGCAGGACTCCTGGGGAGAGATTGGAGGCCCCTCCCTGACAGGCCTCACCGGGCCAGACTCCTCTGCCAAGCAGGAAGGGGAAGGAAGCTGCTTCGGGGCCTTGGGGTTGGGGCACCCAGCAGGAAGGGGCAGGTTACCTGTCTTGGGGCAGTGAGCACCGCAGCAGTGCACCCACAACCTCCCGCGCATGCTCCAGGGCCAGTGCGCTCAGCACCCGCAGGGCTGTCCGCCAGGGCCTCCACTCAGCCAGGCTGGGCACTTGTGCCAGCAGCCCTTGCACAAGAGCATGCACCTAGCATGGAGGGCAGACAGCAGCAGTCGGGCCTCCTTGGTCTCTGTACCGCCACCGGGCAGGTGTGGACTGAGGGTCATGTGTGTCAGTCTACTTTCTCCAACCCCCCATCCTTGGAGGGGACAGCAGGAGGTCTGGGGGCAGGCAGGGATGGTGGCTGACCTGGTCCTCTAGCCGCTCCCCCCGGGCCTCCAGGGCTGGAGACAGGGTGAATGCTGTTGTCTGGGTGCCCGCAAAACCAGTGTCTTCCAGGCGGGCAGCTGTGTACAATGCCAGGTCGGCAAGAGCCCTGTCCTCCCGGGAACTCTGGGGGGCCTAGGAGGGGAGTATTAAGTTCCCTTGCCTCTTCCAGCTCCCTCCATCTCCAGCGCTCCCCCAGTCCCTCCCTCGCCCCTAGGCTGGTCTCTGTGACCTCCTTTTCCTCACTGCTCACCTGATGGGGCCCCTCTGGGGCTGGCGGGGAGCAGGGCCCATCACTGGCTCTGAGGATGGCAGCTGCACCCCCAGGGTCTGCCTCACAGTCAAGCCCCAGCTCAGGCGGAAGGCCCATGGGATAGGGTCCCGGATGCCCACCCTGGCTGGATCGGATGCCTTCAGCCAGAGCTGTCAGGGTTAGGGCCCCCACAGGGACCCTCTGGGCCTGGCCCCACATGCCCCCAGCCATGGTCACACACGCCAGATGCTCTTCCTAGCTCAGCCCAGCCTCTAGCACCCGCCACAGTTCCTCTGGGGAAGTGGCACCCAAGCCTGACTTAGAAGCAGACCCAGGGATGGGTGTGGTGGTATGTGTGTGCGTGCTGTGTGCGTGAGGGGGTGGAGAGTGCCTGGAGGTGTTTCCAGGCGTGGTGCCCGCTGGGGCTTGTGAAGGGTTCTCCTGCCCAGGGTGCCGGCAGAGCAGCTAGCCTGAAGTGCAAGTGTCTGCTGACTGTATCTGCCCACCCGGGCCCTGGGACAGGGGAAACCACCCGGGTGACAGCAGACATGCAGGGGGAGGGGGAGAAAAGCCCTTGATCCTGACCTCCAAGCCCTCTGGGTAGGGAGACCCCAGGCAGGTATGGGCAGCCCTGAAGAGGACCCAGTGGGGTCCAAGAATCCGGCCCAGCCCTGAGCTGAACTGAAGCCTTGCCTGATTCAGCCCTAAAAAAAGCAGTTGGGCTGGGGCTGGGCCTGGGCTGTTCCCACCGCATTCCAAAACCCAGCCCGACGTCTGGGGCGGGGCTACTGGGAGATTCAGGCAGTCTAGGGTGCGGCAGAGGCACAAGTGGGGCCCCTACCACCTCCCCAGCCATCTTGCAAGTGACTGCCATCATTGGGGTGGGCTTTCTGGGTTCTGGCTGTTCTGCGGTGCCCCTTCCCTCAACATAAGGGTTCCTGTGTCCTGGTACCTCAGAAGTAGGCTGCTGAAAAGTGGTGACGTGGGTGCCCAGGGCCCCGGGCATGTGTGTATCTCCAGGCCTCATGCTTCCCGGGACTGGCCTGGCCGGGCCTCTGCCCCACGTGCCATCATCCTCACGCAGTGACAGGGCACACTGCCTATGCGGAGCCTGCAGGGCCAGAAGAGCCAGTCTGGCCAAATGCCTGGGAAGGCAGCAGTACTGCGGAAGAACTCGACACTCTTGCCTGCCTGCCACTTTGCACTTCCTGGACAGGAGGGGCCCCAGCCCTGCCCTCTTCATCCTGTGGAGCCAGAACCTCTCTCCTGAGCGACCCCTCTGGAGCCCGGGCTGCCAAAGCCAGCAGAGGACGTGAGCAGCTCGCCCGCACACAGCAGGGCAAGCCCAGCAGCTCCAGCCAGGTATCCAGAGTGGAGCTGCGACCTCGTCCCTCACCTCCTCTTCTCCATTCCCAGGCCTGCTGGGTCAGGAACCAGGTGCCCCAGACGCAGGCCCTGGTTAACCCTGGGACAGAAGCCAGGACCTGGAGGGAGCCAGGTGGGTGGGACCCAGGGACAGGGTTGCCGGTGGCAGGGGACAGGCTTCTCCTGGCTTGGGAAGTTGGAAGTGTCCCAGTAACCCTGAGCCTAGGGGCAGTACCCTTGGCAGGCAGGGATGCCAGGGGCCAGGCTCTGACATGAGAAACCCCCAAAACCCCATCTGGCACCTTGTCCACACCCCACATTCCCCTCCCGAGTCTACAGCAGTAATTCTCTCAACTCCCAGATGGCACCACAGCACCCTTCCAGGTAGCCTGCTTTCTCCAGCCTCAGATCAGCCCCTGCCTGCCTCCCCACAGCCCTGGCACCATGGCCTGGCCTAGCTCCCCACCCTCAGGCCTCAGCACAGGGGCTTGGATACCACCCCCACCCCTGAGAGCATGAACTCCCTCTCCAGCCCACCCTGGAGGCCCTGGGGCTCGAGGGAGTGGAAGTCTAGCGGAAGAAACAACACAGGACAAGTTGTGGGGGACAGTGGGTGGCTCGTGTTAATTTCAGGCAGCCGCCAGCGTGGGGTCCTCAGGGGCGGTCTCTGGCACTCAATCGGTCCACCAGGGCCTGCAGCTTCTCAGACAGCGCAACCTGCCGGGAGGACGGGGGGACGGTGGGTGGCTTTGGGGGCAGAGGACACACGGTACAGGTTGAGGACGTGGGCCCTCCACCCACCTGGTACTGGGCGGGCTGCAGCAGCCGCCTGTGTGCAAGGCTGAGGCGGCTCAGGGACAGCTGGGCGAAGGCTCTAGATTCAGCCAGAGATGGGAGAGGCTCACACAGCTGGAGGGAAGAGGGGAGGAAAGGGCTGACTCAAGGTCAGGGGTCAGAGCTCCTCTGGGGTTGCAGCTGCAGCCTGAGGGGGGTGGGTGGGGCTGTCACCTGTCCCCGCTGGACCCAGAGTTGCAGCAAGGGCTCTACGTAGGCTGGCCTCACAGTGCGGGCCTCCCTGGTTCCTCTCGGCCAGACCCTCAGCTCCTGGCCAGCCTGGGGTGGGGGCTCCTCTGCCAACTGAAGCACATCCAGCAGCAGAGACCCTGTGTGTGGGGTGGTGCCAGGATTAACGTGATGGGCCTGGGGACCCAGGGACCAGGGGGTGGGGGCCTCACCATCAGAGTCCCGGAGCCGGAAGGCAGCCTTGCTCCCTGGCAGGGTCTGCTTCTCAGGGTCCTCGGTCAGCTTCATCCGGGGCTGGCCTCCCACGGACACCAACTGCAGAGATGGGTATGGGTCGCCAGACCTTTCTGCAGCCAGTGGTTCCCTGCCCACCCCCACTAGGCCTGAGACCATCTCCACCTTGTAGACGCAGCCCAGGGAAGGCTGGCGGGGGCAGGTGACCACGCTGGTGCCAATGCCGATGAGGTTCACCTCACTGCCCTGCAGTAGGGAGGGCAGGGGGCCCTGAGCTCAGCCAGGGTCTGCAGGCTCAGGCCCTCCCAGCCACCCTCTGGCCTTTCCCTACCCCACCCCACCTCCTGGGCAAGCTGCGCCAGCTCTTCCTCGCCAATGTTGTTGCTGACAGCAATGGGGACAGATGCCAGCCAAGGCACCTGGAACCTGGGGGGGAGGCAGGCCCTCAGATGCTCCTGCCCACCTGTCTCCCATCCTCTTCCGCCATGTCACCCCCACTCCCCCCAGCACACCTGAGAGCCTGCCCTTGGGTATGCCAGCTCTGCCTTTGGCTTACAAGCTGCTGCGCGAGCCCAGCACCCTCGCTGGGCCCACCAGGTCTCTACTGAGATGGAAACCAGACCAGAAGCCCTTCCTCCCCCTGCCCTGTGGGGGTCTCAGAAGGCATAGCCTCTCCTGGGGCTCACTGGGCTGCAAAGGTCCGGAAGGCCGTACGGATCTCCTGGGCCTGCTGAAGCAGGTCACCGCTGTCCAGCCTCACACCCACCGCCTGGTAGCCCAGTTCCTCCAGGGCCAGGGCTACTGCCAGGAAGTTGGGAAGGCCACTCCTACGGGCACGGACAGAGGATTGGGGGACTGAAGCTGCTCTGCCGAGCCCACCCTGGGGATGCCGGGGCCTCACCTCCGCACACTGTAGGTGTCCAGCAGGCCCTGGAAGGCCTGGGGAAAGGCCAGAGCATAGGCCACAAAAGCAGCCCGCTCCCCCGGGTGTGGCTCCTGCACCTCCAGCCCCAGGTGAGCACACACACGCTCCAGCCATGCCTCCACACGGGTGGCCAGGTCCACACTGAGGCCCTGCCCGGCAGCCAGAGCCAGCATCTGCGCACAGGGGTCTGTGAAGAGTGGGGCGCCCGGAGTGCAGGTGCGGACCGGCTCAACCCTGGTCCCAGGTCTGGGCAGGAGGAATGCCGCCCGCCTGCAAGCTTCCCAACGCAGCCCCAGGGGGCCTGTGTGCAGAGCAGAAACTATCCTGCCCCACCCCTAGAGCAAGGACTGTCCTTGGATCCTGCCCTGGGTCGTGCAGCCAGGCAGAGGGAGTACTGACCGGGTCCGGGGGCACCTCGGTGCCTGAAAAGGAGGTGATGAAGGAATGCGCCAGGGTTCCAGCCACAGGCACACCCCGCAGCTGTCCTGCAAGCACGTTGCTGGTGCCATCAAAGCCTGGGCCAGGGCATCAGGCAGGGTTGGGGGACTGCAGGCAGTGTGCCTCCTCCTTCCCCACCCCTGCCTCCCTCTCTGGTCCTCACCACCCAGGTAGCTGTAGGTGGAGGCTGTGAGACCCCCGTCTGGACCCTGAGCCCGTCGCAGCCCCATCTCCAGCAGCCGCTTCTCCGGTCCTGCGATCAGGCGAAGCCGTGCTGCATTCGTGGCAATGAGGCTGTGGGAAGGAGAGGAATCTGGGGTCAGGGTCAGAAGCCTGGCACTGCGGGACGACCCTCCAGATGGGAGCAGGAACTCCCAGCCCAGGGCAGCCAGGCCCCCGGCCCACCTGGCGTAGCCGACCAGGCAGAGCAGCGGCGTCTCCAGCAGCTGCACAACCAGCAGGGGTCCCGACACCTGCAGCAGGGGCACCTGCGGGGAGGGCTGTCAGCTCGGCCCCGCCAGGCCCCATGTGGCGCCCCTCCACCCGTTTGCCAGCACTCACGCCAGGAAAAGCCAGGGAGCCCTCGGGCAGGGCCCGCACTGTCACCCCAGAACAGTCTAGGGCACGAAGGTACTCAAAGAACGCAGGGTCCGTGTCTGGGGGCAGCACCGAGGCCAGGAACTGCACGTCTGGGGACGACAGAGGCGCTGGTGGGCTGGGTCCGGCGGCGGGGCCCTGGGGAACCCCGGGATCCCCACCGAGGGCGGAGGGAAGGGGGCCCTCGTCGGGCGGGCAGGGCTCCCTGGGCCGGGGGTACCTGCGTCTCGCAGGCGGAAGGAGCGCAGGAAGCGCACGCAGTCGCGCAACCCCGCCGCCAGGGCGAAGGCGCCGCCGAACGGGCAGCGGCGGAAGAAAAGCTCAAACTCGGCCTCGTCGCGCGCGCGCCCCGCGCGCCAGTAGCCCAGCGCCATGGTGGCCTGGTAGAGGTCGGTGAGCAGCGGCCGCGCGGCCGCGCGGGCCTCGGGGTCCTGCTCCGCCGCCATATCGCCTCGGCCGGACCAGGCCCGCCCGGCCGCGTGACACCGCGTTCCCAACGGCCGCGCGGGCGGGGCGGGGCGGGGCCGCCTTCCCGGCGGCTCGGATGGGCGGGCAGCTTCCCAGGCGGGAACAGTGCAAGGACCACAGGCCTGGCTGGACTTTACCCGTGCCGCACCCAGGGGGCCAGCCCATGCCTGGGGAGGGGCAGCGCCCAGGCTTTCGGGTCCTGAGTCCTGGACCCGCAGGAGTCCTGCAAGAGCGGGGGACTGCAGGGGGCACCGAGTGGACAACCCATTCCCGTGTGGCCTGAAGCCCTGGAAAACACCAGCGCTGCCCCTAAACCGAAGCCCACATCCTTTCGCCCAGATGCTGAGAACGCTCACCAGCCATGCTGGCCAGCCAAGGCTGGGGGTGAGGTGACAGGACAGTTTATCCAGGGCCCAGGGCTCCAGTGCGTGAGGGGTGGGCAGCACACGGCTGTGAAGGGACAGGGGGAAGGCTGGGGTCCTGAGTGGCCTCAGAGCCGCCTTCTGGGGCTTGTCAGACTTGGGAGTCCACGAGTGCACTCACCGCAGCAGGGCCAGGATGGCACTGGGACCCCCACTTCCCTGGACTGCTCCAGGCTGGTGCTGCTGTTCCCAACCAGGACAGCCTGCCTGGGAATGGAGCCCAGAGGGAGTGGACTGGACGCAGAGGACCAGTAGTCCCTACAGTGAACACTATCCAGCTTCAACAGCTTGATCGGGATGTGGTGTTTGCAAACGAGGGTGAGTGAGGACAACCGATGGGGCAGATCAAGGGGTGAGGTTGTGGAGAGACCAAAACAGGAGAGGATGGTGGTAGTCCCTGGGACCACAGGTACATAAACAGGACAGGACAGACGGGTGGCCCAGGTGCGACTCAGAGATGCAGGCCAAGTCAGAGGCCTGGGGCCTGGCAGAGTGCAGCCCACTGAACACCCACCCACGGGGCCCAGATCGACACAGGAGCCAGAGGCCAGAACATCACGTCTTTAATATCACGTGCAGGAACCACAGCTTAGATCTTGTTGAAAGCAGCGATGTCGACACTCTGCACCTGAGGGGGAGAGAAGCCAGCAGTCAAACAGTGGCGTTTCCCTAGGGACCCCACTCCTGTTCCCTGCCTGACCACAGATCACTCAGGGACTCACATGTTTCTCAAACTTGGTGATCTCCTCTTCCAGCAGGTCTGTCCCCACCTTGTCGTCCTCCACCACACACTGGATCTGCAGCTTGTGGACGCCGTAGCCCACAGGCACCAGCTTGGAGCCCCCCCAGGTCAGCCCGTCCAGCTGGACAGACCGTACACAGGCCTCCAGCTGGGCCATGTCTGTCTCGTCATCCCACTGGGGTACAAGTTGGGAACGGCCAGGGTCGGGAGCTTGCCAACACCAGGGGAGCCCGCCCCCGCCCCCGCGAGCACACAGCAGGCAGGTTTTCCAGGGCCCCAAGAAAAGTCTGCAAGCCACTTGCCCCACCCACATTCCTCTTCTCTGCCCCAAATTTTTCAGCTCAGCTCCCATCCCATCACGATGGCAAAGTAGGACAGGGTCAGAGGGGAGCCACTCACCGGCTTGACGTCCAGGAGGATAGAAGACTTGGCCGCCGGCACAGGCTTCCTGGCTTTCCTCTCTGCATACTGCCGCAGCCGTTCCTCCCGCAGCTGGGCCGCCTCCTTGTCCTCCTCTCCATCGCTGCCGAACAGGTCGATCCCATCACCCTCGTCGTCCTCTGCAGCGGCGGCGGCCCTCTTGTTGGGGGGGTCCACTTGGCGCATGGGAGACACATGCTGCCATGGGGGAAAGGAGACTGAGACCCATGCGGCCGGGCCCCAGCTGCCCACCCTGCTGTGTGGGCAGCCCACACGGGATGGGGCGTCCCTGGGTCTGAGGCGCTCACCTGGGTCTGGGGGACTGTGGCCCTGTGGGTGGGTGAGCTCTTTTCCAGTGCACTCAGCCGGGCCTCCAGCCTGGAGACAGAATGCTGCAGGTCCTGCACCACTGTTGGAGCAAAGGAATGCTAGTCACACAGCAGGGGCTGCCATGGGGCCCCAACCATCCACTGGGGCCTCACCTTCTTGCAGGCTCTGGTTCTCTGCTTCCAGGCTGGCAATCCGGAGGACAAGCTCATTGGGATCCCCGCCAGGCCCACTGGAGGCTCCGGGGCCTGAGCTCTGCAAGGGAGGGCCAGCGTGAGCATTCCTAGCCCCCCATTCACAGCCACTCAGAAGCAGTGCCCTGAGCAGGGTGGGACACCTACCAGACACCAGGCCACAGCTCCTTTCAACACTGCTGGGTGTACCTGCCATGTCCCACCCAGGTGGAGGGAAGGAAGCTTATGAAGTGTTATTTTCAGCCAAGCAGAAATCCCAGGACAAAGAGCAGAGGGCCCAGGGCAACCCCAACTCAGAGGCAGCTTGAAGCTCAGAGCCATGGCTGCCACTGCCCCATGGGGTGGGACAAAGGCCATGGGCAGCCTCGCCTGGGGCCTCAGAGAGGCCAGTGGAGGTGAGAGGAAGGAGCACACCTGTGCGGGGAGAGCAGCTCCATGGCAGCCTGCACTGAGCCCTGCCTACCCTGGGCTGACCCCCTGATGCTGGGCTCACTAAGCTTACCCTCAAAGGCCTCAAGCCTGGCTGCTCCCTGGCCCCTCTCTGACCAGGAGCCCGTCATCTGTCCCAAGAGGTGCTGCCCAGGGAGCTCACCAGGGTTGCCCAAGACACACCTTGGGCTACATGCACATGATGTCACTCGGCATAGCCATGCCTCAATGGAACAGCTCTGAGGACAGTGCACCTGGCCCCTTCCAGAGGGCTTGTGTCCACTCCTGGAGCAGACCTTGGGCCTGAGGCCCACCCGCCAAGCAGCCACAGGATAAGCCATGTGGCCTCCTCCCCTGCTGTGCACATCCCCAGATCACAAACAAACTGAAGTTCCCAGAGGACAGGCTGACCGGTACCGATGGACTGATGGGTGATCTGTTCATAGGGCTGACATTTCCCACAGCCCACCAGCTCCCATGATGGGTCTCCTGGGCTGTATCACTGGGGAAGAGCCCAGGCTAGCTAGTACGAGGGTGGGCTGCTCATACCACTCAGCTCTGCATGCTGCCCACCTCCAACCTGCCCCCGCAGCCTCCTGCTCCGGGCAGTGAATTGTGGCACCATCCAACTCACGCTGACAGCTGTGCTGGACTCTCTCCCCAGAGGGCCCCCAAACCACACTTCCCCGAGTCCTGGCTGCCACCACCTGGCACATGGCCTCCCTTCCAGCCCGATGCCCAGCTCCCGGAGACATTCCCACTAGGATCCTCTACCTGCTTCCATCACTCAGGGGTGAGGTGAAATCCAGAGCCCCTACGGGGCCCCGAGCACCCTAACAGCACTCCACCAGCCTGTGCCCGGCGGGCTCCCTCTACCCCACCCCAGGGATCAGTGCTTGCCGTGCACATGAGCCATGTCCTGGCGGCAGCCAGCAGGCTGGCACCTCAATTCTTTTTCCCTGCTGTGTCTGTTGCCTGGAGTGTTGGCCCTGGCCCCAAGGACCTCCCATTGTAGACCTGGTGACAATACTGAGTAGGGACTGCTAGTTGACAGGTCCCAAGAGTGCAGGCTCCCAGCAAGTCCCCACCCGCTGTGAGGCCAAGAGAAGTTGGGAGAGACCAGGGGGCTAGGGGTCCTGCACACCACGAGGCCATTCCACGACGTCTGTGTGCTGGGGCTGCCCTAGACCCCTCTGTCCCCACCACTGTGACCCAGGCAAGGAAGGAGGGAAGCCAGGGAGCTCTGGGCCCTGAACTCCAGATTCAGTGAGGCAGGTCCATTCACAGCCAATGACAGTGGTGGCCTCAGGGCAGTGCCCCACATCAGAGTTTAGAATCCAGAACTCTCTATGCCCACCTCCAACCTGGTACCTGGTAACACATGTTTCCCAGGGACCTCTGGGTTCCAAAGTCTGAGTCTGCTGAGCTAGTCCCTGTTAGCGGCTAAATGATGTTCCTGGGAAGCTCACACAGAAGCCCTAAGCACCAGCATCTCAGGAGGCGAGCTTATTTGGAGAATGGGCCTTTATGTGATAATCCAGTTATGATAAAGTTAGAGTGGTCCTGATCCAATACTGGGCATCCCTATAAGAGGAAATTTAGACCTGGACAGAGGGAAGACGATACAAACACACAAGAAGTTGGCAATCGAGGCCAAAGGAAGAGAGGCCTCAGGAATAACCCTGCCCGCACCTGATGCTGGACTTCCAACCTCCAGACTGGGAGAAAACTACTTTGTTGTTAAAGCTCCTGGTCTCTGGCCCTTTGTCATGGCAGTCTCAACAGACTTGTCCCCAAGCCCTAGCAGCACACCTACGTGCTTCCGCCAGACCCGGCCCCAGGTGCCGACCTCAGCAGAGCCAGGGCCCCGAGGACCAGAGGAGGAAGGGCCCCTGCAGCCCGAGAGCCCCCGGGACGGGAGCCTGGATGCCTGGCCTCGCTATAAAGACCCGGTGCCACCTCAATCCTACCTCAGACTCGGTCGGGCAGGCAGAGGTGGCAGGTGGGTTTGGTGGTGGTAGAGGGCAAGGCAGATTCAGGATCAAGTGGGGGCCAAGCGCAGAGCAAGGCCTGCTGGCAGATGGCAGACGCACCACCTCTGGGGGACGCTGCCAGGGCTGCCACCTCTGGCCCAGGAACTAGTACTCCCAGACCAGCTGTGGCAGGCAGCAGGCTTCCAGATGTGCCCACACACATCCCCAGAGTCTCTGAAAAAGGACCTCTTGTGTCAAAAGGCCTTTGCAGATGTGATGAAGCTGAGGGTCTGGAGCGGGGAGATGACCTTGAATCCCCCAGGGGCCCACTGTTGTCCCAGTGTCCACAGAGAGGCTGGACAGAGCAGGAAATGACACTGCTAGCCAGACGCCACAGGACGAGGCGTGTGCACCTCGATGGGGAAGGCGCAGGGATGGATCCTCTCTATCCACGTGTCTGCCACCCTGTCTCCCAGAGGGAGAATGAGGTCCCGACTGCCCTGGCTAGGAAGGCAGAGCAGCAGGTCTGCCACCTCTGGGTAACATCCTTCCCAAGCCAGGCCAAAGACAGAGCTGGACATGGCCCTGTCCTCCTCTCTTGATCTCACCTGAGACCAAGAGGCCGAGCTAGGCTGCAGGGCCCCTCTCTGGGCTTCAAATTCAAGACAGTGCTCATTCTATGGTTCGAATTCAACATGCCCTATAAACCCATCTCTCTGGGGAGGGTGAGGCGCGGCAGGAGGCACAGCAGATGGCAACTTGTCACACGCTTGCTTTGCTGAGCAGGGGTGTCACCCCGGAGGATGACAGCGTCAGCCCAGGATAAGGGCAAGAGGGAGACCCTGGCGACTGCCAGCAAGCAGGCAGGAAGCATGGCAGGATGCAAGAGTCAGACATCTCCAGCGGTGGCCTGGGTCCAGGCCGTGCCCAAGCAGAACACTGCACTGCACACCTCCCCCTAACTTTGATCCAAAGGGCCAAAATAATCCGCAGAACTGGGGAAAAGTCACAGGCCGTCTGGCACAGGGACCCCTCGGGCACACTGGCTGCGGGTACTCACGCCAGCCAGGGATTTCTGGATGTTTTCTCTGGCTCTGGCAATGTCACGGAGGATCACACTGGCGCCGTTCTCCTGCAGACAGTACAGAAAGAAACAGTCTTTTTTTTATTACAAAATTTTAATAATAATAAAAAGAAGCCCTCGTGGAGAAAGCAAGCAAGTGCGCGCAGAATGAAAATTCAGCGGGACAGTGGCAAGCAGAAGGTGCCAGAGTCCGGCAGCTATGGCAACAGGGCCTGGGGTATGCTGTCTGCAGGCCCAGCCTAGGCCCCACCAGGATCGGCGCCGATGTGTGTGCCGTCTCTGCCACCTGGGAGACAGACACAGCAGAGTGCACCATCCTGTGCTGGACAAGAGTGGAGCCAGCCAGAGCCACCCCTCCAGAGCTGCCACCACCAGCCCCTGGAGCAGAGCCACTCAGGCCAACTATGTCCCCTAACTCCTGGGACTGGCAGAGCCACCCGGTGGCCCCAAGTGCAGCCCCTACCTGGTGTGACGTGCCAGCCACAGGTCCATTCATCTGCTCATAGAATTTCCTTTCTGCATCATCATATTTGAATTTGTCGAACCAGATCTTCTCGTGCATTAGGAAGTTTGTGGCCATTTTCCTGCTGGGAGGAGGAGGAGTGCTCAAGCAGCCTGGTCTCTCTGCGGGCTCCAGACTTGGTCTGCATGGGGCCCCTCCACCAGCCCGGATGTGAAGGGTGCAGGGGACTGTCGCTGTCCTGGAGCTGGAAGGGCTCCAGCCCAGGGCAGAGCACCAGTGGCTCTCAGCATGGAACGGCACCAGCCTATGAGACCCCCCAATGTCATCCCTTGCTCCCCCCACAGGGCTTCCTTCAGTGCTCACGCAACAGTCCCCAGGTCTGTCCCCGAGACCAGCAGCTCTCAAAGCTGGCCAGGAAGCTCTGCAAGGCCCCCCTCCAATCACACCCCCATGCAGAGCTAAGTTTGTGGCACTCAGACGACACACACTGGCAGATGGACCACGGCAGTGACACCGCAGCAGCCCTGGGCAGGCTGACACCGGAGACGCGCACAAGTGTATGATGAGGCCATCATGCTTGTGGGACTTTCCGTCAAAGGTGGACTATTCCTCAGTCATGCTATTAACCATGTTTGCCCTCAGCGTTATTAACATTAACTTGTAAAAGCTCATTATTGGTTTTCAGTAGAGAAGTATTTGCTTTCAGCATTTGTTTGAACTGCTAACGTGGTTAAAGCTGAGGAACAAAGCGCAGTGGGTGCCGAGACCAGTAAGTTGAGAGCTGCTGCTCTACACCAGGGGCTGGCAAACTACAGCCTGAGAGCCACGTGTCTATTTTTGCGAACCTGTCACACTGGCCCACCACAGGCAGAGGGGCCTCCCCAGACCTGGGCCTGCGGACATGACACCTGCCCCGTGCCCCACCCACTCCACACTCAATGCAACAGAACCAGACCCAATCCTGTGCTGAGGGCCCCAGCCTCCAATGGACCTCACCAAGTGTCCCCTTGTTGACAAGGGCTATTGGGCCCCATGACCCCCACCCGTTGTGAGCAGCTTCAGGTGCACTGCCCGCCCCAACAGGGACACCCCTGCCATAACGGGGTCCCAGCCCTGCCACTCACACCAAGGCCTGGACCCTGTCAAACCAGCAGACCCACCCCACCAAGGAGATGAAGGGCTCCCACTGGAATCCAGGCCCAGGCAGGGAGCCAGGGTGCCAGTCCTGCAGGCTGCTTCATGGCCCTGCGAGCTGCACCCCAGCCCTGGCTGCTGCGCTTCCAGTCTTCCCTCAGGCCCACTGGCCCCTGACCTCCAGATATCACTGCTGGTGCAGCAGCGTGTCCCTGGGCTGAAGGCAGGTCAGCCTCACCTAGCAGGACCCTTCAGACTTGGGTCCCTGCCAGCCAGCACACTGGAGCACTGAGACACCCACCTCACCTCAGGAGTGGATGCGGACAAGGGACGGGGCTGGGAGAACAGGAAGGACAGGCAGGGGACCGCTGTATCTTGCCCCATTGGGTTCAGGGGCCAGGAGCCTTCACCACACCCCTTGCCCTGACCTGTGAGAGAGGGGAACTCAGGGAGCTGCCCAGCCAAAAGGGAAACCTTAAGTAAGTCGGATTCAGCCCTGGGCTGACCCCTCCTTCCCCCAACACCCTGGATCCTGGTGATCCCCAGGGGTGACCCTGGAGGCTGCACTATCCCAGGGACAGACGGCGACCCCTGCCCAAATGACTCCTGCATCCAACTCAGCTGGGTTCAGTAGTCTCGGGAGAACCCTGCCGGGTGGGGGGAGAGGAAGGGGGCACGCGGGGCCCCAGCCTGGGGAAGCCCAGGCCGAACACCCCTCAGCATGTTTCTCCTACTTGGGTCTCAGGCTGGACATGGATGGGCCAGACCGGGCACCAGGTCGGTGAGCCAGGGATGCAGCTTCAAGGCGCCAGGCCACACGCAGGGCCTCGGCAGCATGGTGGCGGCATTCTGCGCCATCGTACATGGGCTTGCTGAGCCAGGGGGCCTCGGCGTCCTTGTGCAGGAAGTGCCAGCAGGGCAGGGCAGAGGGGGCCTCCCCACCGGCACGCCGGGGCCCAGCTCGCTTGTTTCCCGTGGTGCTGCGGCCCCGCCGGTCTCTGCGGCCCCGCCTTACACCCTCGGCCTGGCTGGCTCGCTCCAGCAGGCGCACCTCGCCAGGGGGATGGCCGTCAAACAGGGCCTCATAGAAGCGCCTCTCAGCAGCATCGTACCGGGGTTTCTCCAGCCATACTTCCTGCACCAGCGCCTGTAGGCTGCTCAGCAGGGGCCGGCCACTGGCTGGTGGGCTGGGCTGGCAGATGAGGGCCAGATTGGGGGCAGCCACTAGGTGGCCTGTGTCGGTAGACCTCTGCCTGCTGCACCCCTCTGCAGCCAGCAGCACGGCTTGGGACCACTCCACGAATGCCCTCTCGGCCTGGTCAAAGGAAGACTTGTTGACCCAGATGCCCCAGGTCATGTGGTGGCAGGCCACCTGGGTTCCATGGGTGCAGGGACCCCAGGGGGCTAGGGCAAGCGGCCGGGCTGCCAGGGTAGCCATGTCTGCCAGCCTCTGGCGGTAGGAGCTCTCCGCCTTGTCGAAGAATGGCTTGTCCAGCCAGACATGGTCGGCCGAGAGGCCCACAAGGGCCAGGTCTGCCTGGCAGAGCCAGCTCCTCGGGGAGCACTTTCCCTTCGGCAGTGGCTTCTTCCCTTCGTTGTTCCTACTGCTGCTGTCAGGGCCTTCTGCCTCCTCGGTGTCCTCAGTGTCCTCCTGACCTGGCCCATTCACGGCCGGTGCCTCAGCCAGGAGCTGCTGGGTGGCAGCGGCTTGCGTGGCCTCCTGCTCGTAGAAGCGCCGCTCAGCTTCCTCACACTTCTGCTTGTCCTCCCAGACGGTCTCCAGGGCACAGAGGGCCTTCCTGCTCCTCATCTTCCGCGCAGCGTTAAAAAGCAAGCACAAGAAGGGAGTTGCAACACAGTGGGTCCCACGTGGATGACGCCCGCCCCCTCAGCCTGACGGGCGGGGCCTGGGGACATGTCCTGCTGGGGATGCCGAGAGGCGGCACGCCAGGACCAGATTCACATCCAGTTAAGCAGCAAACAAGTAACACACAGCTGCGTGTGTACACGTGCTCTAACCATTCTTGGGCCACAGAACCCTCTCCTCACAGAGCCCCCAAGGAAGGCTGCCAAGTGAAACACAGGAAGCATTCAGTTACTTTGACTTTCACAAAAACAAATGATTTTCAGGATAAGTATGTCCCATGAAAATCTGACACATACTGAGAAGTTACTGGTCATTCACCTGAAGTTTGAAGTGCACGTCCCGTTTTGGTAAGTCTGGCCACCTCCCGAGTCACTGTGCTTCTGTTTAACAGACACGCGCTTGGCTGTCCGAGTCACCCACACCCACCACAGCCACACTGCCATCCAGAGCAGCATGCGACCCAAGGGGAGCTACCTAGGATCTTAGAGAAAGGACAGCTAGGAGCTCAGTGTGGGGTGCCCCAGCCCTGCAAGGCCACACCAAGGGAAATGCCAGGTACCCGCCTTCAAGGGAGGGAACCCAGTGGCTCCGGCCGGGAGTCAGAACCAGCTCCCTGGCCAGCTGCAGCTGCCTGCTGACCAGGAGGAAATCAGCCCGTGCCTTTGGGGGCGCTGTCAGCAGGACGGTGGGGGGCAGGTGGGAAGCACTTCACCCCAACTGCTCCTGGGGCCAGTGAACGAGCCCTGCCTTCTCACTGAAGGTGGTGTTCCTTCCAGCTCGGTCACCTGCTGCCCCACTGAGCAATGGCCATGTCCCAATCCTGCTGCTGGTACAGAGGCCCCCACTCTGCTAGCCAGCCCAGAACGCTAGGGCAGCCCCCAACTCAGTAAGAACTAGGGGGTTGGGTCACTGTGGCCCACTAGGCCCAGGAATTCCTGGGGCCAGTCTGCTCTCAGGATGCACCTGGGGTCCCCTAGCTCACCTGACTATCCTGGTTAGACGGGTGGCTGTGATCAGCATAGGGATTCCCAGCCACAGACCCAACTCCAGACACGCTCCCCACAAGGGAAGTGCTGGGGATACTCCTCAACTCAGAAGATCACTTGCCTGAGTCACAGACTTTCCCTCAGGACCGACCCCAACCACCCCTGCTGCTATGGGGTGTCTGCTGGACCCTAAATGAAGCAGACCCTTCAGCCCAGGGGGCGCCACCGGCCAGGCTCTCACCCCCAGGAGACAAGGTCTCTAGATAGAAGGCATTCTTTCAGCCTGGAAGGCAAACCCTGCCAACCCCTTGCTGTGGGATCTCTGTCCCTGTCCTAACACCCTGAACAAAACATAAACCTGGTTCCACCACCCTGTGGGTGTCGGCTGCCTGAGTCCCATTCCACCCAGGCCTTTGGGCGACTCCTCCTTGCACTCTGAAGGGGCACCTTGGGGGTCTCGAACAGCACAGGCCACAGGCCTCTTATGATGTCCCAGCGAGGACCTGGGGCCGAGGGAGAAGCCCCAACCTCAGAGAGGTCCTTGGGCTGTCTGCTCGAGCCTTCCTCCCAGGCTGGTGGCAGCCCTTACCAAGGCCAGGCTGACAGCAGAGGCAGTAGTGGGAGACCAGGGGATGTGTCCAGGACACAGGGCAGTGTGACATCACCCACTGTCCCTGAGAGGGCTGCAGCCTGTCTGCCCTCGAGCTTCTGTACCCACGCCCCCGGCAGACCCTCGTCAGAGCAGCACAGTCTGGGTTAGTCCAGCCTCTTCAGCCTCGCCTGCCATACTGGCCCCCCTGAGTCCGGAAGCCCTGCTAGACCCTTTGGCCTCAATGCTACCCTTGGCTCCTGACATGAGACCAGGCTCTGCTCAGGGCTTTGGGGGCCACAGCTCCATACCCTGCCCACAGGTGGGAAGCTGGCAGTACAATCCTGACCTGCTCAGGAGGTGCCCACCCCATCACAGAGGCAGGAGGGGCTCAGCCTCGGGCAGCAGCGAGACAGTCCCACCTGACGGGACCAGAACTCCTCAGGCAGCGTAGCAGTGGGACTGGGGGGCTCTAGCTCAGGTGAAGGGAACACCGGGGCATGGGGCAGGGGGTACTTACTTTCACTCTGATCTCCTAGGAGAGCATTAAGAGAAAGCAGCAGAGTTAGAAGCAGTCAGACCGAGTGGCCTGAGAAGGTTGGAGGGCCTTTTCAGGAGCTGCTTGGGGACGTGGCAAGGAGGCGAGAGAGTTTGGTAGGGGAAACAGGAGGTGAGCACCAGAGAGACCCACCACCAAAATCCCAGGAGGTGATGGCGTCCACCCGCTCCAGGCAGCAGAGCTCCACCGTCCCGTGAAGCAGTGGGGTTCCCACCGGCAGCACCCAGTCTGCTCCTCACTCAAGCTGAAGCAACTAGGGGTGAGCTGAGGCAGCAACCCAAGCACCCCACTGTCCACCTGGAGCTGTGGAGGGGGTCCCTGCCCTGTCCAGGCTGCCAGATGGACACCAGGGGACAAGCACCAGTCTGGGAGTCTCAGCAGTCATGAAGCAGCAGTGCCCACGCAGGGACAGGGCCTCCCTCAGCAGGCTTGCACAGAAGGGCTCGCAAGGATACCATCTTCCCAGGTGCACCAGAGACACTAGGTACCTGGCCCCAAATACACAAGAGGTGGCAGCCCGAGAGCTGAGGAAGCCACATGCAGACTCAGCCATGCCTGGCTGAAAGAACCCATCCGCTCTGCTCAGTCCTGGGGGGCTCCCCCAGCTGCTCAAAGACCAGAGCCCTGGGGGGTCCATCTCTCTTCTCCAATGGGAGCTATGCCACTGAGGCCCCTACTGTTCCCATCCACCCCATAGGGCTGCAAACACTAGAGCGTCAGCATCAAGTCACCGATGGATGAGACACACAGGTGCCCTGCCGCAGGGAAGACACAAGGGCCAAGGGGGGGCAGCTGCCTGGAGGGAGCACACAGGAGGTACTGGGCAGCCTCCTGGACAGGGCAACACCCACCACCTGCTGCTGGCACGGGGGCAGTGGAGGGCTCTCCGCAGATGGGGCAGCGAGCTGCTCCTGCCAGCAAAGCATCACCTGGTGAGGCTGGCCACAGGTGGTGAGGGCACTGGGGTGACCTGGTGTGAAGCGAGCACGGGGGTGGGGGCCAGCACCCTCAGGGACACAGGAGGACCAGGTGGCAGGGTGCTCCCCTGTGCTGCAGCTGGGCCTCCCGGTTCAGCCACCCCCCACCCCATGTCTCAGACTCGAGGGCCCACCTGTTTCCTCCATTCTCTCCTCCCTGAGCGCTCCCGTTTCATGTGGACCAACCGGATTAAAGCCTGTCACTTCTAATAGAAAAGCAAGTTTGAGTCTGGACTCTTCCCTTTGAGGACACAAACATGCACGCTACAGCTGTCCAGGAAGGAGCCCACGCTACTACAGGACAGTCAGACCCTCTTCTCCAGTGGCTTTTCCA
Organism: Smutsia gigantea; assembly: GCA_032199065.1. Lineage (NCBI taxonomy): Eukaryota > Metazoa > Chordata > Mammalia > Pholidota > Manidae > Smutsia > Smutsia gigantea. Next base: position 27,634 of record JAVSCE010021035.1, read on the forward strand.
GGAGGCAGTGGTAGCTAGCCAGCAAGAGCACAGCACGGACAGGCAAGCTCACAAACAGCAGAGCAAGAACCCAGAAGGGAGAGGGGCCTCAGGGGTCCCCACCCTCCACTCCTGGAAGCGAATCGATAAGCTGCCAGCAACTGCAGACCTGCAGGGTGAGAGGCTGAGCTGCCCGTCACTAGGGCCCAGACCTAGTCCATCAGGCACATGGAGAGCTCTCCCACGAAGGCAGGCACTGCCCCATCCAGCCACCCATCCAGAGTTGGGGTGGCCCCAGAGGAACCCCACTGCCCAGCTACCAGCATCTGTAGTGAAGGCAGCTGATGCGCAAAGGTGGTCCCAGTGAGCCAGGCCCCTCTGTGGCTCTCCCAGGCCAGCGCCTTGGCAGTCAGCACTCATGGCTACGCTAGGCAGATGGTCTCCAAGGCACGTGCAGCCCTTTGTGGGCTACAGGGAAGGCATTTCTTGCGGTACAAGCACAGGGAACCTGGCAACAGACCCCACACAGGATGCTCCTTGCTAGAAGGCCCTGAAGGAAGATGATGGCATGGCAGGGCAGAGCTGTGCCCACCAAGATGCTGGGGGACCAGGTCTTTGTGAGCCTGGGTGAAGGGAAAGGCCTCGACCCCTCCCCGCGCTATGCTCACATCACCCTGCTGCAGTCATACACACGGAGGAGCTCCTGGAGTGTCCACCCAGGGGTCAAACACTTCTGCCTGCCTTTTACAGGAAGGTGGAATGAGAACGTAGAACAGGGTCTGTGGTCAGCTCAAGGTTTCTGTGGGGCCCCCTGGCCAGCAAGGCCCAGACCAGTGGTGCGCAATTGAGTTTTCTGTATCTGCGGAGCCAAGCACTGGGAATGTGTCAGTCAACGAGAACAGCCATGTAGCAGGGCCGGTACACAGGACAGCACTACTGCAGATGGGCACTCCTGCACGGGGTTGACACCCACAGCCTTTCTTGACAGGGAGGGAGGGTGGATGAACTCCATGGCCTCCAAATTCCTACTCAGATGCTTTCCTACATTGATTTCTGGATACTTAACCCCCACTCTGACACACCAAACTTTCCTGCTGGCAGGAAGGGGGCGGGCCTCTGCATCTCAAGACCCAGAGTCCACACTGTGGTTGCTCAAGTCGCCCAGGGCAGGCCCAGCCGGCTACGACGGCATTCATGACTGAAACACCACGGCACGTCAGTTCTGTTTCTGCCTTAGCCCGACACCCTCATCTCCCCGGACCAGCCTGGCCTCTGCGCCCCACTTCCTCCGGATGACTCCGCTCTGGCACACACTTCAACCCTTCCGTGCACACAGGACACCTCATGCAGCTGGCAGACAAGTGGGGGATCTAAACCTCTGAGGCAGTGAGTGGAGGAGCTGGGGATCCGCATCTTGTTCCAATGTCTGTGTTTGAGTCAATGTTGCACTGCCATCCACTCCAAACATGTCATCTTAAGTTACAGGCACAGAGCCAGGGCCTAACAAATGCCCACACCAGCACTCCATGCCTGCAGCCCCGGAAGGCTGACCCCACAGACCACGTACTGGAGGTACTCTTCTCGTCGATTTCTTAAAAATCACCTTCAAGAAACTCTCGCTCACAAAAACACTAGTCAGGCATGTTTGGCAACCTGTGCTGAACCCTGCAGCCTCATCCAGGCCCCCAGAAGCAAAGCCAAGGGGGCTGGCCCCGCACCCGGATCCTCCAGGGGGCAGTCATCCCCTGCTCATCCAGCGGCTGGGGGCTCACTCTGCTTGGGCTCCCAGGAACCCCACAGCACCCCCACTCCAAGGTGAGGAAATGGAGGCCAGCCTGGAGAGCACCCTTCAGGCTGGGCACGGGGCCCAGAACACAGCCCTGCAGAGGCGGTCCAGGAGGGCTGAGGAATGACGTAACTACTGCATCTGAACCCGTTCACTTACCAGCTCACCGCCCCCCAGAAGGTCGGGGCGTCAGAGATGCTCCTGTGAGAGCCTCATCACGTAAGAGAAAGTGTCATTCTCTGCCACAAGCCAAGACCACTCAGTGACGTGCCAATTCAAAAGACACTCTGTCGACCCCCCAAGGTTTAGCCACACAACAGTTCCCTTCCTCCAGGGTGCCCTTCACAGTGGAAACTCTGGCGCACAGCCTCCATCCGGCCCCGCCCCGCCCCCTCGGTCCCGCACGAGCCTTCCCCTACTTCCTCGCGCTTAGCCCGCTTCGGGAAAGCTTCATCCTTCCCTCTTCGGAGACTGGCTTCGACGTCGTCCCCTGCCCAGACCACTTATCCAAGTCAAGCCCGGGTCGCTCCCAGAGAACACGTGCGCTTTGGACTCACTCAGGTATCACGTATTATTTCCCGCGCTTGTGAGCTTGGGTCAAGGTTCCACCCGCGTCAGGCCCGCGCATGTCCCGCAAGCCCGGAGCCAGCGTGCCGGGGCTGCTTAATAAACGCGCGCGGGACAACGCAAGGGCTGCGGGCCTGGGCCACCACGTCCAGCGGCCACGTGGCCCCGCGGGCCCGGCCCTCCGCAACCGCCGGGAGAGCTGCGTTGGGCCCACCGCCCCTGGGCCGGCACGCCGGCGACGCTAGCTCCCCGGTCCCTGCCAGCGCCTTCCGGCCACCCGCCCCGGGTCCCCGGGGCCTCCGCGGCGCGTGCGGCATTTCCCGGCGCGGGCCGCGCTACTCACACGCCAGCCAAGAACGGGGCAACAGAGGGCAGAGCCCGCGGCGTAAGCGGCTGAGGAGAGGGAGGGCAACGCCGGCCGCGCACGGGAAATGACGCCATGGGCTCTACCACGCGCTTCGGGGCCGGACTCGGGAGAGGCGGCTCGCGCGCACGCCCCGCCTCGCTGGCAGCGCCCTCCGCGCGACTCTCCCGCAGCTGCAAAGACCGAGGCAGTGGGCGACCACCGCGGGGCTCGCTCGCTCCCAGGGCAGACGGAACTTCCATCCGGGAACAGGGCCGTAGCGCTCCCGCCCCCCCGCTCTCCGAGCAGTGGGCTCGCCCGCCGGGGCGGGGCTGGAGCCGGACGCGCCCGGTGACGCACGGCGTGGGCGGGGGCTGGCGCGCCTGCGCCGCCGAGCTGGCGAGACAAAGGTGGGCCGCGGCCGGCCCCGCCCCCAGCGCCCCGCCCCCGCGCGCGGCCGGCCGGGCCGGCGGAATTTCGTGCCTCGCTGCTGACATGTACCGCGGGTCCCGCGCGTCCGGCTCGCCACCCCGCACCGCGCCGGCGTTCCCGCCCGAGCCCCGCGCAGCCGCCGCGGCCCCTCGCGTCCGCCCAAGCCCCTGGCGCGCGGCCGCCGCCCCCCGCGCCCGGGCCGCGGCCCCGCGTGGCCGTGAAGATGGCTTTCCGAAAGGCCTACTCCATCAAGGACAAGCTGCAGGCCATCGAGCGCGTCAAGGGTGGTGAGCGGCAGGCTAGCGTGTGCCGCGACTTCGGAGTGCCCGGCGGCACGCTGCGCGGCTGGCTCAAGGATGAGCCCAAACTGCGCTGGTTCTTGGAGCAGCTGGGCGGCGAGGTGGGCACACAGCGCAAGAAAATGCGGCTGGCTAACGAGGAGGAGATCGACCGCGCCGTCTACTCATGGTTCCTGGCGCTGCGCCAGCACGGCGTGCCGCTCTCGGGGCCGCTCATCCAGGCTCAGGCCGAGGCCTTCGCACGCCAGATCTACGGGCCCGAGTGCACCTTCAAGGCCAGCCACGGCTGGTTCTGGCGCTGGCAGAAGCGCCACGGTATCTCCAGTCAGCGCATCTACGGCGAAGCCGAGCCCGCGACCGCGGGCCCCGCGCCTGTCCCGTCGGTCAAGCAGGAGCCCGCGCTGCCTCCCGGCTCCGGCCCCCTCCCCGACCGGGCCCCAGCCCCCCCTCCCCCCGCCGAGGGCGGCTACGGCGACGAGCAGATCTACAACGCCAACGTCACCGGCCTCTACTGGAAGCTGCTTCCGGAGCAGGCCGCGCCACCGGGCGCAGGGAACCCCGGCGCTGGGGACTGTGGCCGACGCTGGCGGGGCGACCGGGTGACTGTGCTGCTAGCTGCTAACCTGACCGGCAGCCACAAGCTGAAGCCGCTGGTCATCGGGCAGCTGCCAGACCCGCCCAGTCTGCGCCACCACAACCAGGACAAGTTTCCAGCCTCATACCGCTATAGCCCGGACGCCTGGCTCAGCCGCCCATTGCTGCGTGGCTGGTTCTTCGAGGAATTCGTCCCCGGCGTCAGACGCTATCTGCGCCGCAGCTGCCTGCAGCAGAAGGCCGTGCTGCTGGTGGCCCACCCGCCCTGCCCAAGCCCAGCCACCAGGGTGCCTGCCCTGGAGGAGAGCGAGGAGACCCCCAGGCGGTGTCGGCCTGAGCCCCTCGGCCCTCCGGAGGAACTGCAGACCCCCGACGGGGCCGTGAGGGTGCTGTTCCTGTCCAAGGGCAGCAGCAGGGCGCACATCCCAGCCCCGTTGGAGCAGGGAGTGGTGGCTGCCTTCAAGCAGCTATACAAGCGGGAACTGCTGCGGCTCGCTGTGTCCTGTGCTGGAGGCTCCCCGCTGGACTTCATGCGCAGCTTCATGCTCAAGGACATGCTCTACCTGGCTGGCCTCTCCTGGGACCTGGTGCAGGCTGGCAGCATTGAGCGCTGCTGGCTGCTGGGCTTACGGGCAGCCTTTGAGCCCCGGCCAGCGGAGGAGCGTGCCGGGCAGCCGGCAGGCAAGGCGGAGGAGGCTGCGGAGCACAGCAGGGTGCTTAGCGACCTCACGCACCTGGCAGCCCTGGCCTACAAGCGCCTGGCACCCGAGGAGGTGGCTGAGTGGCTGCACCTGGACGACGATGGGGGGCTGCCCGTCGGCTTCAGAGAGGAGGCGGGCCTGGGCCGGCCCCCTGCGCTGGCCCCTCCATCCCCAGCCAGCCTGTCCTCTGTCATGGGGGCCGCAGAGGAGGAGGCCGCTGTGCCCACCGCTGGGGAGGCTGTTCGGGGCCTGGAGACGGCTCTGCAGTGGCTGGAGAGCCAGGACCCCCGCGAGGTGGGGCCGCTGAGGCTGGTGCAGCTGCGCTCACTGCTCAGCGTGGCCCGGAGGCTGGGGGGCATCGGGCCTTCCCCAGCAGTCCCTGACGCTGGAGTGTGACCAAGCCAGCCCGAGTGGCCCCCTAGTGGCCTTTCTGTTGCTGCACTTAGAGGGGAGGGACATAAGAGTCTTCCCATCTCCTGTCCTTTCTTCTGTGGTGGCCCACCCTGTGGCTCAGGGTGACAGGGATCCTGGCCCAGTCTGGCTGGAGGGGCTATGTTGGTGAAGGGTCATTCTGCACCATGGCCCCTCAGTCTCCTGGGAGGAAAGCTGGAAGAGAGTCTCATGCTCCTCCCTGGGCAAGCACACACATGTGGTCTGTGGTCTTAGCCAGTGTCCCCTCCCATGCTAGCCTATCAAGTATATGCCACCGCACTTCTCGGAGAGCAGCTGGTTGTTCCTACCTGGCCCCTGTGGGGCTGAAACCTCCAGCCCCATGCCTGCCTGCACCTCCTGCCCCCCCCACAGCAGCCCACCCCTTGCACTGGACAAGGGCCCAGCCCTCCTGTCTGTGTGGAGCTCTGGTGCTTCCTGGTTCCTGGGCCACAGCTATGCAATCACACTATTCTCTTTAAGTCCGATTTTACAGGTAGTTTTCAGGGGGGCCAGGGTGGTGTCTCTCGTCCTCAGCCTGCGGCTGGTCTCAGAGGATGCCTCTGTGGTCTGGGAAGGGAGGATGGTGCCCCTGAGGACCTTCTGGATGCAGCGGGGAAGTAGATTTCTGTTCCGCTTGGGTTTTTAATTTTCCTTAAGAAATTTCCATTCTTAACAGCTCTCTTATTTAGTGGAGCTGGCGAGTGGCCAGACTTGGTCTTTGGTGACTTGACCAATGATGGACAAGCTCCTGCACGCACCCCCCCCCACCAGCCCACTTTGTCCTGCCCCCGGGCCTGGAGCCATCCCACCACCTGGGACAATCCCACTGTGCCTTAGTGCCCCCCGAGGCTTCTTTGCCTCTCCTGGCACCGCCAAGGGTATGGCTGAGGTGCCACTTCCCAGGGCCCAGGAGTCAGGCTTCAGGGTGCGGGGCGCAGTTTGAAAGAGGGAGGAAACGGCCCCTCTGTTACTGTCCAGCTTTGACATGGTTCTGCTGCTTCATCTGGCCCTAGATTCAGAATCTTACTGGTGGTCTGAGACCAAGAGATGCCCATGCCTCCCAGGGGCTTCCTTTGTGGAGATGCTGCCCTGAGTCCTTGTGAGGGGCTCAGGGCTGGGTCTGAGGCACTGCTGTCCTCTACCCAGGTCCTTACCTGTCCCGTGTGCTCCTTGCGGTCCGCGCTGCAGAGGCTGCACCTGGGTGTGTGTGGGTGGGAGGGAACGGCTGCGTGCCACAGGGAGGCAGCTGGAGGCAGTCCTCAGAGCAATCTCCGTGCAAGTCCAAGGACAGAAATTCCTTCGAACCGCCCCTAGGCAAAAAAATCTCAACTCTGAAAGCTGCAGGAAGGTGTGGAACATGGGAACTAGAGGAAGCTAGGCTTAGCTTGCCAGGGACAGGGGTGAGTCTGAGATTCACTTCTGGCTGTATTAAGCCTGTGTCCTTAGAGGAGCCTCAGGAAGACTGAGGTTGGCTGTTGGTCTCTGGGCCTTCATGAAGTCTTGCATGTCACACCATTGGCCTCCAGCTGAAGGCAACCCGGAGCCTCAGAGCTGGGAGCTCCTGGCTGTGGCCAGCCCGCTGGGCCTCTGCTCTGCCAGGCCTGCCTGCAGGGGTGTGTGGGAGGCAGACCTCAGGGCCCTACTGGGCACCAAGCCATGGTGCATGTGGGGCTCAGTATAGCTCAGGGTGGCCTCTGGTGGTGGCCCCCTCTTGCCAAGGTACCCATCTCGTCTTTTCATCCCCCCCCCAGTGGGCCTGGGTATAGCGTCAGGAGCAGGGCCTCTTGCCGGCCTCTTCTGGCTCACAGTCACTCTCCTCCCTGGCTCAAGTCCATGAGAAATCACAGGGAGGGTGGCCCTGGCATTTGTCTCCAGGACAATGGCCGGAGTGGACCCTGGGTGGCTTCCCCCAGCAGCCTGTGCCTCAGTGCTGTTCTCTGCGGGGCCCGTGGGCATTTGAGGCACTTGGTTTGTCATATTCGTAGGAACAGGAGAGTGAAGTGGATGGCACTGGGGAGGGGTATCCACTGGTGCTGCTGGAATTCCTGCAACAGCCTTGTCTGCCTGCTGAGTGCCAGGTGCCATGCCAGGAACAGTGTTTCTTGTTTGCCAGAATCACACATTCCCTGCAAGGGTATGGGGACCCCTGCACCCTGAGAGGTGCTCAGGGACACAGCTGCCCACCTCTCCCTTTCCTGTTCACAGCCCTCTGACCAAATACTCAAGGCAGTGAAGGCCACTGCTCTTCCAGAAAGTGACCCTGGGTCTGGGTCATTGTTATAACTCAGCTGACGGGCTTGACAGTGGGCCAGGGAATGAGTGCATGGGGATAAGAAGATGACTGAGGCCACAGGCTTCTGCTAAACGAGGCCGGTCTGAGCAGCACAGCCTTGCGTGAGGGGGCTGCCTGCTTGGGAAGTGACCCCTAGATGTCATCGGCATGGTGTGAGAGGAGGGGGCGCACCTCAGGAACCCCCAGCCTGTTGGCCTACATGCAGGTCTGGATTGCTGTGGGGGGCCTGGAGGGTGGGCAGTTCAGCTCCAGGCTAAGGGTGCCAGTGGGTGGGGCTGACTCCCCTGACGCCTCCTTGAGAGGGCTCGGGTTTTGGGGTGCATGCCCTGTTGAGGGGCCCTTTCACACCCAACCTTGCTGATGGTGGAAATTTACCTGGTCAGACAGGCCCGGTGTGCTTTATAATAAAGGTTCAGTGTGTCAGCTTCATATGTATCTCTGTCCTAATGCCTTAACTGTTCTCTCTCTCAATCCAATGCTTGGATCTAGAACATCTCATAATTTGGAAGTGGGGTGGGGAGGGTGTAAAACTGGAGCAACATTGACAAAAGAAGATGCCATTGTCATATCCACCAGTTTCTTGAGAAAGTAATTGTAGCCTGTGGTATAAGGGAGGCCATGGCCATCCAGTGACTGCACCGTGACCCTGCCCCCACAAAGCTGCCCTTCATGGGCCGGGCCACCACAATCTGCCAGGCTGCCCTTCCAGTGAGGTTGGGGGCTCACCAAGGCGCCTCATTTGGACAGTGCAGTGGCCTGCCTGGGGGCGGGGGGGCTGGGCAGAGCTGTGTCTTCTGCCCTTAAGCAGAGCCCACCCCAGTCCCAGGGATTCTGCTGAGGGTGAGGTCGGGGTACAGAAGGTGGCCACCCTACCCTTCTGCAGGTGCTTAGGTGACGATATACAGCCAGGACAGAAAGCCTCTGCCCCACCAGCTTCCAGGTCTGTCTGACCCCATGACCTGGGCCTTGTCTGAGATGCACTTCCAGGCACTTGGTATTTAGTTTTGTCAGCCTCCAATTAAATATAGGCCACTCCATGCTACAGGACAGCATCTTTATTCCCATTTCACAGATAAATCAGGTGTGGAACGACTCAGACTGACCCTCATAACAAGCAGAAATGCTAGCCAGCCTAAGAGGGTTGAACTGGGTCGGGGTGGGAGGCATGGACTTCAGGGTTGGGTGGGTCAGGGAGGGTAATGGAGGGGCTGCGGGTGAGTACAGGCTGGGCGGCAGGCTGAGGATGGAGAGAGCAGGGTGTGCTCGGGCAGCACTGCTGTGTGTGTGCGCTGAGCCATCCAGTCAATAGCAGGTGGATTTGTTGAGTCTTCGAGCCCACCAGCAGCACAGCAGGGGCGCCAGCCCCCTCCACCCATGCACAATCTCAGGAGGCCACCAGGTGGAAGTGAGGGGAGCTCTAGCATTCAGGCCTGTACAGGGTGGGGAGGCCCCAGAGTGCCCAGAGCTGCAGGCAGCCTGGCAGATTGTGATGGCCTACCAAAGGCTTCATGGCCTTGCCTCAGGCACCAAGTTCACAGCTTTCCTGGCCTGGTGGTCTGGTCAGGGACATGCCCAAGAACCAAGTCCTTCAGAAAGAGGTCGTGTGACACTCCAGGACTGGACTCCTGACCCAAAGCTGTCATCAGGGCAGGTTGGGGCTAGGGGAGGGGGCCCATACTCAGCTGAAGCCAGGTCTCTGCTACCTAGCTGGCCAGGGCCCATCCTCCCAGACCTCAAGCAGCTCTTCCACCAGCCTGCTGACTGGAGCAGAGGCAGGCCTGCCCAGCACCCTTCTCGTGAGGGCTCCCGGAGAAGACCTGGATCAGCTCCTCCTCAGCCAGGGAGACAGCACCCAGTCCTGCTCTCTCCTCAGTGGCTGTTAGAATCAGAGCCCAGCTACCTGGGGTAGCCCCACCATGAGGCTGGCCAACCTACAGACAGGACAACTGTGGTGACATGACACCGCTGGCTTTGCTGAGAGGGTCTCTGCCTCTGCCCCCTGCAGCTGGCTGACCACATGGGGCTCCTGACCAGCAGTGCCAGCACTTGGGGTTTTCAGATTCCACACCACCCCTTACAGAGGGCCACCCCCACGGTGCCTTCTTCCCCACGGGGATGTGGGGGTAGTTCCCACAGGGGAGGGGACCCCCTGCCTGCAAAGCCCCCCAGTCCTGTCTTGTCTAATTTCCTGGGGTGCTCCGGAGGCTCCTGCAGTTTGGACAGGACCACAGTCCTTGCAAGGGGCCAGAGAGGGAGGGACTGGGGTGGGGGCAGGGCTGGCGCCCTGGGCAGTGCCTACCCCCTACTTCCTGCTGAGCTCCTTGGCCCGGCGGGTGGCAGCTTCCACTGCACTCATGGTGGCTGCTCGCAGCCCGCCCTGCTCCAGGGCGTGAAGCCCATAGATGGTGGTGCCCCCTGGTGTGCACACATCCGTCCGCAGCTGAGCTGGGTGCTGCCCCTTTTGTAGCAGCATCTTGGCTGTCCCCTGGGGAGAAGGGCATTGGGGGCTGGTGACTCGGAGGAGCAGGCAGTCCCTACTCCAGCTCAGCCCCACTGTGCAGCCTGCTTCATCATGCACTTCCTGATCCCGGCCCAGGTTCCTTGCATGTCTCCCTCCCCACGGCTCCTGGATGCTGGATGCGTACTGGCCTGCCCCATTTCACGGGCTCCCCTGGGGCTGCCCACACTCACTAGCAGGGTCTGGGCTGCAATGCGGTGGGCCAGGCCGCTGGGCATGCCCATCTTGACGGCACCTTCGGCCAGGGCCTCGGAGAAGGCGCATACCTGTGGCATTGGGGGGAGTGGGAGTCAGAACCGACACTCTCCTGGACATAGTTCCCAGTCTGGAAAGGTCCAGAACCTTCAGGAACAAGGTCCGGGGTGCTGGCCACGAGTGCAGGGCCCAGGGCCTGACTGGAGCACTCCTAGGCCTCCAAGGCCCGGGAAGGCAATGATGTGGGGGAGAGCAGAGCTTCCAGGCAGCCCAGGGACCAAGCCACTGAGTTTTAGGGCAAAGGCCTTTGCAGGGACCTGGGAAGGCCCTGATCTCTCCAGGGCTGGCCCAGGTCAGGGGGCTGAAGGGGGTGAGACACTCACAAACGCCACACCACTGCCGCTGATGCCGGTGTGGATGTCCACATAGGCTTCAGGTACCTCCTCGCACTGCCCGCAGGCCTCCAGCAGGGTCTGCAGGAGCTTGGCCTCGCTGCTCCCGGCATGGCGGCCCCGAGCCATCACTATGGCCCCCTCCTGGACCACACAGGGCAGGTTGGGTGAGAGCCGCAGCACCTGTGCGGCTGGGGGCAGCAGCTGGCCAGGGAGAGACCGGAATCAGGGAGCCTGGGGGCTCAGCCCAGGCAGGCACAGGCCTCAGCCAGTGGCAGGCTCCTTGTTTCCCAGGTGTGGTGCCAGGAGGAACCCTGACCCCTGGGCCACCTCGACCAGCTTCCTGCTATGTGCCCCACCCATCCTGGCTTCCTGAGGGTCAAGCCCAGGCTGGAGCCAGTCTGGGACAGCAAGCAGTGAGAAGCCGAATCTGGCTGGCAAGGGCTACTCTGGGTCAAAGCCTCAGCCCCTACCTCACCTCATGGGACACTCACCTCCTCCAGGGTGCTCAGAGAGACCCCAGCAGCCACGGACACCAAGATGTGCTCAGTGGTGACCACAGGGGCCACCTCTGCCAGGACAGCTGGCAGGATGTGGGGCTTGGTGGCAAAGAAGATGAGCGAGCATCTCCGCAGCACCTCCTGGTTGGAGTGGGTAGTCTGGCAGCCCAGAACCTGCACCAGAACCCCAGGACCAGGACTGGGGGTAAGTGGGGTGGGCCCAGATCATGGCCCTTCCTGCTGGAGGCCACCCTGTATTCCCATGAGTCCCCTTGGGTCTCTCCCATTGCAAATGACTGTACCACCCCAACTCCCAAGGCCCTAGACCTACTCAGACCACCGGATTCTGTTCAGGACCCAACTGTGCCTCACAGACCCACCCTGGTGTCAGTGCCTCCACCAGCCTTCCCACCTCGGTGAGTGCCCATGAGTGTCCCAACACACACATGTACACATGTGCCCACTTGCATGCACTCTCATGCAAACATGTACGTGCGCACACATGCATACTTGTGTGTGCACGCTCATGCTCACACACACACTCACATGCACCCCTTTACTTTGTCCTGGCCCTCCACAACCTTGGTTTTCCTTCCAGACTTTGACCTCCCCTTTCCTCATCCCAGCCAGTCTCAAGACTTTAGCTAGATAAGCGGTACTTCCCTGAGCTCATGCGGTGTTTCAGAGGGACAGGGGCCAAGAGCTCCCCCAGGCTCCCGGGGGACGTCTCAGAAGACCTGGACTCCGACTCACCTGGAAGTGGCAGAGGTTCCTGTCAGTCGGCGCACTGACCAGCACGTGCTGAGCTTCCACTTTTCCTGGAAAGAGAGGCAAAGGCAGGGGTGTAGCAGTGAGGAAGCGAGGTGGGAGGAGGGGGAGGCGGCAGCCTGGCCGGCCCATTACTGAAGGGTCGCTCAGGCTCCGCCACACCTGGGCTCTCCTGGCCCCTGACTGTCTGTAAGAACCCAAGTGCTCAGCGGGGCTGCATGGGTAGCCAGGACCAGGCGATCAGATCCATTCGATTTTGCTTGGCAGTCACCACCACCTGCCTGGGGCTGCTGCTGAGTCAGAGGCCCTGCTTGACACTGGCCAGGGGATTGTCTCATCTCCTGAGGACACAAATCCCAAGAGCCTCTGCCTCCAAGGACAGGAAGCCTGGGCAGGGGCATGATGGACAGGAGGCCCAGTGGGGGCCAAGCTTCCCTTGGCAGGGTGTACATCTATGCTGGGACATCCAAGTGGAGGCTAAGTGCCCGTTTGGTAGACATCACCTGCGTTTGGGGTGTGCAGCGCTGGGGAGATCAGATTTCTGTAAGGTCTGACAAGAAGGCCAAAGAGCACCCCATAACCTGAACACAGAGGCGATCAGTCATGGTAGTGATGGCCATTTGTGTGCACCTATGTATCACCAGCACTGTGCTCCACACTAAATCTGACAGCCCTGGGAGGCAGGCAACACGCCCAGGTTTTCCAATAAAACACATGAGACTTGCGGTAACTTATTTTCTGATGATTTTGACCCTGTGCAGCTTGACGTGTGGCTGAGAGCCAACCCATAATCTACACATGCAGGCTCCTAAACACTGTGGAGTAGGGTTAGGACACTATTATCATTCCAAACTGTAAACCAGTGTTTCAATCCACTGGAAATGACTTTGCACCCCCTGGAGAAATTTTTGGCTGTCACAACTTGGGGTGCTACTGACATCTAGTGGGAAGAGGCCAGGGGAAGTGGCTAAACACCCTGATAATGTGAGGGATGTCCATATGTCTACAGTTCAGAGGTCGAGAAATCCTGCAAAGGGCCACCAGGAGTGGAGCTGGCATACAAACAGAAAAAAAGGTCAGAGGCTCTGAAGGGTCAGGTAATGGGACCAAGGCAGGGGGCCAGGACGGTGACAGGAGGCTCTGCCCTAGCGCTGTCCAAGAGAAATTATATCTAGCCATATATGTAAATTTACATTTTCTAGCAGTCACATTAAACAAGTAAGCAAAACAGGTAAAGTTAATTGTCATACATTTTATTTAAACAATATAGCCAATCTTCCAAATATTTGTCTATCTATCTTTTACTCTATAGACTCACAGCATATCTCAGTTCGGGGCAGCCATGTGTCCAGTGCTCTAAGGCCACAGCTGGCTCACGGCCACGCGGGACAGCCGGCTGTAAGCCTCTGCAGCAGATGCCTGTCCTACTGTGCTCTCAGGGAAGCAGAGTCCTGCCAGGCCTGCTCCACCCAGGGGACGCCACTGCAGGCAGGGGACCCTTGCTGCCCTCGCTCCTTGCCCAGGGACTCTCGGAATTCATTCCTCGGGGCAGGTGAGCTCCGGGCAGGTAAGCCGGTTCCTCGCACATTAGGTCGGAATGAGACGCCAAGTAGCCCCCGGACCCGGGGATCCCACGTGGCCCACGCCCGCCGCGCCCCACCTGCTCGGATGAGGCCCTGCGCGATGGCTTCCGCCATGCGGCCGGCACCCACGAAGCCCACGCGCCGCGGGACAGGCCCGCTTGTTGCCGCCGCCGCCGCCATTCTCGCCACTGACAGGCCCCTGCCGTGCCCCGCCCCCGCCCCGGGGCTAAGCCGCTCAGATCTCGTCCTCGCCGATTGGCTGTTTGGACAGCATGCTCCGCCCCTTCCCATTCCGCTCTGCGCTGTACTGCTAGCTAAACGTGTGGGGGGAGCGGGTGCCCCCGCCCCCTCGCTGCACATTGGTCCCAGAGAGGTAGTCCGGTGGGCGGGGTCTGGGTCGCGGCGCGGGAGCTGGGCGCCGGGAGGGGCTGAGCAGGGGGGCCGCGGCCCGGTCCTTTGCTGAGGACTGGTGCGAGTCGCTGGGCACCTGTATAACGCAACAGACTCTGATTTTCCAAAGAGCAGCTTGAAAGGCTCCATTCAAGGATGAGGGTTCGGAAAGGGTGGGGACTCCTCTGACCCTGTCCCGGAGGTCGGTGCCCTGCAGCGCGCCTGGTGGATGTCCCTCGCGGGGATGCTGCAGAGCCCTGGAGACCATGATTGGTGGCCTCTGGGCAGCTGAGCTTCCAGGTAGACCCGGCAGGCCGGGTTCGGATTCTGGCCAGTCAGGAATACAGGGCAGGTGGTGTGTGGGCCCTCCCATCTCAGGCTGGTTTCTCTGGGTGGGAGAGGCGTTCTCAGAGCGCCCTGTTTCTTCATTGTTTTGTTTTAAGGATTCTTAAAATTTGAAATATAGTTTTATATACAATATTATATTGGCTTCACCCTCGTGCTCCGCTTGGAGCCTGGAATAGATTCAGGTGGGAAGGACAGGGCTGCCTGGTCAGCGCTTGTGGTCAGCTCCTCCTCAAGGCCTAGGTGACGGCATATTAGCAACGTCAGTGAAATGTGTGAGCAGGACCTGTCCGTTTTCTGTATTAAAGTAGTTCCTCCTGCCATCCCGATTCTGGTTTCCATGGGCCTCCCAGGGAGTTGTGGGGGAGGAGGAGGGGTCTTCCTGATGTCTGGGCCTGAGACCTGTCCGTTCTTGTTGGTCCCAGGGCGACGGAGTGCTTGGCCTCAGCCAGGGGCATCTTGGAGGCCAACGGAGTTTGCGGGGTGGGGGGAGACCCGTCTGGGCATGGGGTATGCTTGTGATTTTTAGTGGACATGATAAAAATAAGGCTTAAAGATCTAAGATCCTGGTTTTTCTTTTTAAGATTGCATTTTAAAGATATTTTGTTATATTCTCCAAACTCTATTTTGACATGCTCTAAACTCAACAATAAATTCTCATTCATTTAACACTGTCCCTGCTCTGGGCTGGGGAAGAAAGCCACACCTCGCAGCCAAATCCCCACTTGGATGGGGAGAGAGCTCCTCTCTGGTATAAACACACACACACACACACACACACACACACACGATGGCCAGGGCAGGGCTCAGGACACATCTACTAGTGTCTGTCAGGTGTTTCCAAGTCTGTTACACACACACACACACACACACACACACACACACACGATGGCCAGGGTGCGCGCACACACACACACACACACACACACACACGATGGCCAGGGCAGGGCTCAGGACACATCCACTAGTGTCAGGTGTTTCCAAGTCTCTGTTACACACACACACACACACACACACACACACACACGATGGCCAGGGCGCGCGCGCGCGCACACACACACACACACACACACACACACACACACACACACACACACACACACGATGGCCAGGGCGCGCGCACGCACACACACACACACACACACACACACACGATGGCCAGGGCAGGGCTCAGGACACATCCACTAGTGTCTCGTCAGGTGTTTCCAAGTCTCTGTTGCGTGCTGGGCCTCCTCACCATTCTCACCTGGCTGATCCAACTCAGGTGCCACCTCCCTGAACCCCAACACAGGCAGAGCCTTTGTTCACAAAGAGCTGGTGCTCTGGGGGATACACCATGAAGGGCCAACCAGGGTCCTGGAGCTCCAAGCGCCAGGGGTGGGGGCTGGGGCTGGAGGGGTGCTCCAAGGTGTTTCCAGACAAGCAAACAGGCAATCCTGCACAGCAGGGTGGGCCTCAAAAAGGAAGGACCACCTCAACTGAGGCCTAAAAGGTGGGGAGGCACTGACATGAGAGGGGCCAGGCCCAGCCCCTGGGGAGCCCGAGGATAAACACCTTGGTTTGCCAGACAGAAAGGGGGTGGTGACAAATGCAATGAGGTCAGCTGGGCAGAGGGACAGGGGCCTGGCACAGGGAAGACAGCTAATATGGCCAGAATAAACAAAGGAAGGAATGACTATGGCAGGTAGGTGGCGGGAGTCAGAAGAAAGCTGGGAGCCGTCAGTGTGGGGTGTGAAGGGCGACTCGGGAGAGTGGGCCTGAGAAGAGGCGGACCCAAGGCTACCTCTGGAGCCAGGGCAGATGCCTGGGTTCTAGGCACAGCAGTTCAGTGGGCTCTGGCCTGGGGTCTTTGGAGCTGCGCACTCTGGGTCCATGCTCAGTGCTACTGGCTGGCTGGGGGGCCTGTCAGCTGCATTCCTGTTGAAAATAGGGAGTCCTGTGCCACTCACCTCCCTACACTCACCAGGCCCGTTGGGCCGTCCTGCGTGACACCTGTCACCATCTGTGGGAAAAGGACAGGCCAGACCCCACCATCCAAGCTGTTGCCTGAGGGCTAGAGAGATGAGGGACCAGGCCTGCCCCAGCTCTCTCCTGCCCACAGGAGCCTGAGCCACCCAACCACTACCTTCCTCGGATCCATTCATGTGCCCATTTAGCCTGCCTGAATCCAGACCCAGTCCCTTTCCCCAAAGTCCTGGGGCTGAGGGGGGAAGCTCAGAGGAGCTCAAGTCACCCAGGCCTGCAAGTGGCCAGGATGTCGAGGCTGGGTTCTGGCCATGGCCAAAGCAGGACTGCTGCAGATGCTCTGCCCTGCGTCCCCACCAGCTGACAGTCCATCCCGTCTCCCGATCAGCCTGCCTGCCTTCCGCCAGCATACCTGCCTCTCCCAGTCTCTGGCTGCTGCCACCTTTCCACCCTGGCCCAGCAGGTCTCAGGGGCTGAGCAATCAGCAGGGGACACTGGGACTTGGGCTGGCCAGGCTCAGGATGCAGTGCCTGCATGTGGGGAACCATGGCACAGAGCTGCGGGGCCAGGCCTGTGTAAATGGACTTTATTGGCTCCTGGGAACTGGGAGAGCAGGTCAGCAGTGCACACACACAGGACCTGGGGACTGGCACTGGGGGAATAAGGTGCCGGGCTTGGACAGGCCTTGGTTTCCCTGAGGACACACAAGAATGGTGTCCCTGCTGGACAGCTGCCCAGAGCCACCCTGGTGGAGGGGGTGGCACATGGGCCCAGGTTGCGGGGCTGTGCTCTCTACTTCCAGCAGGGCCTGAGCGTGGTTGTACTGGGCTCTGCCACCTAAGCAGCGGCTGGGACCTAGGGGGAGCCGGCACCCATTTCCACCACTGCACTTCACTTCCGGGCCTGCTCATAGTTGTCACTGAACCAGGCACAGGTTTCCTTCACAGCTGCAAAGGTGGACAGGTGAGGGAAGGCAGCAGGTGAGGCGGGGCTGCACGGACCTCCCTGGGAGGAGGTGGGGAGGGTAGAGACCCAGGGACAGAGGGCAGTCCCCCTCTCTGTGTCCTGCCTCCCTGATGAGGGTTTGGAGACAACAACCTGGCAGTAGGGAAGCTGAGGCCTGGGGAGGGGTCGTTTGGCCCAAAGCCATGAAGGAGGGGCTGGGGGTTCCTGAGGGATGGGGTGGGAAGGGCAGGGGCTCACCCTGCTTGAAGGGAGTGAACTCAAAGTCAGGCAGGTAGGCTCGCAGCTTGCCGTTACTGGCCGTCTTCTTAAACTGCCCGTCGGACTTGGTTGTATCAAACTGGGTGCCTGGTCAAGGCCACAGCAGATGGAGCTGCCCCCCTGCCCAGCCTGCCCCTGAACCTCCTCCGCCTTTCCCAGGAGCCTCGGAGACTGAACAGCAGACCCTCCCCCACCCCGGCTGCCAAGATGAACGCCATCAGGTGCATCAGATTGTGGTCTCTGTTGGAAGGCCCAGTGCCCCCACCCTGAGCCAAAGGATACAGTGACCTCCCCGTGGAAGTCCATGGCCTCTACCACAGCCTCAGCTGCTTCCTGGATGGAGACCTCATCCTCCTCACCCACTGCGGGGAGCGAGGGGAGCGAGGGGAGCGAGGGGAGCGAGGGGAGCGAGGGGCCGAGGCTAGTCAGCCCTGCCCTGCCTGGCCCTGCTGCCACCCAGCCCCCATGGAGTTCCCACTCCTCTCAATCCCAGTGGCTCTCAGGACAGATGTGGGTCCTGCCCTGCTGCAGTGGGGGTGTGGCTAACAGTGCCCACCTGACAGGATGATAGGCTCCACCTCCCTGTACTCCCGCAGGACCCAGAGGAAGAGCCGGGCCAGGTCCTAGAGGTGACACAGGCAGGGTCAATGGCCACAGTGGCTTCTCCCAAGTGCCCCTTCCCAGTGAGGGCACAGCCCTGGCTCTGCTGAGGCAGAGGGTCCTTCCCTTTGGGTTGCTTTTAGCCAGCTCAGCCAACTTTTCTCCTGAGCCCTTTCTCCTGCTGAGCTCGGAGGGGTACCCAGCACCTTGCGGTTGCCAGGCATCTACAGGGACTCAGCGAGGACCAGCAATTGCTCCTGTGGTGCATGGCTTGGCCCCACACTCCCTCCCATTTTCCTCCCACCACAGTCCCCACCAGCCTGTATGGGGGACACTCTGGGGCAGAGCTGTGCACATCCCACACGCACCAGTGAGTAGATGAACTGCCTCCGTGGCTTCCCCGTGCCCCACACTGTCAGGGCTGAGCCGCTGCCTGCAGATTTGGGGAGGGGGCAGCTGTCAGAGGGGGCTGTGCCAGCCACCACCTCCTCCTCCCAGCGGAGCCCCAGGGACTCCCTCAGGCAGGGGACCTGGCCAAGAGTGCTGGGCAGTGGGCACTCACTCTTGGCCAGGTGCACTTTGTGGATGAGGCCAGGCAGCACATGGCCATCCTCAATGTTGAAGTTGTCGTGGGGGCCAAAGACATTGGTGGGAATGACAGCAGTGAAGGTGCAGCCGTGCTGCTGGAAGTAGGCCCTGCAGGGGCACAGGCGCCGCTAGCCTCACCCTGGAGCCACTGACCTGACTCCACCCACCTGGCCTCTTACAGATGAAGACATGGGCTGGTAAGGAGGACCAAGAAGGCCTGGGAGCCCTGCCAGGGTTACCCACTGGACTCCCCACCCAATGGGCACTCGGGCCCTCTTCCCCCATTCTTGGCTGGCCCAGCGGGGCAGGCGCGAGGACCTGTTCTGCACATCGATCATCCTCTTGGCGTAGGAGTAGCCAAAGTTGCTGCTGTGTGGTGGCCCATTGTGGATCTGGGGGAGCAGAGGTGGCTGCTGCTTCCTGGCTCGCTTCCAGGCCAGCCCCCCAGGCCAAGCCCTGCCCCCTCACCATGGTCTCATCGATAGGATAGGTGGTCTTGTCTGGGAAGATGCAGGTCGAAAGGCAGGAGACCACCTTTCGGACGCCCACCTCAAAAGCCGATTGTAGGACGTTGTCATTGATCTGCACGTTTTTCCGCTGGGGAGGCGTGGGGACGGGTTCAGACCCCTCAAGGCAGGACCCCAGGACTTACCAGGTCCTCCAGGGAGAGGGACACACCCTGGCCCCTCCCACGCAGCCATATCCAGATCCAGCCAGTCCTAATTGCTCCTCACAAAAGGCGGAGCTTCCCAGCTCAGACCTTCCAGAAACCACAGCCCGTCCAGGCCTGTAGGCAGCCTCACTAGCAAGCAGGCCCACACCCAGGGCTGTAGGAGGATCCCAGCCTGCCTTCCCCCAGGTCAGGGAAGGCCCCCCAACTCATGGCTGGGCCCCCCACGAGGGGCTGCTGAGGGCAGAGCAGGTAGTGCCGGAGCCAAGGGGCCTAATCTGGGGCTGGAGTTGGGAGAAGGGGCCCCTCCACTCCCCCACCCAGAGTTCCCGCACACACTACTGCTCAGTAGCAGTGAAGCCTTGGACAGCCCGCCCTCTACGCACCCCACTACCCCCTCCCGTAATTGGACATGAGACGGCCTGGACCCTTGGACTGGTCTGGGGAGACAGGAGAGTGGAGGCTGGGAGGCCAGCTGGGAAGGCTGCACCTGAGACGAGGCAGGCCCTGGGGTGGCGGAGCCCCACACAGAATATGGCCTGAGCCTGCGCCATCCAAGACCTGGTGCAGGGCTGACACGTCGTGCCAGCTGCCCAGAGACAGTGGGGCCAGCCGTCTGGAGCACAGCCTGGCAGGGGCACGGCTACCGGCAGAGCTCCACTCTCCACCTGCCCCACCCCCACAGGGCACACACCTCTGATGCCAGAGTGCACAGTGGGCCCGGCTCAGTGCAGCTGGGCTAGAGAGGTTCTGGGAGCAGGAGGGTCTGGAGGCCAAAGGGTTCAGGGAGCAGGGACCAGCCTCCGATCACACAGCAAATGCTGACTTCTCTCTGCTTCCCCATTGGCCAGTTAGCTCCATGGCTTTTCCTATTGGGCCAAATGCCCTCAGGCCCACCTGTATACCCTTCTGCCTACAGACCAAGTGTGGGTCACTGGGGGCCCCTTGGGCTGCCTCCACCAGGTTGTACCCAGCCCTGACCTGGGGCTGGAACATAAGCACAGGAAGATAGCCAGGAAGTTCCCAGAACCTGGGCTCCAGGCTCCCAGTGCTCTTTGGTGCTCCTCTCACTTACCCAGAAGTCCAAATTGTATTTGATATTCTGGAACAGGCCCCCCACCATGGCAGCAAGATGGATGACATGTGTGGGCTGGACCTTTTCAAACAGGGCTCGGGTCTGTGCAGTGTCCCTGGAGGGGAGCCGGGCTGTCAGGGGCCCCCTAGAGGCCTGGGGTCAGGTGCTAGGGGCAGGAGCTAGGAAGGGCAGGTGGTGGGAGGAGCCACCAAAAGGTAAAATGGCCAGTTCAGGCACTGGCTGGCAGGAGGGCGTGGGCTTCCGGGAAGAGATGAGAGGATGTTTGCCTAGAACGCAGGTCAAGCCAGCCATCTGGCAGGGAAGGCCCAGGCTTAAAGCTTCCGGTCCTTAGGGACAGGCCTGACTGGCAGCTCTCCCTCTGGAGAGGGCATGGGTAGGGTTGGGAGGGGTGGTGTGCTCCCCATGTGGGCCCACTCACATGAGATCGGCGTCCTTGGAGGAGACAAACACCCAGTCCTCTCCAGGCAGCCTGGCTCCATCCGCTAGTACCTTCTGGATGGCTCTGCCGACCAGCCCAGAGCCCCCCGTCACTAGGATCCGCATGGACCCCCGGGGCTCACCCATGTTGGCGGCACCTATAGAGCCAAATGTCGTGAGTCTGAGCCCATCCAAAGGAACTCCATTTCCATGACAGGCGTCCACTTGGGGTCACTGCCCTTAGCACTGGGCCCCACAGCAACTGTCCAAGAGAGTAGGTCCCAGACTTCACCCTGCAGGCCAACCCATGACCCCCAACAGGGAGGAGAAAGGAAGCATGCCGCCTCCTTTGGGCTGACAAGAGAGGAGGCAGACAACCTTGGGGCTGGGGTCTCCTGACCCAGATCATTAGGGCTGCTTCCGGCTAAAGCCCATATGCTACTGATGCGGGAAGGGGGCAGCCCCCTGTTTGCGGTCCAGTGCCCACCTGTGGCTGGCTGGTCCAGAAAAGCCTTGCCAGCCTAGTTCCTCCTGGCCAGGTCACGCTTCCGGCTCAGAACTGGACAGGCTTCGGGGAGCCACCAGCCTCGAGGACCCTATCCCGAGGGCCGGAAATCTGCTCGGGGACCCCTTCAGGACGTCTCCGATCTCGCCGCAGGGCCCCACTGGGCCAGCCCCTACGGGAGTCTACCTGCAGGTTGGTGGGGAGACCCAACCGCGGCCGGGCCCCTTCCCACACCACGGATCCCGAGCCTCCGGGCCACCCCCATGCTCACAGGTCCCTCCCACACCCCCGATGCTCTCCCGAGCCCTCGGGCCACCTCCAAGCCCTAGGCCATGTTGCAGCCGGGCCCTCTCTCACGCCACGGGGGCCCGGCACCCTTCAGGGCTCCCTGGCTGTCATGCAGCACCCAGGGCCAAGGCCCCGGCTCGCCACACCACGCCCCCCGGGGTTCCCTCGGTTCCCCGCGCTCTCTCACCTGAGCCCTGCGGCACCGACCCCGCACCTCAGAGCTGCTTCCGGCGCAAGCTGTCTCCGGCCCGCCTGGGGTAGGGGGCGGGGGCGGGGCAGCTCTCCCGGTGCACTCTGGGAGATGGAGTCCTCGAGAGGCACCGCGGGCGCTGCTGGGAGGTGGAGTCCAGGCCGCGCGGCAGGATGGGATATGTAGTTCTTGCCGCTCTGCCTCCGCTGGGTGGTCCTGCAGGGCTGTTCGCGTTGCGGTGGCCTTAGGGTGCATTGGTCGCGGCTCCCTCCACACTCACACATGAGCAGGCGCGGAGGGGATGCGGCGCGGGACCCCCTCACCTCAGCCTTGGGGGCAGGGGCCCGTGGTCCGGCTCTGCCGGCCGGGTGGTGGCTGGCCTCGGGTTCCCAAGACCCGAAGCCTAAGGCAGAGCTGTCGCCTCCCCGGGCCTTTGGCCGGACGCCGTCGAAGGCCGACGCGGTGGGGCCTGGCCTGCCTCCCTGATGGACGGAGGAGCTGCGGTTGGGTCGTCTTTGTCGTGAGCAAAGGAAGAAAGCCCCCCTCCCCCCGCGGGTGAATGAGGGAGAAGGGGCCTTGGTGACCAGGGAGCAGCATTTAAAGCGGGGTCCGTTCCCTCCCAGGCCCCGGCATCCCGCGTGGGCCAGGGGACCAGCAAGAAGGAGGCTGTGCTCCGCAGGCCCCGTTCTGGGCTCTTCTCCCTCTCCACTGCCCTCTGCCCCCGCTGACGCAGACCGCCCCAAGAGGCCATCCCAAAGCGCATTCAGGGGACTCTGGATTATAAAGGCTTACAAGTGCTGCTCTGTACGCTCAGCCAGTGAGTCAGCCCCTGTCATCCCCTTGTGCGGTGAGGAGGCCGAGGCTGAGGTGTGCAGTGAGCCCCCAGGCGCAGGCCCAAGAGGGCAGAGCTTACAGGAGCCAGGTCTGCAGATGCCCACATTAGGGAGTTCCCTTTCATTCCATGTCTGCCATCTCTTGGGGCCTCTGCTTCCTCTTCCTCGCCCTTAAGGCCTTGACCATTTCGTATCTGGTGGATTAGTTTGTCCAGGGGTCCTGCCATCATATCTCAAGCTCCATCTCAAACTCCTTCCCTTCAGCCCCACTGAGTGGCGATGCCATCTTCCTGCAGTCAGGCCTGCCCTGCCCTCCTTAGGACACCTTGCAGCTTCAGGGAGAAAGGCAGGGCCTCACTACTGAGAGCACTGCCCTTCCTCCCCCTGGGGAGGCTGGTGACAGCCTCTCCAGGTGAGAATTCACAGGGAGGCCCACCTGCCTTCTGTCTATGTACAAGTGTTTGAAAGCAATCAACAAACGAAAATAAAATGTGCTCTGTCCGCCTACCTTGATATCTGTGCGTAAAATTGCAATATTTCCAGAATATCTCACCTGACAGTTGTGCATCTCCATATCAAAGGTGATTACAAGGGGGAGCCAGGGCATATCTGGACCCGAGAGATTTTGTCGGGACCCTTTTTGCAGCAGTTTTGTGAGAGACATGGGTGAGCATAAGTGGATGATTATAAGTAATAAACAGGTTTCTCCTACTTTATTTCTCCTGTTGACTGATTCTGGCTTCAAAGGTTGTTTGCCCTGGGCTGGGAACATTTTTCCCCCTCTGCAGTTACACATCTTATTATGAATGTATAGTCCATAATTTTAAAATTTAAAGATACCTAGGTGGGGAAAAAGATAGCGGCATGAGAAGTGAGGCAGAAATCTCCTCCCAAAACCGCATATAATGCGAAAATACAACAAATGCAACTAATCCTGAAAGAGAGACCCAAAGACTGCAGAACAGACTGCCTATATCTGGGGAAAATAAAAGACCTCACAGAAAAGAGTAAAGTAGCAAAGCCACTGTCCAGCAGGACACAAGCCCTCCCCCTCCCCCAGCTCATAGGTGGGAGGAAGAGAAATGGAGCAGGGAGGGGTAGAAGCCTAGGACCGCTAAACACCCAGACCTGGAGATTTGCTCCGAGAGCATGAGTCCACATTACACATGCTCTGGAGATAAGTGGGGTTGGAAAGCAAAGATAAGCAGAATACTCGGAGAAACTGAGATTCCAGCCACTGGTGGAGAACAGGTACCCACAACAGGCTGCTCCGGGACAAAAGACTTTGAAAGACTTCTCAACAGTGAGAGGCAGGGATTACACAGAGCTTGCTGCTCAGGAGAAAGGGCAGGTTGACAAAATCATTCCATCACACTCATCAAAGCAGGTTGGGAACTTTCAGGAGCTTCAGACGCTCCATCCCCCTGGCTTGCAACACAGCCCCAAGGCCCACCACTGTGACATGAAGCCTGCCACTCCCTCCTCCCTGCTGCCCTCGCCATCCTGCCAGGCCAGCTGGAGGGTGGCCCCACCTACAATAGCTACAGGGGCATAATGCAGAGGCTTCTCCCTGCATGCTCGGCCCATTGAACCTGGCAGTGGAGGCAGGCACTGCAGCTGGGAAGCAGGAAAGAGCTCTTCCTTCTTGGCAGGCACCAGTGCCGCTCAGCTGTGACCCCCAACATCACTCCAGGTGCTTGGCAGCTCCAGAGAGTAGAGCTTGTGGGTACTAGAGGGGGCCACCTACATGAAGTTATTATTCCATACGAATCACTAGAAAACTGAAAGTACAAAAAAATTTTGTAAAAAAATTCAGTAGACACCAATAACAGGGCTAAATGAAACTGAAATCAACAATCTTCTTGATAAAGATTTCAAAATAAAAATCATAAACATTCTCACAGAGCTATAGGAAAATATTCAAGATATCAGGACAGACTTCAAGAAAGAGAAACTTTGAAAAATACTGTATCCATATATGTTTTTTAGATTGGCTTAAAGATGGTGGCGTGAGAGGTGAGACAGAAACCTCCTCCCAAAACCACATATAACATGAAAATATAGCAAATACAATTAATCCTGAAATATCACTAGGAAAGAAGGCTGTGACAGACTGCCTACATCTGGGGAAAAGAGAAGACCTCACAGAAAAGGATAAAGTACCAAAGCCGTGATCTGGTGGGACCCAAGCCCTCCCCCCACCCCAGCTCACCAGCGGGAGGATGAGAAACAGAGCAGGGAGGGAGTGGAGGCCTAGGACTGCTGAACACCCATCCTTGGAGATCTGCTCTGGGAGCATGAACCTACATTATATGTTGTTCTGGAGATTAGTGGGGTTGGAAAGCTAAAACAGGCAGAATACTTGGAGACACTGAGATTCCAACTGCTTGTGAAGAACAGGTACCCACAACTGGCCTCTCTGGGAAAAAAGAAAGGTGGGCACTCTGAGACTTCCCAACAGTGAGAGGGCTGCTAAAGGGGCAAGGATTGCACAGAGTTTGCTACTCAGGAGAGAGGACAGGGGGATAACATTGCCCTGGCACACTCATCCCGGCAGGTTGGGAACTTTCAGGAGTTTCAGGTGCTCCATCCCCCTGGTGGGCAATGCAGCTCTGAGCACCCCCACCACCACCACCATGATACTCAGTCCGCTGCTCCTTCCACCCTGCCGGCAAGAAATTGCAAACCCGCTGCCCGCACCATCGCGCAAGGCCAGACAGAGGGTGGCCCCGCCGACAGCAGCTACAATGGCATAGCTTAGAGGCTCCTCCTTGCATGCTCAGCCCACTGGCCCTGGCAGTGGAGGAAGGCACTGGAGCCGGGAAGCAGGAAAGAGTTCTTTCCTCCTGCTAGACACCAGCGACATTCGCCTAGGATCCCCGTTATTGCTTCAGGGGCTGAGCAGCTCCAGAGAGTAGAGCTTCCGGGCACTAGAAGGTGTCCCTTTCACCAAGTTACTTTTACAGATATGAAAGGTCAAAAGAAACTGGCACAAACCAAAATACCACAAACACCAGAGAGGACCCAGTGAAACTGAACTCACCAATCTTCATGAAAAAGATTTCAAAATGAAAGTCATAAACATGCTCATGGTGCTACAGAAAAATATTGAAGACCATAGGGAGGAATTCAAGAAAGAGATAGAAACTTTGAAAAATACAGTATCTGAAATGAAACATACAATGGAGGTATTTAAAAGCAGATTAGAGGAAGTAGAGGAGATGGTAAATGAAACAGAAATTAGAGAACAGGAATACAAAGAAGTTGAGGCACACAGAGAGAAAAGGATCTCTAGGAATGAAAGAATATTAAGAGAACTGTGTGACCAATCCAAACAGAACAATATTTGCATTATAGGGGTACCAGAAGAAGAACAGAGAAAAAGGGATAGAAAGTGTCTTTGAGGAGGTAATTGCTGAAAAATTCCCCAACCTGGGGAAGAAGATAGTCTCTTAGGCCATGGAGGTGCACAGATCTCCCAAAACAAGGGACCCAAGGAAGACAACACCAAGACATATAATAAATAAAATGGCAAAGATCCAGGAAAAGGACAGAGTAGTAAAAGCAACCAGAGAGAAAAAAACATCACATACAAAGGAAAACCCATCAGGCTATCATCGGCCATCTCAACAGAAACCTTAAAGCCAGAAGAGAGTGGCATGATATATTTAATGCAATGAAGCAGAAGGGCCTCAACCCAGAATACTCTACCAAGAAATATTATCATTTAAATTGAAAGGAGAAATTACACAATTTCCAGATAAGCAAAAGTTGAGAGAATTTACCTCCCACAAGCTGTCTGTACAGTGTATTTTGGAGGGACTGCTATAGATGGAAGTATTCCTAAGGCTAAAGAGCTGTCACCAAAGAAAATAAACCCACAGTAAAAGAAGTAGACCACTTAATTACTAAGCAAATGCAAAATGAAATCAACTACCCACAAAGTCAGTCAACAGATACACAAAGAGTATACAATATGATACCTAATATATAAAGAATTGAGGAAGAAGAGAAAGGAGGGAAAAAAGAACCTTTAGATTGTGTTTTAATAACATACTAAGTGAATTAAGTTAGACTGTTAGATAGTAAAGAAGCTATCCTTGAACCTTTGGTAACCACAAATATAAAGCCTGCAATGCAATTAGCATATATCTATCTATAATCACCCTAAATGTAAATGGTCTGAATGCACCAATCAAAAGACATAGAGTCACTGAATGGATAAAACACAAGGCCGTCTATATGCTGCCTACAAAAGACTCACTTCAAAAACCCAAAGAGACACAGATTAAAAGTGAAAGGATGGAAAAAGATATTTCATGCAAGTAATAGGGAGAAAAAAGCAGGAGTTGCAGTACTTGTTTCAGACAAAATAGACTTCAAAACAAAGACAGTAACAAGAGATGGAGAAGGTCATTACATAATGATAAAGGGGTCAGTCCAACAAGAGGATATAAACATTATAAATATCTATTCACCCAACATAGGAGTACCTACATTTGTGAAGCAAATACTAAGAGAAAGGGGGAAATAGAATGCAGTGCATTCATTTTAGGAGACTTCAACACACCACTCACTCCAAAGGACAGATCAACCAGACAGAAAATAAGTAAGGAGACAGAGGCACTGAACAACATATTAGAACAGATGGACCTAACAGACATCACAGAACACTCCACCCAAAAGCAACAGGATACACATTCTTCTCAAGTGCACATGGAACATTTTCCACAACAGAGCATATACTAGGCCACAAAAAGAGCCTCAGTAAATTCAGAAGGATTGAAATTGTACCAAACAGATTCTCAGACCACAAAGGTATGAAGCTAGAAATTAATTACACAAAGAAAACAAAAAAGCCCACAAACACATGGAGACTTAAAAACATGCTCCTAAATAATCAAAGGATCAGTGACCAAATAAAAACAGAGATCAGGCAATATATGGAGACAAATGAAAACAATAACACTGCAAAATCTGTGGTATGCAGCAAAGGACGTGCTAATAGGGAAGTATATTGCAATACAGGTGTACCTCAGGAAAGAAGAACAATCCCAAATGAACAGTCTAAACTCACAATTAATGAAACTAGAAAAAGAAGAAAAAATGAGCCCAAAGTCAGTAGAAGGTGGGACATAATAAAGATCAAAGCAGAAATAAATAAAAATCAGAAGAATAAAACAATAGAAAGAATCTATGAAAGCAGGGGCTGGTTCTTTGAGAAAATTAACAAATAGATAAACCCATAGCCAGACTTCTCAAGAAAAAAGAGTCTCCACACATAAACAGAATCAGAAATGAGAAAGGAAAAATCAATATGGATACCGCAGAAATACAAAGAATTATTAGAGAATATTATGAAAAATTATATGCTAACAAATTGGATAGCCAAGAAGAAATGAAGAAATGGGCATCTTTCTAGAAAAACACAACCTTCCAAGACTGACCCAGGAAGAAAAAGAAAATCGGAACAGACCAGTTCCCAGCAATGAAATTGAATTGGCAATCAAAAAGCGACCCAAGAACAAAACCCCTGGACCAGATGGTTTCACTGCTGAATCTTATCAAACATTTAGTGAAGACCTAACACACATCCTCCTCAAAGTTCTCCAAAAAGTAGAAGGGGGGGGAATACTCCCAAACTCATTCTACAAGGCCAACATCACTCTAATACCAAAACCAAGCAAAGACACCATAAAAAAAGAAAATTACAGACCAATATCCCTGATGAACATAGATGCAAAAATACTCAACAAAATATTAGCAAACCAAATTCAAAAATACATCACAAAGACCATCCATCATGATCAAGCGGGATTCATCCCAGGGATGCAATGATGGTACAATATTCGAAAATCCATCAACATCAGCCACTACATCAACAAAAACAAGGACAAAAACCACATGATCATCTCCATAGATGCTGAAAAAGCATTCAACAAAATTCAACATCCATTCATGATAAAAGCTCTCAACAAAATGGGTATAGAGGGCAAGTACTTCAAAATAATAAAGGCCATATATGACAAACCCACAGCCAACATCATACTTAAGAGTGAAAAGCTGAAAGTTTTTCCTTTAAGATCGGGAACAAGACTAGGATGCCCACTCTCCCCACTTTTATTCAACATAGTTTTGGAGGTCCTAGCCACAGCAATCAGACACAAAGAAATAAAAGGCATCCAGCTTGGTAAGGAAGAAGTCAAACTGTCCCTGTTTGCAGATGACATGACATCGTATAAAAAACCCTAAATAATCCACTCCAAAACGATTAGATCTAATACCTGAATTCCGCAAAGTTGCAGGATACAAAATTAATACACAGAAATCTGTGCATTCCTATACTAATGATGAACTAGCAGAAAGAAAATCAGGAAAACAATTCCATTCACAATTGCATCCAAAAGAATAAAATACCTAGGAATAAACCTAACCAAGGAAGTGGAAGATCTATACTCTGAAAACTACCAGATACTCATGAGAGAAATTAAAGAAGATATCAATAAATGGAAACACATCCCGTGCTCATGGATAGGAAGAATTAATATTGTCAAAATGGCCATCCTGCCTAAAGCAATCTACAGATTCAATGCAATCCCTATCAAAATACCAACAGCATTCTTCAATGAACTACAGCAAATAGTTCTAAAATTCATATGGGACCACAAAAGACCCCAAATAGCCAAAGCAATCCTGAGAAGGAAGAATAGAGCAAGGGGAATTATGCTCCCTGACTTCAAGCTCTACTACAAAGCCACAGTAACCAAGACAATTTGGTACTGGCACAAGAACAGACCCATAGACCAATGGAACAGAATAGAGAGCCCAGATATAAACCCAAGCATATATGGTCAATTAATATACAATAAAGGAGCCATGGACATACAATGGGGAAATGACAGCCTCTTCAACAGCTGGTGTTGGCAAAACTGGACAGCTACATGTAAAAGAATGAAACTGGATTACTGTCTAACCCCATACACAAAAGTAAACTCAAAATGGATCAAAGACCTGAATTAAGTCATGAAACCATAAAACTCATAGAAAAAAACATAGGCAAAAATCTCTTGGACATAAACGTGAGCAACTTCTTCTTGAACATATCTCCTGGGCAAGGGAAACAAAAGCAAAAATGAACAAGTGGAACTATATCTAACTAAAGTTTCTGTACAGCAAAGGACACCATCAGTAGAACAAAAAGACATCCTACAGTACAGGGGAATATATTCATAAATGACATATCCGATAAGGGGTTGACATCCAAATTATATAAAGAGCTCATGCACTTCAACAAACATAAAGCAAATAAGCCAATTAATAAATGGGCCGAGGAGCTGAACAGACACTTCTCCAAAGAAGAAATTCAGATGGCCAACAGGCACATGAAAAGATGCTCCACATCACTAATCATCAGAGAAATGCTAATTAACACTACAATGAGATATCACCTCACACCAGTAAGGATGGCCAACATCCAAAACACAAACAACAACAAATGTCGAGGATGTGGTGAAAAGGGAATCCTCCTACACTCCTGTTGGAAATGCAAATTAGTTCAACCATTGTGGAAAGCAGTATGGAGGTTCCTCAAAAAACTCAAAATAGAAATACCATTTGACCCAGGAATTCCACTCCTAGGAATTTACCCTAAGAATGCAGCAGCCCAGTTTGAAAAAGACATATACACCCTTATGTTTATTGCAGAACTATTTACAATATCCAAGAAATGGAAGCAATCTAAGTGTCCATCAGTAGATAAATGGATAAAGAAGATGTGGTACATATACACAATGGAATATTATTCAGCCATAAGAAGAAAACAAATCCTACCATTTGCAACAATATGGATGGAGTGAGAGGGTATTATGCTCAGTGAAATAAGCCAAGCCGAAAAAGACAAGTATCAAATGATTTCACTCATCTGTGGAGTATAAGAACAAAGAAAAAACGGAAGGAACAAAACAGCAGCAGACTCACAGAAACCAAGAATGGACTAACAGTTACCAAAGGGAAAGGGACTGTGGAGGAGGGGTTGGAGGGGAGGGATAAGGGGGAAAGGGGGCATTTTGATTAGCACA
Organism: Smutsia gigantea; assembly: GCA_032199065.1. Taxonomy (NCBI): domain Eukaryota; kingdom Metazoa; phylum Chordata; class Mammalia; order Pholidota; family Manidae; genus Smutsia; species Smutsia gigantea. Next base: position 58,205 of record JAVSCE010021035.1, read on the forward strand.
CATAATGTGGGCGGGGGTGTGGGGCACGGGGAGGGCAGTACAACACAGAGAAGACAAGTAGTGACTCTATAGCATCTTACTACGCTGTTGGATAGTGACTGCATTGGGGTATGTGGTGGGGACTTGATAACAGAGGGAGTCTAGTAACCATAATGTTGCTCATGTAATTGTATATTAATAATAGCAAAATAAAAAAAAATCATCCATCAGTTCCTACTCTGTTGTAAGAAGGGTTAAAGGCCAGAAGCAAACCAAAGGCACTGAGCAAGCTTCATGTCTCAGCTGAGATGAACAGAGGAAGTGAAAGCAAACCCACACCTGTGGATACACCTACGCTGCTTTCCTTAGTGCTGCCCCCATGAGGTTACCGACAGAGATTCTTGTGACAGACCCTCCTTCCATTCCCTGTGGTGCGTCTTCTCTCCCTACCAATTACCTGCTAATACAGCCACTGACTGGGAGAGTTTGATGTCACAGCACACGCAAGCACTGGAGAGCCGGGATTGAGACAGTACTTGACTCAGTTTCACAGGGAATTGGTCACCTGTTTTTTTCCCCTTTATGTTTCCCATATATGAATGATTCCTTCTTCACAGGGAAAAATAAGAAGAAAAGGACAGTGGTAAGGAGAGGTTACAAAAACCTGCAGATCTGAATCTGGTATCAGGTCAAGAGGGGCAACAGAAATACCCCAGATTAGTAAAAAGGGAAGCCAAGTGCCATTTGAAAGTCTGGAGAGAACACTCATTCAGCCTTGTCAATGTGAGGTGACAATGGTGAAAAACGGCAGGCTTAGACAGAGAGAAAGCCTGAGATGGACAGTACCCCACACTCCCAGGACCTACATGTGCCATGTAAACAATCCAGAAGCTTCCTTTGTCTCAGAGGAAATAGCTGATGCTAGCTGCCCGTCAGAGTAACAAGGTGTGAGCAGTGCTTCTGAGGTGCTGAGAGAACAGTAGCAGACACGTCAGCAACAAGAAGCAGCGAGGCAGCTGTCCCTGCCCACACACAAGCAAGACAACACAACTTGATTCAGAGGACTGGCTGGACCTGAGACTCCTCCTCTAATTCCCAGCCCCACTGTGAGAACACTTAGTCTCCTCCAGCACCAGGTTAACCTGCCTTCCTGCGAAGGAAGAGACGGACGCGGTACCACGTGAAAAGAAAAGAAACAGCCCTGATAGTGAGTTTGAATTTTGAACAGATGGAAGGCTATTGCAGCAGGAAAAGACTTAATTATCTTTCATTGTTAAATTTAAGTTTTTACCCCATTAACACAGAAGGGTCACAGTGCAAAATAAAAATTAGTTACAGAAAAAAAAAATGGGCAGAGGAGCTGAACAGACACTTCTCCAAAGAAGAAATTCAGATGGCCAACAGGCACATGAAAAGGTGCTCCACATTGCTAAACATCAGAGAAATGCAAATTAAAACCACAATGAGATATCACCTCACACCAGTAAGGATGGCCAACATCCAAAAGACAACAACAAATGTTGGTGAGGATGTGGAGAAAGGGGAACCCTCCTACACTGCTGGTGGGAATGCAAATTAGTTCAACCATTGTGGAAAGCAGTATGGAGGTTCCTCAAAAAACTCAAAATAGAAATACCATTTGACCCAGGAATTCCACTCCTAGGAATTTACCCTAAGAATGCAACAGCCCAGTTTGAAAAAGGCATATGCACCCTATGTTTATCGCAGCACTATTTACAATAGCCAAGAAATGGAAGCAATCTAAATGTCCATCGGTAGATGAATGGATAAAGAAGATGTGGTACATATACACAATGGAATATTATTCAGCCATAAGAAGAAAACAAATCCTACCATTTGCAACAACATGGATGTATCTGGAGGATATTATGCTCAGTGAAATAAGCCAGGAGGAGAAAGACAAGTATCAAATGATTCCATTCATCTGTGGAGTATAAGAACAAAGGAAAAAGTGAAGGAAAAACAAAACAGCAGCAGACTCACAGAACCCAAGAATGGACTAACAGTTACCAAAGGGAAAGGGACTGGGGAGGATGGGTGGGAAGGGAGGGATAAGGGGGAAAAAAGGGGGCATTACGATTAGAACACATAATGTCGGGGAAGGGGGCCAAGGGTCAGGCTGTACAACACAGAGAAGACAAGTAGTGATTCTATAGCATCTTACTGCACTGATGGACAGTGACTGTAATGGGGTATGTGGTGGGGACTTGGTAATAGGGGGAGTCTAGTAACCACAATGTTGCTTATGTAATTGTACATTAATGATAGCAAAATTAAAAAAAAAAGAAATTCTGACTATGGGTCAAAATTCAGCCTTAGTCCGGGGAACCTAAGAAATTTGGGATGTATTTGGGTCCTCAGAAGACTTAACTTTAAAAGGATGGGTTTTTAATAGGTTCAGAGGAAGAGGGAAGTTGAGCCAAAGGATTAAAATGAGGGAACGGAGAGTGCAGAGGAGGCAGGGACAGTGCACAGGGGACAGAGGAGGACGGCTGGGGAGGCAGGGCCTGAGCTCGAGGTGGCTTCACGTGCCTGGGGACAAGGAAGATGGAGGAGGGTCCCCAGAAGCCATTTAAGGTTCTTTCAATTGTTTGTGTGCCTCTAATTGAAGAAAGGCAAACTTAGAATCCTTAGAACATCAAGGTTATCATTTAAAATAGGCATCCCATTTAGGTTTTCTTTTTGAGCCGTGGCTAATTCTATTTTGAGAAAGCAATTTTGAGGAGATTGAAAGTGGCCCATAATGGCCACTGTGTTCTTAGTTTCTCTGGTTAAGTTGGTCCATTTAGTCAGAAATCCATGTGAGGAGGCACCATAGTTTTTAAACACAAAAACCGGCTCAGATCCTAGAAGGGGGGCACTCTAAGGCATTTGATAACAGAGATCTCATTTCTTAAAGGTTTTCTCTCTAGAGTAAGGAGAAAAATTCCTTAACAGCAGAGTTTCAATAGGAACAGTCTGGTTCCAAAAGGAATTAGGCCAAAGGCTAGCAGAGTTCCAGCAGGACGGATCCAGTCTCCAAAAGGATATGGATTGAAGGCCAACTGTTTGACCAGTAAAGGTCCACAGGAAGAATCCTGTCCCCAAGGGATATGGACTGAAGGCCAGCAGGAGGACCAGCACGGTTCCACAGGAACAGTTGGTTCTGAAGAGGAATTGGACTGAAGGTCAATCCAGTACTCTCAGAAAGAAGGAGGCCTTAATTAAGTAGATCCTGAATTAAGCCTGGGAGCTCAAAAACACAAAGACAGCAGACCTTGAAATCCAGGAGAAAACACCGTCCAACTCCAGGGTCAGCAGAAAGCAGAGAGCTCGGTGGGCTCTGGGCACCTCACCTGTGTGCATCAGCCTCGGAGCTCTTGGGGGTTTTCTCAGGATCCCACTCCTGACACCAAGTAATGTTAACCTTAAAGCTGTCAGTTCTTTTACCAGCAAAATGGTTTTATTTGGGTGCAGCAGAGAATTGTGGGATGAGCAGCTAAAGCAGAACCTGGGCAAGTCCACAGGCAGGGCAAAGGAGAGGAGGCACTTTTATGGAGAAAGGGGGACCTCTAGGGCTGTTGTAATCAGGAAGCCCATTGGAGGTAACTGGGAGTCCCAGGTGTCATGGCTGCTCATTGGCTGGGTTGTGAGTGTCTCATTGGCTGGGCTATTGCCGTGCTGTTGCTGGGAGGTAGAAACTCTTCGCTCCTCCTACTGGGTGATGAGAGGCCAAAACAGTAGTTGCAAGGTGGCCTCTTCTTCCTGCAGGGACTGCAATTGACCAGGAAGATGACTGTGGGAGCTCCCCCTGCAGGCCTCCCAGCATCAGGTCAGCAAGTCTTCCCTTTATCAATTACCATGTTACTTACCATGTTTCCACATTGAAACAGGGTTGCATATGATAATATCAGTGCAGAATATTTTAACAAATTTCTCCATTTCAATTTAAAATCATTACTCCTACAGAGTGCTATTCATTATCTCTTACAGCAATGCAGTATTTCTTAAGTTCCTTCACATTTTTCAATGCTGGACTATTATAAAAAAAACCAAAAATAGAATGACACTCAACTTATTACAACTCTTCTCAATTAGCATTATACCTTAATCTGTAACATCCAGAAAATCATTCATATTAAAATTACTTTGAGGATTATTTTTGCGAGAATTTTTCCCTTTAGAGTCAGACAACTGTTTTAATTTTGCATATTTTATTGGAATGGTAGTCTTATATTTCATGTGCAGTTTCAATTTAGAAAAACATTTTCTCTAAAATTAAGGAAATATATTTTAAAATCCCTTTGAAAGTGGAACTGTCGATCTTGGCTCTATTTGGGATTTCTGTAAGCTTCCACCAACCTCATTGGTGATCAGTGACAGTTCACGTAGCTGAGGCAGCACAAGTTCAAATTTGCCTTATTTTCCAGGAGAGATAATTGGTTTTCATTTGCGCATTGCCTGTTGTTTCCCTTCTCCCTTTTAGAGCTTCTCAAATCCTGTCCACCTTAAATTTAATCCTTGAACAGTATTTAGCCACTGTTCCCACGGTGTGTTCAAGACGGAGTAGTTCAAGGTCAAACCCGGTCCATCTCTGACCATGATGTTCCATCTCTGAGCCATGTAATTTTTGAGGTGTTTTAAGAAACATCATCAGTGTCAGCGCAACTGAGGCCACATCCTTTAGAAACAAATTAAAATGATAATCAATCACAAATAGTACTTGTAGTTTTCCATCCTAAACTCTGGCTTATTCACCTTTTACTCTACCAACCATCTTAGCTCCATTTTTACAGGCTTGCTTTCAAAAATATTTTAAATCAGTGCATAAAATAGAGGTTTTTAAAAAAGTTTTTCACCTATGTCAAAACCCATGCCATTTTACAGAGAGGAAAATCTATGAAATATTCATAAATTTCAACCTTTCTTTGTTTTTGGAAGTTCACCAACATGGATGATAAACGTTAGTTGTTCTACATGACTCCGCCCTGGCATCTCATGGAAGGGCCTCCCAGCGGCTGGGTCCCCTCTGTCACAATGCACACAGCCATTCTGTGTGGTGCAGCTGACTCACACTCTTGAGGCAAGTGTTAGTGGGACGCAGGTAGAGAGAGTTCAAGGCTCTAGGAAGTCTCAAGACTGTGGTAAGTTGCAGTCAGGAGGGACCTAAGGTCAAGGCTTCACAGTAAACAAGAAGCCACACCCGGAACACCTGGAAAATTCAGGCTGAAAAATAAGGAAGTTTTTTCTTTTGAACCCAGCTTGGCCCTAGCAACAAGCCCCCACCAATCATGTAAATTTCTCCATTTTGGGGCTTATAAACCCTGGACACTGCAGCCCTAATGCCATCCCCCCTTGGAGCCCCTCCCAATGAAAGGGAGTCTTTTTCTTCCCTTTTCACTTCTTGAGAACTTTGCTGGTTGCTCCATACTCTTGTCTGCTGGCTTCATTTCTCACTGCCTCCTAGACACGATCACAGGAAGAACAGTAACTCCTCCACCAGTAAGACTCTCAGCCTCAGTTTAATGCAGT
>JAVSCE010021036.1:0-13173 GCA_032199065.1 Smutsia gigantea
CCCTCCCTCCCTCCCTCCCTTCCTTCCTTCCTTTTTTTGGGTGCATTTTCTTACTTTCTGGTACCACCAGAGGTTCCAGACTCATCTTATATTTTCGCTGCTCCCGCTCTGGCATCAACCACATCTCCTAACCTGTCACTGAGTAAAGCTGAGTTTATGGTACTAGTTGTAACAAGGGAGGCTGCACACCATGGGGCATCTTAGTAAGAAGGTGTTGGGAGAAGCTGTTATCAGATTTAGGGGAGATGTTAGGTGGTTTTGGAGAGGGTGCTAAGGTAGGATCAGTTCTACAATTGGGTATCTGAATATTAATATCTGAATATTAGCTAGAAGGTGGGAGGAACGGAATGGGGCTTTAGTAACTGGCGGAGAAACAGCAGCTACTTGTTACTGGAAGTGGGGGGTTGGGTCCTTTTTGTCATTTGCAGTGTTCTTGTTCCTGCTTTCCGTTCTCAGACATGGTTATGGAGTGGTCTTGTCTTTGCCTTGCTCCATCAGTCACTGAACACCCTCAGTTGATGAGAGCATTCTAGAAACTGTTTAATAGGAGGGCGTGATGGCCTGGCTGTGTGTGCCAGGCCAGCTCCCAGCTGCCAGCTATCAGAAGCTGCTTTTTTCTCTCCCTTGACCAAAGGGAACTCTCCCTGCCCCAGAGCAAGGCAGGTGGGGGCAGATGGTGGTGGTGGTCCTAGGGTTCTTAATTCTTGCCATCAATAAGCAGTTAACAGGAACTAAGTCCTTCCTAACTCCATGCTAGGCCCTCTGGGAAACTGCACAGGACATCTCCCCTCCATGACTTTGGAACAGCCCTTCCATCTGCTTGGAATATCCTTTCTTCACAGCCACTCTTTGTACCATATTTCCAAGGTGCTGCTCCAGTGCCACTTCCACGCCAAGCTGGTTGTAAAAATTTTGGAATTCTTCCATGTTGTCTGGAAAATCAGCTTTGCCCTGAGCCTTCAGGCTTACCCAGGTCACTTCCTTGGGATGCCCATCCAGTGTCAGGACCCCACAGACGGCACTTGTTTTGATAGGTCTGTTTCTTTGCCTTACTGGTTCTTTATTACTTTACATACCACTTCAGGGTTTCTCTCTTTGTTCACACCCACAGAAGTATGTTAAACTCTCATGGCACATATTTCTTTTTCCATTATAAACCCATTTTGTGAATGCCTATCTCTATTACATATCCAGGATTATGTCTACATGATATTTTATTCTGAGGTTTTCCAACAAAGCTTGGTAGATGGAAGATCTTAATCAGTGTCTGTTATGTATTGAACCAGATTGGTTCCCTGACCTCCAGATACTTATGATCAAGGCAGTTTGGTTTGAAGACAAAAGTGTAAGCTTTTATGTCATTTATTTATATATTTTCTTTTTTTAGTAGGTAATTCATACATATTCATTGCAGAAAAATAGATAAACAATAATTTATGCCATTGAATCTGAAACCTCAGACAAAAACACCATTAACATTTTAGTGTTGATTTTTCCAAACTATTTCCTACCCACACAGAATAATGGGGTTATACATCACAGGCTCTTTTGACAAGTGTTATTTTACTTAAAATATCATGAACAGATTTCCATATCAATAAGTATAGACCCACATTATCAACAGCCAATTGGCACACATGTATTAAAGAAGAACAATTCTGGGAATTTAAAATGTAACAGTTTTCCTGAAATCATCAAACTTTAAAATATTCATTAATCTGCTGATATTAATTAACATCAACATCATTGATATTATGATTGCTTAATAAATGCCAATTAATGGCACAGAGCTAGGTAGAGCAGAAGCTCCTCTTTAAACGTGGGGTGGGGGCATACCCACAAGTGACTTGAATTTTCTGGTATTTTAAGTAGATATTGCTACAAAGAAGTGTTCTTTGTACATGAAACCTATTTAAAAAGCATTTTTGAAAATCTTGGAAAACTATTCCATTTAAGACACAAGAGAGTGGGGCAATGGCACATTTCCAGATACTGTACAAATCAGGCCAATGTAAATTAACCTTTCCATTTGTGGTTCATCTGCACCAAATTGAACCCAGCTGGCTCCTACTTTCCAATGGTTATTTTTCCTAGAAAGAAATGATTTCCAGATTACACTAGTAATTATAATCAGCTACCCTTATAAACCTCTTACAGAAGGATATTGTGGATCATATAAAGGAAAATGTTTATAGAAGGGAAAATTAGGTATTGTCCATATTTTATATCTGTCAATAATGGACAATACCTTAGAGAAGAAGGCTTTCTCAGGGTCACCCAGAGACTTTGGAGGCATAGTGATTCTCATTTGCCCACCTTAGGAATCCTCGTGGAGCAGATGTGTGAGGTCTTGTCAGCCCCACATCTCTCCTCCCTAAGAACTGCTCCTTCACAGATGGAGCTGGTGATCCCAAGACTGAATCTCCCCAACACAGTGGTGGGCATGGGACCAAGGCTGATTAAAATAAAGCCTGTTCTGGGCTCAAACAGAAAATAGTCTAGGCTCCCTTTCACATGGCAGCATTTTAAACATCTGAAAATGCTAACATTTTCTTCCCTAGTCCCAAAAGTCCCAGTTTCTTTAACTGTTTATAGAGATGGTTTTTAGACCCTTAGCAATCCTGATGTCTTCTTTAAAAAACATGATGTTTGTGATTTTGGAAAAGGCTTTTAAATTATGCTTGCCTTCCTTCTGGTGAGCACTGGGTGGCGCTCTTCTCTGGATTAAGTAAAAGCGCTGTCAGGGTAAGAAAAGGAAGCTACTTTAAAAGTTTGGAAGTTTAATACATCTCTGTGTGGCACAAAGGCTTGCAACTTCTCACAAAAAGAAAAAAAAAAAAGAATGACAGGAGCCACAAATCGGTAAGAAAGATGTGAGGAGAGTACAAAGAGAAAGAGATGGATTTGTGAATAGAAACTGTCTTAATAATAAATTCAGCTGAAAGGTTCTAAAGACTTCATATTCTAAAAATCTTACTCCTAAGCAAGATAAACGTCTCCTTGGTCCTAAGGTGTTCCAGCTGGCCGAATTAACAACAAAAAAACTGGAATGGGTCATTGCCCCATGTCATTGGTCTCTCCACTTCTTTCCCTGCAGGGGCTGCCTCTGTCCAGGTCCTGTGCACTTTCCCTGTTGTGCTGGCTGCCATCACCTGGGAAGGGCTCCTGCACTGGGATCGCTGTGTGCCTATGCCAGGTGGTTAGCTCCATTTGAAGGGAAGTTGCGAGCCCCATCCTGAACCTCTATACAAACCAGGTTTTCCAATCAAGTTTTATCATTACTTAAATATTAGGCGTGTTTGTGGTCAATTAATATATGATAAAGGAGCCATGAATGTACAATGGAGAAAAGACAGCCTCTTCAACAACTGGTGTTGGGAAAACTGGACAACTACATGCAAGAGAATGAAACTGGATTATTATCGAACTCCATACACAAAAGTAAACTCGAAATGGATCAAAGACCTGAATGTAAGTCATGAAACCACAAAACTCTTAGAAGAAAACAAGCAAAAGGACCCAAACAGACACTTCTCCAAGGAAGAAATATGGATGGTCAACAAGCACATGAAAAGATGCTCCACATTGCTAATCATCAGGGAAATGCAAATTAAAGCCACAATGAGATATCACCTCACACCAGTTAGGATGGCCACTATCCAAAAGACAAGAAATAACAAATGCTGGCAAGGATGCCACGAAATGTGAACCTTCCTACACTGTTGGTGGGAATGTAAATTGGTACAATGGTAGTGGAAAGCAGTATGGAGGTTCCTCAAAAATCTAAAAATAGAAATGCCATTTGACTCAGTAATTCCACTCCTAGGAATTTACCCAAAGAAAACAAGATCTCTGATTTGCATTGCAGTCTTTGCAATAACCAAGATTTGGAAGCAACCTAAGTGTCCATCAACTAGGACAAGATGAATGGATAAAGAAGATGTGGCACATATACAAAATGGAATATTATTCAGCCATTAAAAAGAAGAAATCTCCCATTTGCAACAACATGGATGAATCTAGAGGGTATTATGCTCAGTGAAATAAGCCAGGTGGAGAAAGACGGATACCAAATGATTTCACTTATTTGTGGAGTATAAAAACAAAGCAAAACAGAAGAAACAAAAACAGCAGTAGACTTAGACATGGAGAAGGGACTTGTGGTTACCAAGGGGGAGAGGTTGGGGAGAGTGGGGGGAAGGGGAAGGGGATTAAGGGACACAATAATTTGCAATCACAATATAGGTTGGTCATGGGGACAGTAGTACAGCACAGAGAATACAGTTAATGATTCTGTACATCTTACTACATTGGTAGACAGTGACCACATTGGAGGGGGTGAGGTCTTGATAATATGCTGCCCTGAAATAAACCCAACCATATATGGTCAATTAGTATATGATAAAGGAGCCATGGACATACAGTGGGGAAATGACAGCCTCTTCAACAGCTGGTGTTGGCAAAACTGGACAGCTACATGCAAGAGAATGAAACTGGATAACTGTTTAATCCCATACACAAAACTGAACTCAAAATGGATCAAGGACCTGAATGTAAGTCATGAAGCCATAAAGCTTATAAAGGTTAAATAACTTCCCTAAATCACAAAAATAATAAGTGATAGGGCCTTGATTCTAACTCAGACCTGTTTCACTGCAAAATCCATACTCTTAAACCACCACTGGACAACACATCCCTAAGGAAATGGAGGGTTTGATCCTTGGACAAGTATAATCTGTTTCTTAAGTGAGAGAGATTCAACAGCACCAAATATAGTTCAAAGAATATTTAGAACAAACAAATTGAAATGCACTGGAGACAAAGAATTAAGATATGATTAAGTTTAGTGAAATGGGAGGTCAGAAGCCATAGCTTCGAAACAGTTATGTAACCATAGGTAAGTTGCTTACTCTTTAAGTTTTAATAATTGCATCTGTTAAATGAGGTTACTTGAACTAGATGAATTCTTAAACTTTCTATAACTGAAAATCTACAGACTTTTTAAAGACCTAGCTCAGATATAGGAAGTGAAAATGTTTCCTAAATTATTATTGCCAATAACCATATAAATTCAGCAAAACTATAAATGAGGCTATCTCAGGAATTCTGTGTATATATTTGCATGATGTCAAACCTTGATGTTATTTTCCAGCCCATATTTATAATTTTTATAGTTTAGTTCCCCAAATTGCTCTCCCATGTCACTGAAATAATCATTTCTGTCTTCTTGCTTGTATTTCAGCTGAGACAAAATAAAGCTGAAGTTTATTTTTAGTTTCTTGAGGAACCACCATATTGCTTTCCACAATGGTTGAACTAATTTACATTCCCCCAACAGTGTACAAGGGTTCTCCTTTCTCTGCATCCTCGCTAACACTGCCTTTTATATTTTCATGTTTAATAAGCATATCCTCAAAATCCTTCACCCAGGTTGTCAACAAAGACATTAAGTAAAACAGTTCCCAGGAGCGGAGAGTCACTTAGTGCTGTCTGGTTGAGATCCTCAATCCACTTGCTTACTCACCTATCAACCACACTTTGATACTTATTAACCACTTACTATCCCTGTGCTAGGACGTGTCAGGAGTAGCTCTCAGCCCCAAGCCTCTCACAGTGTAATTGAGCAATGCAGCCCAGTTAGGACCACACTTGACCACAGAATCAAAAAAATGGCAAGGAGAAAGGCTCACTATAGCATTATCTACAATAGGAAACCCTCTAAAGATCCTATCAGTAAACTATGATTTGCCTATTTGATGGGGTGTTGCACAGTCATTGTTACATATTTTTGTAAGCATGCAAAACATGGAAAAAATTATCAAATAGAGTTAAGGTCACAGTATTATCTGTACAAGTTGTTTACAAACAATCCCCTATCTTAAGATTTAACTGATTTTGGACAATGGGCAAAAGCCAGTTTGAGGCAAAATGTTATTGGCAGACCATGAAAATAAAATAAAATACATAAAGCAAATAATGCCTTTATGAACACTAAATGTATAAAACCCAATGCAATGTAAAAACTGCATGGTAGATGAAGCTTTGGTGAGATCTTCGATGTTTAGGTGGGTTGGACTGAGTCTTAATATATCAGTTCTATAAAATGTGAACCAAAGACATCTTTTTCAGGTCAATTTCCCAAGTAGAAGCAATGAGTGCTGCAAAGACCTTGCATTTGCACTCATTGCACTCAAAGTTAGCATCAGCTGTCTCTCAAATGATCATGGCTTGTACCATGGACCTCACTTTGAGTAGCAAGGTTCTCTATAAGCCACAGTCTCTGGCCTTACTATTGTAATAATGGTAACACCATCAACTATAATGATAAAAAGGTCTTCTCTGATCACCCTTTTAAAATTGCAATAGCCCCAACTCCTTGCCCCTTACACAGGAACTGTGCTGTGTTCCCCCTTACCACCATCTGTCACACCATCATTGTTCATTGCATCTAAGATGCCATTTGCTGTGAGACACACCATTATTTTAGGTACCACAAAAAAAATCAGGAGATTTCCAAGATGGCGGCATGAGAGGTGAGACAGAGAGCTCCTCCCAAAATCACAAACAGTACAAAAATATAGTTAATAAATACAACTAACCTTCATACAGCAACAAGAAAGAAGGCTGAACCAGACTGCATACACACGTCACGAACGGCCCAGACCTCAAGAAACAGGGTAATGTATGAAAGCCTTAATCCGGCTGGACCAAAGCCCTTCCCCCATCCCAACTCACCGGCGGGAGGAAGAGAAATGGAGCCGGAGAGCGTGAAAGCCTGGGACTGCTGGACGCCTGGCCCTGGAGATCTCCTTTGCAAGCAGAATCCTATAGCGTGTGGTGCTCTGGACGTTGGGGAGCTCGGACAGGCAGAGTGCTTGAGAAAATTGACATTCTGGCCATTTGTGGAGGAGGGGATCCACATCCGGCCACTCTGTGTCAGAGGAAAGGCAGGAGGTTTGAGAGGCTTCCTAGCAGCCAGAGGGTGGCTGAAGGGGCGGGGTTTGCACAGAGCTTGCTGTGCTGGAGAAGCGAGAGCTGGACCGGGTAGTCTGGGTGTGCTCTGCCCAGCTGACTGGGAACGTTGAGGAGCTTCAGGTGCTCCATCCCCCTGGCTGCCTACTCGGCTCCGAGGCCCCCCACTGTGACACACAGCCCCTGAGCCTTCCTACTGGCCTGCAGGCACTTGCTCGCAAACCCGCAGTCAGTGCGCAGGCGCCGGGCCAGCCAGAGGGAGGCCCCGCCTACAACAGCTGAGACGCAAAGCACAGAAGTTTACCCATGTGTGCTTGGCCGACTGCCTCTGACACTGGACACAGGCAACCCAGACAGGACGCAGGAACAGATCTTTCCTCCCACCAGGCACCAGCTCCGCTCCCCTACGACCCCCAACCTCACTCTAGGGGCTGAGCAGCTCCAGAGTCTGGAGTTTCTGCATACTAGTGGGCACCACACAGAAAAATGAAACGTCAAAAGAATACGGTTCACACAAAAATCTCACAAACCCCAGAAAGAGGGCCAAATGAAACCGAACTCAACAATCTTCCTGAAAGAGAGTTCAAAATAAAAATTGTAAACATGCTTATGGAGGTACAGAAAAATACTGAAACCTCAGGAATGAATTTAAGATGGAGATTCAATCATTAAGAAATACCATATCTGAAATGAAACATACAATGGAGGGATTTAAAAGCAGATTAGGTGTAGTACAAGAGAAAGTAAATGGAATAGAAATTAGAGAAGAGGAATACAAAGAAGCTGAGGCACAGAAAGAAAAAAGGATCTCTAAGAATGAAAGAATATTGAGAGAACTGTGTGACCAATCCAAACGCAACAATATTCGCATTTATAGGGGTACCAGAAGAAGAAGAGAGAGAAAGAGGGATAGAAAATGTCATTGAGGAGGTAATTGCTGAAAACTTCCCCAATCTAGGGAAGGAGATAGTCTCTCAAGCCATGGAGGTACACAGATCTCCCAACACAAGGGACCCAAGGAAGACAACATCAAGACATATAATAATTAAAATGTTAAAGATCAAGGATAAAGACAGACTTTTACAAGCAGCTATAGAGAGAAAAAACATCACATACAAAGGAAAACCCATCAGGCTATCGTCAGACTTCTCAGCAGAAAGCTTACAGGCCAGAAGGGAGTGGCATGATATATTTAATGCAATGAAGCACAAGGGCCTTGAACCAAAAATACTGTACTGAGCAAGGTTATCATTTAAATTTGAAGGAGGGATTAAACAATTTTCAGATAATTTACCTCCCACAAACCACATCTACAGTGCATTTTAGAGGGATTCTTATAGATGGAAGTATTCCTAAGGCTAAACAGATATCATTGAAGGGAAGACAAAGAGTACAGAATATGATTCATAACATACAAAGAATGGAGGAGGAAGAAAAAGGAGAAAAGAAAAAGAACCTTTAGGTTATGTTTGTAATAGTATAGGAAGTAAGTTAAATTATGACAGTTAGATAGTACGGGAATGCCCTTGAACCTTTGGTAACCGAAATGTAAAGCCTGCAATGGCAATAACTACATACCTATCGATAATCACCCTAAATGTAAATGGTCTGAATGCACCAATCAAAAGACATAGAGTTACTAAATGGATAGAAAAACAAGACCCATCTATATGCTGCCCACAAGAGACTCACTTCAAATCCAAAGACATACACAGACTGAAAGTAAAGGGATGGAAAAAGATATTTCATACAACTAATAGTGAGAAAAAAGCAGGAGTTACACTACTTGTATCAGACAAAATAGACTTCAAAACAAAAAAAGTCACAAGAGACAAATAAGGACATTGCATAATGATAAAGGGGTCAGTCCAACATGAGGCTACAACTATTATAAACATCAAAGCACCCAACACAGGATCACCTACATATGTGAAACAAATACTAACAGAATTAAAGGGGGACATAGAATGCAATGCATTCATTTTAGGAGACTTCAACACACCACTCACTCCAAAGGACAGATCAACCAGACAGAAAATAAGTAAAGAGACAGAGGCACTGAACAACGTATTAGAACAGATGGACCTAACGTACATCTACAGAACACTCCATCCAAAAGGATACACATTCTTTTCAAGTGCACATGGAACATTTTCAAGAATAGATCATATATTAGGCCACAAAAAGAACCTCAGTAAATTCAAAAAGATTAAAATTGTACCAACCAGGTTCTCAGATCACAAAGGTATGAAACTAGAAATAAATTACACAAAGAAAACAAAAAAGCCCACAAACAGATGGAGACTTAATAACATGCTCCTGAATAATCAATGGATCAATGACCAAATAAAAACAGAGATGAAGCAATATATGGAGACTAATGACAACAATAATTCAACACCACAAAATCTATGGGATGCAGCGAAGGCTGTGTTAAGAGGGAAATATATTCCCATATAGGCCTACCTAAGGAAAGAAGAACAATCTCAAAAGAACAGTCTAAACTCACAATTAACGAAACTAGAAAAGGAAGAACAAATGAGGCCCAAAGTCAGTAGAAGGAGGGACATAATAAAGACTAAAGCAGAAATAAATAAAATTGTGAAGAATAAAACAATAGAAAGAATCAATGAAACCAGGAGCTGGTTCTTTGAGAAAATAAACAAAATAGATAAACCCCTAGCCAAACTTATCAAGAAAAATAGAGAGTCTACACACATTAACAGAATAAGAAATGAAAAAGGAAAAATCAGATGGATACCACAGAAATACAAACAATTATGAGAGAATACTATGAAAAATTATATGCTAACAAACTGGATAACCTAGAAGAAATGGACAACTTTCTAGAAAAGTACTACCTTCCAAGGCTGACCCAGGAAGAAACAGAAAATCTGAATAGACCAATTACCAGCAAAGAAATTGAATTGGTAATCCAAAAACTATCTAAGAACAGAACTCCTGGACCAGATGGTCTCACTGCTCAATTTTATCAAACATTTAGTGAAGACCTAATACCCATCCTCATTAAAGTTTTCCAAAAAGTAGAAGAGGAGGGAATACTCCCAAACTCATTCTATGAGGCCAACATCACTGTAATACCAAAACCAGGCAAAGACACCACAAAAAAAGAAAATTACAGAACAATATCCTGATGAACATAGATGCAAAAATACTCAACATAGGTGCAGAAAAAAAAATATTAGCAAACCGAATTCAAAAATACATCAAAAATATCATCCATCATGATCAAGTGGGATTCATCCCAGGGATGCAAGGATGGTACAACATTCAAAAATCCATCAACATCATCTACCACATCAACAAAAAGAAGGACAAAAACCACATGATCATCTCCATAGATGCTGAAAAAGCATTTGACAAAATTCAACATCCATTCATGATAAAAAAAATCTCAACAAAATGGGTATAGAGGGCAAGTATCTCAACATAATAAAGGCCATATATGAGAAACCCACAGCCAACATTATACTTAACGCGAGAAGCTGAAAGCTTTTCCTTTAAGATTGTGAACAAGACAAGGATGCCCACTCTCCCCACTTTTGTTCAGCATAGTACTGGAGGTCCTAGCCACAGCAATCAGACAACACAAAGAAATAAAAGGCATCCAGATAGGCAAGGAACAACTCAAACTGTCCTTGTTTGCAGATGACATGATATTATACATAAAAAACCCTAAAGAATCCACTCCAAAACTATTGGATCTAATATCTGAATTCAGCAAAGTTGCAGGATACAAAATTAATGCACAGAAATCTGTTGCATTACTATACACTAACGATGAACTAGCAGGAAGAGAAATCAGGAAAACAATTCCATTCACAACTGCATCAGAAAGAATAAAATACCTAGTAATAAACCTAACCAAGGAAGTGAAAGACCTATACCCTGAAAACTACACGACACTCTTAAGAGAAATTAAAGAGGACACTAATAAATGGAGATTCATCCCATGTCTTGGCTAGGAAGAATTAATATTGTCAAAATGGCTATCCTGCCTAAAGCAATCTACAGATTCAATGCAATCCCTATCAAAATACCAAGAGCATTCTTCAATGAATTAGAGCAAATAGTTCTAAAATTCATATGAACCACAAAAGACCCCGAATAGCCAAAGCAATCCTTAGAAGGAAGAATAAAGCAGGGGGTATTACGCTCCCTGACTTCAAGCTCTACTACAAAGCTACTGTAATCAAGACAATTTGGTACTTGCACAAGAACAGACCCACAGACCAGTGGAACAGAAACGAGATCCCAGATATAAACCAAAGCACATTATGGTCAATAGATACATGATAAAGGAGCCATGGATATACAATGGGGAGATGACAGCCTCTTCCACAGCTGGTGTTGGCAAAACTGGACAGCTACATGTAAGAGAATGAAACTGGATTACTGTCTAACCCCATACACAAAAATCAACCCAAAATGTATCAAAGACCCGAATGTAAGTCATGAAACCATAAAACTCTTAGAAAAAACCATAGGCAAAAATCTCTTGGACATAAACATGAGCAACTTCTTCATGAACATGTCTCCCCAGGCAAGGGAACAAAAGAAAAAATGAATGAATGGTATTATATCAAACTAAAAAGCTTCTGTACAGCAAGGGATACCATTGGCAGAACAAAAAGATATCCTACAGTATGGGAGAATATATTCATAAATGACATAGCCAATAACGGGGTGACATCCAAATTATGTAAAGAGCTCACACACCTCAACAAACAAGAAGCAAATAAGCCAATTAAAAAATGGGCAGAGGAGCTAGACAGACACTTCTCCAAAGAAGAAATTCAGATGGCCAACAGGCACATGAAAAGATGCTCCACATCACTAGTCATCAGAGAAATGCAAATTCAAACCACAATGAAATATCACCTCACACCAGAAAGGATGGCCACCATCCAAAAGACAAAACAACAACAAATGTTGGTGAGGATGTGGAGAAAGGGGAACCCTCGTACACTGCTGGTGGGAATGTAAATTAGTACAACCATTGTGGAAAGCAGTATGGAGGTTCCTCAAAAAACTCAAAATAGATATACCATTTGACCCAGGAATTGCACTCCTAGGAATTTACCCTAAGAATGCAGCAGCCCAATTTGAAAAAGATATGCACCCCTATGTTTATCGCAGCACTATTTCCAATAGCCAAGAAATGGAAGCAACCTAAATGTCCATCAGTGGATGAATGTATAAAAAAGATGTGGAATATATACACAATGGAATATTATTCAGCCATAAGAAGAAAACAAATCCTTCCATTTGCAACAACATGGATGGAGCTAGAGGGTATTATGCTCAGTGAAATAAGCCAGGTGGAGAAAGACAAGTATCAAATGATTTCACTCATATGTGGAGTATAAGAACAAAGAAAAAACTGAAGGAAGAAAACAGAAGCAGAGTCACAGAACTCAAGAATGGATTAACAGTTACTAAAGGGAAAGGGACTTGGGAAGATGGGTGGGAAGGGAGGGATAAGGGGGAAAATGGGCTATTATAATTAGCTTACATAATGTAGCGGTGAGGGGATGGGGTAGGGGAATACGGGGAAGGCAGTATAGCACAGAGAAGACAAGTAGTGATTCTATAACATCCTTCTATGCTGATGGACAGTGACTGCAATGGGGGTATTTGGTGGGGACTTGATCATAGGGGGAGTCTAGTAACCATAATGTTGCTCATGAAATTGTATATTAATAATAGCAAAATTAAAAAAATGGAAAAAAGATCAGGAGAAAATGTTGCCAATAAAACAACATGACACCTCAACAATAGCCCTGAATCTGTGACAAACATCAGTGACCCCAGCCTCTTAATGTTTTAAATTTTCTTTTATCTTTCCAAGGAGATCTGATTATTTCTCCTGCCTTAATGTGTGCTAATGGGCTAATAGTAGGAGATCCTTCTACATTTATTTCAACAACCAGACAAAACACAGTTGCATTTTCCTTGAGTGTCTTCCTTGCTTAGGGCCTCTAAAGTTGATGTTGCTTTACAAAACAGAAAAATGGGATTATGATTATCACTCCAATGATGTATGTTGACTTCACTTATTTCAAATGCCCTGCTGCTCTAGTCTCATATCCTTTTGCATGCATAATAACAATGCTGCATCCAACAGAATGTAGTGTCAAAGACATTTTAAATGGAAATGAAATTCAACACATGTAGTTC
>JAVSCE010021037.1:0-13356 GCA_032199065.1 Smutsia gigantea
GTTTTAGGATGATATGTAACTTATCCTGAGTGCTTATAACATAACAGGCACATTTGCATGTGCAAAACCTACACTCATCCATCACATTGCCTCACTCATAGCGTATTGTGAAGACTAAATGAGATTCTGCATATGAAGAGCCCCCAGTAAATGTTTGCTATACATAGGAGTTATTATTTTTGTCAATGTTTTCCTGGCTTTGTCATCCCTTGGCTTGCTGGGTCACTTTCTCTCTCTCATTTTCTGATCATGGGCCTCAATCTCATTTCTCCATACCATTTCCCCCCCAAATTTTTTATCAATAAATGTTACTGATAAGAGTAATTTAAGCATTTCCTAAGGCCAAAAGTCAGCAGAGCTCTCAGTGATTTCTCCATAGGCCCCTACAAGCCCTGTATGTCTAAATATTGTACCAGGCCAGGGAATTCTGTGTGTCAGCAATTCTAACTTAACTTGGATCCCTCTTTCTGTTTTTTAGGTGAAGTCTTTTTTTTCCTTTTTCTTTTTCTATCTTTCTGTGTCATTCCTGTTGAATAAGCATAATTCACAGGATAAAGTCAGAAAACTACTCTATTCCTCCCTCTGGTGCCTCTTAAAACCCTCTCTGTGGGACTGGCTCATCCTTTCCTCCTGAGCTGGAATCTCAAGCAGGTGCCATGGCCTCTTAGGATCATGCAATAAGCTGTTCTCTGGTCACTGGTATTTACATAGACACTCTTACTTCAATCATTGGAAGGTGTATTTCACTGAATGCTGGATTTCCTTTCCTTTCCCACTTGGGACCAGAAAGGGGAGCATCTTCTCTATTTGCCATTTGGAGTTTTTCCTTCTCTTTCTGCACTTGCCCAGCTGCCTCTGGTTTCAGGATAGGGGCTGCAGAGGGAGGAGACAGAAGTGGGCAGGAAAAGTTCGGGCCTGACCGGTGCTGTTCTGATCTCCTGACACCTAGGAGCTTCCTGGGCCTGGCAGGTGGTTAAAGCTGGCCTCTTCTCTTGTGGGGAACTTGAATTGGTTCTTCAGGGTGCCCCCACCCTTTGTGGGGTTCTGACCTCAGTTCTTCAGTGCTAGCAGACCCATCTCCTTTGGCTGACTGTGTAAGGCTCCTGCAGCGCCTGGACAGCTCTCCTCCAACTTCTCTCTGCTGGGATTACCTCACCTCCACGTGACCCTCTTGGATGGGATTTTACGAAGCCTGGGAAGCCAGCCACATCTGGCCCATAGAGAACACTCACATCTCCCCTTCATCAATCACTGCTGGCAATGTTTTCATGATGTTTATGCATTTTTGCTCTAGGACATCTTCATGGACGTGGCTCAGTATTTATTTAGTTTGACTTCACTGCCGCATTTGACATTGTCGCCCCCTCTTTTTTATCCTTTCTTTTTGGGTTCCTCTGTTACCTGGGTGGCGTTCCATTTCTCTGGCTTCATCTACCCTCCTCCGTGAACTCTTCCCCCTCTGCTGAATCCTTCCAACTCGCGGGCTCCTTCCGCTTGACACACCTGCTGATCTCATTCTCCACCAGGTGCCGCTGCTTCCACCTCTGCACCAGAGAATTCCCAGCACCACAGTCCCCCCTCTTCTCTAGGTCCAAATGTTAACATCCGTTGGATGCACTTTGGTACCTCAAACAGATTTCACAAAAGCAGAATCCATCACGTTCCACCTCTTCTTACACGCTTCCCTGCTGCATTCCAACCCTGAGTAGCAGCCCCATCCGCCAAGACCTCTTAGCCAGAAAACGTGGATGTTGCCAGCCTCCTGCCTCCGACTCAACCCCATGCCAGAAGGGCTACCAGGATCTGCCAGTTCTGTGTCCTAAACCTCCGGCTCCCGACCCGGAGCGGCAGTGAACATCTCTCTCAAGCCGGGCTCCCCCCGTCACCCCAAGTCACTGCTGCTGTTTCACTGAGGTCGTGATGGTCACGGGTCTCCCACAGTGCTCCAGCCCTGATTCATACTCCACAGCACTGTCACTGCAAATTTTATAAAGCAAAAGTCTAATTTGATGATCAGATTTAAGATGAGACCCAAGCTTGGGTCTATAAGATTTCTTCAGCTCAGTCTTCTACTTTTACCAGAGATTCTGGGGCCAAACTGCTTGCTTTTCTCAAAATGTGCTGGGCTTTTTGGACTCTGCTTTTTCTTTGCCAGTCATATCCTCCCTCTGCCCTCCCCCAACCTTGAACTCATAGGAATTCATGGCCAGGGCATGATTTATCAGACCCTCCTAGGCGGTTATGTGCCTGAGTCAAGATCATTCTGAGATTTTATCCCTGTATTTTGTAGTTTGTTTTTTCTCAATTTCTCTTTCTCACGTGTAGAAAACACAAGGCCCTGCAGACCTCCCTGGTCCCCCACTGGCTGTAGTCAAGACAGGCCATCTCTGAACATCTCCAGTACACTCTTAATGCTCGATGCCCTCACCTGTTCTGCTGAAGGGCAATATGGCTGTGTATATGTCTGTCCCCTGCCTCATACAGGGGCCCCCTGCTCCAGGCCTTGATGACATTTCTTTGCATCGTTAGTACTGGTCCAGGGCCTGATATAATAGATGCTCAATGAAGGTTTGGGGAAATGAATGAATGGATATACGAGATAAAATCTAGCAGGGGAGTTAAGAATAAAATGAACTATTGGTCAGAGGACGGAGATCCAACTTCCTGCAGGTAGAGGTTTAATGAGATCTGTGTCCCAGGATCAGCTTCTATCATCTGTATACCTGTATTAGCTCAGAGAGCCCAGGAGGCAGACACCTTTGGACCTTATGGGCTGGAAATCCCAGACCACCCAGGTTTGTCCAGGTTACAGAACCCATCTGATCCAGGGTCCCAAGGCATTAGGCTCCAGTCTTGGGTCTTAGTCTTCTTTTCTCTGGAGTTAGTGTCTCCTGTGCCCTGAGCCTGTCCCCTACTTTCTGCAACACACACACAAATCTCTGCCTGGTGAGACCTTCTTCAGGAGTGACAGGAAGTCAGGATAGGGCAGACTTGGGAAGGTGGGCTTGGGGGCTGTGAGGCAGCAGGTACACAGGGGTCATGCTCTTTGGCTTGGGCCCCAGCTCCCTCTGCTGGGACCCATGTTCTCCCCAGGGCTTTCCCCAGGGCAGCTCAACCAGCTTCCGTTTCCGGTGTGTTCCTGGGACTCTATAACCTTCCCAGCTCCCTACACTGGGGAGGAAACTGGGGTCTCACGGGGACAGGTGTTTTAATGGAGAGAGCAGAGACAAAGAGAAACCCCTCAGTGTGCTTGGAGTGCCTTCTGCAGGCTGTCTCTGTGCCTGTAAAGAGAGACTGGGGACCTGCTTCCTTGCTGAATGCAGGGCTGCCAAGTGAGGGACTTCTGGGGGAATTTTCAGATGATTTAAGACACTTCTTGGTAACTGCCAAACCAGCTTTGCTTTACAAGGTCATGGCATTTTTTCAATCTCCTGGGAAAAAGCAGAGAACTGTTTTCCTAATGACCTTCTACCACCAGGGGGCAACATGAGTTGGGACAGCAGCGGCTGGGAGAGGACAGAGAGGAGCAAGGTCACACCTGGCTCCAGGGGTGACCCTGAGGGCACTTTCCTCTAATTCCTGGTGTTTCCTAGGAAGGATCTGGGAGGAGTCACTTAACCACCTATGGAAAACCAGTGGATGGTGAAGGTTTTGCTCTTGGAGCTCAGGAGAGCTGGAATTTTGTGGGGTGCTCAAGGGTGGGGGGTGGGGGAAGGAGGCGCATGAAGGAGCCTCAAGTCTGGGTTTGGGTGGCGGTTCAGAGGCCGCCCTGTCTGCTTTGGTGACACTGCCCTTGGGGCACCACCTGGCTGGGAAGGGGGGTCAGTGCTCAGGGACGTGCACAGGACACTTTCCTGTGCTGCTGCTGTGAGAGGACCTCTCTCCAGTCTCAGGGAACCCTGCAAGAAAAAGGAGTCCTCCAGGAAGATGGCGGCGTGAGCAGGGCGGCAGAAATCTCCTCCCAACACTATATTTATCTACGAAAACAGCAAATACATCTATTCCTAAAAGAGAGACGAGAATACACAGGAAAGCGCACAGAGTGCAGCTGCACCCGAGAGGACTCGGCACCCCAAGAGGCGGGTAAGATACGGAGCCGCGACCCGGCGGGACCCGAGCACTCTCCAACCCCAGCGCACCGGCGGGAGGAGAGGAGTCAGAGCTGGGAGGGAGTGGAAGTGCACCCCGCGAAGTAGCCAGCCCCGGTGATCTGCGCGGGGAGCGCTGACCCACATTGCGCAGTGCAGCAGAGATTGGAGAGACAGAGGGGCAGGATCTGAGCAGGGAACGCGCCAGGCTGCTTGCAGCCGGCTCCCGGGAAGGAAAAACAAAAAAACGCGTGCTTTCTTCAGTGGTCTTAAGGAGACAGGAGCCCAGCGGAGGAGCCGGATCGCCCCAGCACACTCAGCCCAGCAGGCTGGGAGTCCTGGGGAGGTTCAGACGCCTTAGCTGGCGACTGGGGAAGCGTAGCCATACTTCCACTTCTCACTGAGATCAACAGCCTCCCATTCGTTCCCACCCCTGCCTGAGCGATAAAGGGCCTTGCGGAGCGGCGCGGCCACGGCTGCGGAATAGTGGGGCAACAGCGCCACCTACAGCATTCCCACATAATCTACTCCCGTGGGCGTTTTTTTTGTTTTGTTTTGTTTTTTTGTTTTGTTTTTTGTTTTTTCTTTTCTTTTTTTCCCTTTCTTTCTTTCTTTCTTTCTTTCTTTCTTTCTTTCTTTCTTTCTTTCTTTCTTTCTTTCTTTCTTTCTTTCTTTCTTTCTTTCTTTCTTTCTTTCTTCTTTCTTTCTTTCTTTCCTTTCTTTCTTTCTTTCTTTCTTTCTTTCTCTTTCTTTCTTTCTTTTTTCTCTTTTTAAAGTCTTAAAGAGCCCAGCTGACATACGTGGCAAATACCAGTGACCAATTCTATAGCCATGAAAAGACAGAGGAATATGGTTCAGACCAAAATCAACCAGACAACCTCAGAGAGGGAGCCTGAAGGGATGGAAATGCACAGTCTTCCTGAAAAAGAATTCAGAATAAAAGTCATAACCATGCTGATGGACCTA
Organism: Smutsia gigantea; assembly: GCA_032199065.1. Taxonomy (NCBI): domain Eukaryota; kingdom Metazoa; phylum Chordata; class Mammalia; order Pholidota; family Manidae; genus Smutsia; species Smutsia gigantea. The sequence continues at coordinate 5,055 of JAVSCE010021037.1, forward strand.
CAGAGAAATGTGCAAGAGCTGAGGGAGGAGGTGAGGGAACTGAGGAAAGACAATGCAGAAATCAGACAGCGATCGACGGGCTTAACAGCAGAATGGATGAGATGCAAGAGACTGTTAATGGATTGAAAACAGAGAACAGGAGTACAGAGCAGCTGAGGCAGAGAGAGATAAAAGGATTTCTAGGAATGAAAGAATATTAAGAGAATTGTGTGACCAATCCAAACGGAACAATATTCGCATTATAGGAGTACCAGAGGAAGAAGAGAGAGAAAAACGGATAGAAAGTGTCTTTGAAGAAATAATTGCTGAAAACTTTCCCTCGCTGGGGAAGGAAATAGTCTCGCAGTCCACCGAAGCCCACAGATCTCCCAACACAAGGGACCCAAGGAAGACACCACCAAGACACATAATAATTAAGATGGCAAAGATCAAAGATAAAGACAGGGTATTAAAGGCAGCTAGAGAGAGAAAAAAGATCACCTACAAAGGAAAACCTATCAGACTATCATCAGACTTCTCAACAGAAACCGTACAGGCCAGAAGAGAATGGTATGATATATTTAACGTTATGAAACAGAAGGGCCTCGAACCAAGAATATTGTATCCAACACGATTATCCTTTAAATATGATGGAGGGATTAAACAATTTCCAGACAAACGAAAGTTGAGAGAGTTTGCCTCTCATAAACCACCACTACAGGATATCTTAAATGGACTGCTCTAGAGGGAACCACTCCTAAGGCTAAAAAGATGTCACCAGAGAAAATAAAATCAGCAAAGAAAGCAGACCATCCAAATACTAACTAAAGGCAAAGAATAAAACACCTATTATATAAAGAATGGAGGAGGAGGAATAAGAAGGGAGAGGAATAAAGAAACATCAGACAGTGTTTACAATTACTTAACAAGAAAGTTAAGTTAGATTGTTAGATAGTAAAGAAGCAACCCTTGAACCTTTGGTAACCACGAATCTAAAGCCAGCAATGGCAGTAAGTACATATCTATCAATAATCACCCTAAATGTAAATGGACTGAATGCACCAATCAAAAGACACAGAGTAACAGAATGGATAAAAAAGCAAGACCCATCTATATGCTGCTTACAAGAGACTCACCTCAAATCCAAAGATATACACAGACTAAAAGTGAAGGATGGAAAAAGATATTTCATGCAAACAACAAGGAGAAAAAAGCAGGTGTTGCAGTACTTGTATCAGACAAAATAGACTTCAAAATGAAGAAAGTAGCAAGAGATAAAGAAGGACATTACATAATGATAAAGGGCTCAGTCCAACAAGAAGATATAACCATTATAAATATATATGCACCCAACACAGGAGCGCCAGCATATGTGAAACAAATACTAACAGAATTAAAGGAGGAAACAGAAAGCAATGCATTCATTTTAGGAGACTTCAACACACCACTCACTCCAAAGGACAGATCAACCAGACACAAAATAAGTAAAGACACAGAGGCACTGAACAACACACTAGAACAGATGGACCTAACAGACATCTACAGAACTCTACACCCAAAAGCAACAGGATACACATTCTTCTCAAGTGCACATGGAACATTTTCCAGAATAGACCACATACTAGGCCACAAAAAGAACCTCAGTAATTTCAAAAATATTGAAATCCTACCAACCAACTTCTCAGTTCACCAAGGTATGAAACTAGAAATAAATTTTAGAAAGAAATCAAAAGGCTCACAAATACATGGAGACTTAACAACATTCTCCTAATTAATCAATGGGTTAATGACCAAATCAAAACAGAAATCAAAGAATATATGGAGATTAATGACAACAACAACACAAAGCCACAACTTCTGTGGGATGCAGCAAAGGCAGTTCTAAGAGGAAAGTATATTGCAATCCAGGCCTATTTAAAGAAGGAAGAACATTCCCAAATGAATAGTCTAAAGACACAATTACTGAAATTGGAAAAAGAAGAACAAATGAAGCCCAAAGTCACCAGAAGGAGGGACATAATAAAGATTAGAGAAGAAATAAATAAAATTGAGAAGAATAAAACAATAGAAAAAATCAATAAAACCAAGAGCTGGTTCTTTGAAAAAATAAACAAAATAGATAAACCCCTAGCCAGACTCATTAAGAGAAAAAGAGAATCTACACACATAAACACAATCAGAAATGAGAAAGGAAAAATCACGACGGACCCCACAGAAATACAAAGAATCATAAGAGAATATTATGAGAATCTATATGCTAACAAGCTGGAAAACATAGAAGAAATGGACAACTTCTTAGAAAAATACAACCTTCCAAGCCTGACCAAGCAAGAAACAGAAAAACTAAACAGACCAATCACCAGCAACGAAATTGAATCGGTAATCAAAAAACTACCCAAGAACAAAACCCCCAGGCCTGATGGATTCACCTCTGAATTCTACCAGACATATAGAGAAGAAATAACACCGATTCTCCTTAAAGTTTTCCAAAAAATAGAAGAGGAGGGAATACTTCCAAACTCATTCTTTGAAGCCAGCATCACTCTAATACCAAAACCGGGCAAAGACCTCACCAAAAAAGAAAATTACAGACCAATATCCCTGATGAACGTAGATGCAAAAATACTCAACAAAATATTAGCAAACCGAATTCAAAAATACATCAAGAGGATCATACACCATGATCAAGTGGGATTCATCCCAGGGATGCAAGGATGGTACAACATTCGAAAATCCATCAACATCATCCACCACATCAACAAAAGAAGAACAAAAACCACATGATCATCTCCATAGATGCTGAAAAAGCATTTGACAAAATTCAGCATCCATTCCTGATTAAAACTCTCAACAAAATGGGTATAGAGGGCAAGTACCTCAACATCATAAAGGCCATATATGACAAACCCACAGCTAACATCATACTTAACGGTGAGATGCTGAAAGCTTTTCATCTAAGATCGGGAACAAGACAGGGATGCCCACTCTCTCCACTGTTATTCAACATAGTACTGGAGGTCCTAGCCACAGCAATCAGACAAAACAAAGACATACAAGGCATCCAGATTGGTAAAGAAGAAGTCAAATTGTCACTATTTGCAGATGACATGATACTGTACATAAAAAACCCTAAAGACTCCATTCCAAAACTACTAGAACTAATGTCTGAATTCAGCAAAGTTGCAGGATATAAAATTAACACACAGAAATCAGTTGCTTTCCTACACACTAATGATGAACTAACAGAAAGAGAAATCAGAAAAACAATTCCATTCACAATTGCATCAAAAAGAATAAAATACCTAGGAATAAACCTAACGAAGGAAGTGAAAGACCTGTACTCTGATAACTACAAGACACTCCTAAGAGAAATTAAAGAGGACACTAAAAATGGAAATGCATCCCATGCTCTTGGCTAGGAAGAATAAATATTGTCAAAATGGCTATACTACCTACAGCAATCTACAGATTCAATGCAATCCGTATCAAACTACCAACACCTTTCTTCAATGAACTGGAACAAATAATTCTAAAATTCATATGGAACCACAAAAGACCCCGAATAGCCAAAGCAATCCTGAGAAGGAGGAATGAAACAGGGGGAATTACGCTCCCTGACTTCAAGCTCTACTACAAAGCCACAGTAATCAAGACAACTTGGTATTGGCACAAAAACAGACCCACAGATCAGTGGAACAGAATAGAAAATCCAAACATTAACCCAAACATATACAGTCAATTAATATTTGATAAAGGAGCCTTGGATATACAATGGGGAGATGACAGCCTCTTCAGCAGCTGGTGTTGGAAAAACTGGACAGCTACATGTAAGAGAATGAAACTGGACTACTGTCTAGCCCCATACACAAAGGTAAACTCAAGGTGGATCAAAGACCTGAATGTAAGTCATGAAACCATAAAACTCTTAGAAAAAAACATAGGCAAAAATCTCTTGGACATAAACATGAGCGACTTCTTCATGAACATATCTCCCGGGCAAGGGAAACAAAAGCAAAAATGAACAAGTGGGACTATATCAAGCTGAAAAGCTTCTGTACAGCAAAGGACACCATCAGTAGAACAAAAAGACATCCTACAGTATGGGAGAATATATTCATAAAAAACGTATCTGATAAAGGATTGACATCCAAAATATATAAAGAACTCATGCACCTTAACAAACAGAAAGCAAATAATCCAATTAAGAAATGGGCAGAGGACATGAATAGACACTTCTCTAAAGAAGAAATTCAGATGGCTAACAGGCACATGAAAAGATGCTCCACATCGCTAATCATCAGAGAAATGCAGATTAAAACCACAATGAGATATCACCTCACACCAGTGAGGATGGCCAACATCCAAAACACAAACAACAACAAATGTTGGCGAGGATGTGGAGAAAAGGGAACCCTCCTACACTGCTGGTGGGAATGCAAATTAGTTCAACCATTGTGGAAAGCAGTATGGAGGTTCCTCAAAAAACTCAAAATAGAAATACCATTTGACCCAGGAATTCCACTCCTAGGAATTTACCCTAAGAATGCAGCAGCCCAATTTGAAAAGGACAGATGCACCCCTATGTTTATTGCAGCACTATTTACAATAGCCAAGAAATGGAAGCAACCTAAGTGTCCATCAGTAGATGAATGGATAAAGAAGATGTGGTACATATACACAATGGAATATTATTCAGCCATAAGAAGAAAACAAATCCTACCATTTGCAACAACATGGATGGAGCTAGAGGGTATTATGCTCAGTGAAATAAGCCAAGCCGAAAAAGACAAGTATCAAATGATTTCACTCATATGTGGAGTATAAGAACAAAGAAAAAATACTGAAGGAACAAAACAGCAGCAGACTCACAGAACCGAAGAACGGACTAATAGTTACCAAAGGGAAAGGGACTGGGGAGGATGGGTGGGAAGGGAGGGATAAGAGGGAAAAAGCGGCATTACGACTAGCAGATGTAATGTTGGGGGGGCACGGGGAGGGCAGTACAACTCAGAGAAGACGAGTAGTGATTCTGTAGCATCTCACTACGCTGATGGACAGTGACTGTAATGGGGTTGTTGGGGGGGAACTGATGAAGGGGTAGTTTAATAACCATAATATTGCACATGTAATTGTAGATTAATGATAATAAAATAAATTATAAAAAAGAAAAGAAAAAGGAGTCCTTCACTTGTAGGTCAAAAATTCACAGTTCAACAATATCCATGGGGAAGGTTGGGCCCAAAGATCCAGAGGGTGGGGAGTGGCACCCAGTCCCTCCTGTTACTATCTTTTTCCCACTGGATTTCGCTACAGTCACAGGAACCACCACAGCTACTAAAAACCCAGTTCAGAATGAGGATCCGGTGCTTGCCTCCTGGAGCCAGTTATCATTATGTTTGTCCTGTTGTGTCTACTTTTTTTTGTAGGACCCCTTACACTAAGAGAAATGTTGTCATTCTGGAATGACTGAGGTTGAAAGAGGTGGAGATGGGGCAGAATCAGGAAATTGGGCCTGTAAAAATTGCTTAAAAGAGAAAAAAAGACTAGGGATGGGATGGTAAACCTGAGGAAGAGAATATTTGGGATGGCAAGAAACTATTTACAGAATGTTTATTAGTTTTTTACTGCTGCTTAATAAATTACACAAGCTCAGCAACTTACACAGCACACACGTATTATCTCTTGGTTTCCACAGGTTTGTGGTCTGGGCCCAGCTTAGCTGTGTCATCTGCTCAGGTTCTTGCGAGACTTCAGTCAAGGTGTTGGCTTTTGTGGCCCTTAAGAGCTTGGGGTCCTCTTCCAAGCTCACTTGGTTGTTGACGGCATTCAATTTCTTCCAGTTGTGAGACTGAAGTCCTCAGCCCCTAAAGGCCACCCACTGCTCCTGGCCACCTGGTCCTCTGAATGGGTGCTTCACATCATTGCCCTGCTGAATTTATCAGCCCCCAAGGCTGGGACTGGTAAATCTTCTGGAGGGAGGGGTGGAAAGCCCTGGTTTGCATGTTGCGTTCACTGCTTTTCAAGGTGTAAGTCCTCCCCCTGTGGGCAATTTCAAGTGACCAGTGGTTTTAACAACTGGCTTTGAAAATTTCTGAATATTTAACAGTCAGCTCTCTTGATTATCATGTCCAGCACACCACTGGGCCTAGTCCAGGGGCTCCAGGGCTGATGAACGGAGCACCCTTCACACCCCTGCTGCTACCCAGTCTTCCCATCTAATGTCTCCTTCAGGAATTTTATGCAGAAGTTTCTTTTAGCTTCCTATTTGCTATAAGAGATCACCACAAACTTAGTGGCTTAAAAAGATATGCTTTTATTGTCTGACAGTTTAGAGATCAGAAGTCTAAAATAAAGGTGCTGGCAGGACTTGTTCCTTCTGGAACTTTCAGGGGAGAATCTGTTTCTTTGCCTCTTCTAGCTTCTAGAGGCTGCCCGAATTCCTCATCCTATAGCTCCTTGTTCACATCACTCCAACCTCTTGTTTCCGTCCCCACACCACCTCCTGTTCACTCTGATCCTCCTGCCTCTCTTGTGACAACCCATGTGAGTACAATGGGCCCTAGATAATCCAGGATAATTCCCCCAACTCCAGATACTTAATTGCACCCACAAAATTCCTTTTATCACTTAAGGTAACATATCCACAGATTCCAGGGATTAGGGTTTGGACATCTTTGGGGGCTATTTTTGAGCCTATCTCAAGGTTATTATATTCATCACAAACACATCACTTGGAGTTCTAATGGCTGTTACATTTGTCTCCCCTACAAAGTTTTGTGCTTTATATCTACATCTCCCTAAAAATGTATGTTAACAGAACTGTTAACATAAGCATCACTCATTGTGGGCACTCGCCCCTCAAAGCTTCTGGACGAGTTTTGAAATTATTGTGTCTTTTCTTCTAGCCGTTCTTTGTATTAGAATGTACTCCTAAATATCTGAGGTAGGGAGGGGTGGGGTTTGGTCATTCAATTACAAATACATATAACTACACAGAGGAGTTCATATGCTGTTTTAAATCTCTTCTGTTCATTGAGCATTGTAGCTGAAGTGTGGTAAAATAGTCTAAATACAATTCAAAGGCAATATTTACTCTCCACTCCCTTAGGGTCCTGCAGACCCCACGTCTCCTCAGTTGACCAGTATGTCTGTTCCCAGTGTGTCTTTTCTCTGGGAAGGAAGCTGAGGAGCTGAGGAGGGGAGTTCATTTAGGGGGCTAGTCAGTTAGGTCTGGAGACTGGGGGAGAGGCTCTCAGGGGGAAGGCGTTCCCATTCCCTGCGTCCTCTTTCCTTGGATAAACCATTACACCTTTTCCTATAACTCCTGCCATTCCCCAGCCCCCCAGGCCCACCCGTCTCTATCCGCAATGGCCTGGGGCATTAACTGACCACAAGTCAAGATTCCTGTGATAATATTTTTAATGCATCAAACAGCGATCATTTGATCACACGTTCAAATGATCAAAATTGGATCAAATGACGCCAACAGGACTGGGGGAGGGGCTGCAGAGCCAGTAGGCAGGCCTGGGAAGGGTCTAGGCAGCAATAAGAGAAGGAGTGGGTTGAGGAGTAGGGAAGGCAGGTGGCTTCAATATCTTTTCTGTGGCATGGGGTTGAAGAGAGTGGCTTCTCATGTGAATTTTAAGTTCTTTTAGGTGAATTCTGTTTTCCTTTATGAAACCTGAAGCAAAGCTAATGTTTTCTTTCTTACGTGAGATTCTTCTTCAGCCTCCAGAGGTAGAGGTTGTCAGGGAGAGACTGACGGCACTGTGGGTGGAGGGGGCGCCCGTGGAAGACTGGCCTTGCTTTGCCCGCTACCCGTGATGGAAGCTCGCGAAGCACATGACTGTGGGGCTCCACGGAGCTCCCGCGAGCGTGTCACTTCCGGCCAACTTCTGCCGTCTGTTTGGGGTGGATGGGAGACGCTGGTGGATTGACTGTGGAGGTTTCCTGATTCACCTTGAGTCTGGGGAAGTAGCCTCTTCTGGGGCTGCATGTGGGTCTGTGTTATTGGATGAAAATAGAGTCTATGGTGAGAGGGAAAAGAATCCAGTTGCCTTATGACCAGGTCAGGGAGGGTGGCTTCAGAGCTGTCACTTCTGCTTTGGCAGGTACTCCTGCTGGCACGGGGGATGCTGCACAGGGGGGCACTTCTGCTGGCTCAGGGGTGGGGGACAGGGCACAGGGATCTGGGGAGGGGAGGGCATAGGTGCTGGGGGAGGGCAGGGCACAGGGATCTGGGGAGGGGAGGGGACAGGGGCTGGAGAAGGACAGGGGACAGGGGCTGGGGGAGGACAGGGGACAGGGGCTGGGGGAGGACAGG
>JAVSCE010021038.1:0-77937 GCA_032199065.1 Smutsia gigantea
AAAAAAGCCATAAAGCCCTTCTCCAATCGCCTTCTCGGAGTTTATGCAACCCCCAGAACACAAGTTGATTGGAAAGGTCTCTCTCCTGGATAACAACAATTCAATGTGCCTTGACATTTTAATAGCCTGCCGTCCTGGTGAACACAATCGAGCAAGGCGGTGAAGCAAAAATCATTAGGTAAGCAAGATAATCTAAGCGGAATCTGCTGGCTGTGCTTTCACATCTGGGGCAGGTTGCACAGCGGGGGCGGTCCCCAAAGCTGGGCTCATCCTGCCCTGGCAGCACCTTTGTATGTGTGCACCAATACATACACTTGTGCAGCTAGAGACACTCACCTCTGGGAGATAAACACACTCAAGCAGACACAGACTCATTGAAACCCCAGTATGAAAGTGTATGAATCCACAATGAATCAAAATACTTGCCACCCCATCAAACAACCACCATACTAAACTTACTGCTCTGAGTTCAGGATGCTGTGTCATTGAGAATGAGGCAAATACTGGCTGGGATTCCTAATGCTAACCATATAAAGGCTTCTGTATTTTCATGCATATATATGTATTCATTTCCATAAAGACTTTGAATATAATGCCATGGCTAAATATAAAATTAAAGCATAATACAAAACATTTATGCTTATTGTATGCAAGGTACTATTATAAATGTTTTATGTATACTACTTCATTCAACCCTTGAAACACAGGTACAATGATTATCCCCATTTCACAGATGAAGTAACTGAGGCATAAAGGGTTGAATCAAAACTTGTCCAAAGTCATCATCTAGTTAAGTGGTTGGAGCCAAGATTTGAATCCAAGCAATCCGGCTGTAGGGTCTAGGCTCTTATCCACTGTGCTATAATGTCTCATAGAAAGTAAATCACACAAATACATATAAAATGTGTTATAAGTCTTTATAAGGTCAGTGCATTCCTTCATAAATGTGTATATTTACACAAACACAGAACAAATATTTATGTGGATACACAAAAGTACAAAGCAATATGACTTGACTTCTTTTCAACAAAAACACCTGCATTTATGTGCTCAGCCATATTCACATATTGTGCATCTTGTTAATCCCGAGATCGTGTGTTAGTACTGAGGATGTAACAATTAATTTGACACAACTGCCACCTTCAAGTAGCTTACAGCCTATGGGGACAGCAAACCAGCAAACAGATGCTTGACCTTGCAGGTGACAGGTTAGAGACATACACAAAGTTGCAGAGGCTGAGGTGACTCCCTGCCACCAGCATCCCACATCCACCTCCCATCGTCTTCCTGGGGAGCCACGCACTGATTCCCATGAGGTGCTATCACTCCAGACAGGTGGAGAGCCCCATTTGGAAATTGCCTTCAAGACCTTTTCATAAGCTGCCCGAGAAAATGAGTCTTGTTACTTGATAATTACACGTTAAGACACACACTCATACCCCTTTCTTAGGAAGGAGGTAGGAGTGACGTCACAGAACCCAGGGGTCCAACAGATGACAGAACATTGTTCTGTTGGATTCAACCCTCCCCAGTCCATGCTCCTCTCTCTCTCCATGCACAGAAGTCCCGGTGTGGATCTGTTTCCCTGGGCGCTGACTTGGCAAGCTACTCACTTTATGAGTATGACCCTCAGAGGGGAGTGCCCCTCTCAGCAGCCCCCGAACTATGTTATCACCATTATTAAGGAGCTTAAAGAGGAGCTGGGAGGAGAGACACCACTGGAATTGCAGCCTGATTGTGATTGATGTGTTCCTATTAGCGCCTCAGTGTTATCTCTCTGGATGGCAAGAACAGCCAGTGGCTTGTAACACAACAGATTACCTGAGTTCTCAGCCTGAGAAGGATGTTTAAATAAAATATAGTCCCTCTTAGCAAGAGGCTCATTTTCTCCACGAGGCTCCCAGACTATTTCATGTCAGCTCTGATTCGCTGCGACTCTTCTCAGTAAACATGTCTTATCATTAATAATTCTTTACAAGCACAATCTCCAAGAGTCCTCTCTCTCTCTCTCTCTCTCTAGGTGGCTGGACTCAGACACATCACACTCCAGTTTGGGTTCCAAGGTGCTTCTCTCTGGATTTTCACCTGCCTTGCCAAAAATGATTGATTACGCTGGGCCAACTGGGTGTCCGGCAATACCCAACAAATGACTTTGGCCCCTAACAGCAGGCCTTGGCCAGATAGAAATCAATATTTCACCATTAAAATCTATCAAAGAAGAGTTAAGGCACCATCTGTCCCCGCCGCCTCTCTATGGTGTGTGAACATTAAATCCGACACTTGTACTACATGGGTAATCAATATATAGTGGTTCACAGATCATTTGTGGTTCCCTTTTAGCAGTGATGGATGTCTGGAATCGTTGTGATTCATTTTGTCAGACCATTAAACAAGATTCTGTCCAGTTCCTTCCTGATTTCATTTAGAGGATCATTCTTCACAGTTCATAAGAGGGAAACGGTTTTACCAATCTGCTTCTATTTCAATAAGTCACTTTATAGAGATTTTGTGTCCTCCAGACTGTAAAAATTCTGGAGAGATAGTACAAACAGACCTCTAAAACTATTCACTGCATGACATATGCATAAAGTGTGAAGAGAGGAATGTAAATATGTTTACCTCTTTATCTGCAAATGTTGGTTTTAACCCCCTCCTGGCTGGAGTGCTGGCCTATGGGTACTCCTGGAACAGTGCCTGACACAGCAGAACATGGGCCATGCTGGTGACCAGGGGCTGGTTCACAGAGGGAGGGGGGATACCCTGAACCCCCAGTGGCATGGCTAAAAGCAAATGGGGAATGGCTTTCCCAGAGGTTGCATTTCAGAGACTTTCATTTCTACATTCAGGATGATCTTGCCTCTCACCCAAATGATTGGCAGTTGCCTCTCTGCACTCCTGCACAGCATGCCAGCCCAAGAGAGGAGACACTGACTGTGCCCTTGAGGGCAGGATGTGAATGATCACAAGGACCCATGTGACAATAACAGCTAACATTTGTTGGGTGCCAGCCTGTCCCAGCACAGCACATGCATAAATTTCAACAATGTTACAGTGAGAAAACTGAGGCTCAGAGTTGAATAATCTGCCTAAGATTCTGGGAATGTGAGTGTCCAGACCCAGACCTGAGCCTGCCTGACACCAGAATCCACATGACTGTCTATGGTCTGCTTACTTCGTGGATGATTTTGTTTCAAACCAAGTGAAATTTTTTCAGTCCTCCTGGGCTACTTACTTGCACCAAACAATTAGGGTGCTTTTGGGGAATAAAATTTCATTTTATTATTATTTTAAATAAATATGCAGCAGGCTCACTAACAATACACTCCAAAGGCAAAACCAAAAATCTGTTTTCTGGTTTTTGATTATTGGATAATCATATCACTGCTGCTGACATAAGTATAGATAAGCCAATGTTGATTTAAATATCAACATACATATATCTGCACATACATATATATATAGATATATAATTTACATATTATATAATAAATATATATATAATTTGAAAGGTTTTAGAGATGATTTAGTTTTTCCTTCTTTCCCTTCCTTTTAAAATAAAGTAACTGAGTCTCAGAAGGAATAAAATCTGGCCCTGGGGTAAGGATCTTGTTTCCTGGCTTCCAAGTCAAAATACTATACCAAAAAATTATAGGTGATAGAATGTTACTCAATTAAAATTCTTTGATGATGTATTTATTGAGGAGCAGTTGGGAGAAAGTTGTAACTATTTTGTAGTTGAGCAAATGAGAGACCCTGCAATGCATTCTTATTTCTACTCCAATTCACTAACCATGACACTGTCCTGCCCCAAGGTGAGCAGTCCTTATGATGACGGCGGGTAAAGCAGGTGGCCCCACTCCAGACCCAAGGCCATCTGGCCAGAGCTGTGCTAGACACCAGCACCTGGAGATTCCAGACAAGGTCACTTTTATCTTTTATGAGGCATGTGGCATGGCAAAGAGCTTGGATTTAGGCTTCAAAAATGTTAGCCAAAAATCCATCTGTGCTACTAATTAGCTGTATCACCTCAGATAAGCCACTTAACCTCTCTGAGCATCTGTCTCATGATCTGTAAGAATGAGGCTGATCACACCCACCTCACAGGCTAAACGTGAGGGTTAAATGGGACAATATAAACTTCAGCACAAGTCGTAGCACAAGACATGCTAGTTAGCATGCTTTAAAGTAATAGAAACTTTGTATTATACCATCTTACAGTCTTCACTAACAACTTGTAATGGGATCTGCCACACAGGAATTTATCGAAGTCCTTCCTGATTCTTGAAACATAAAACCTAGGAATTAAAAGAAGACCTGAGAGGTCTTTGGTCCGTCCATTGACCCCCTGCCTGGTGCAAGGAACCACTTTCACCACAGTTCATTTTCAAGGACCAGGAGCTCAAGATGACACCAGGAAGTCTGACTCACTGCTGGATGGTCTTTTAATGATAAATGTCCTGCTACACCATCTGCCTCCATGTAAATCCCATCCATTAGTCCCAGTAATAATTCCAATTAATAACCACCTCATGTTCCATATAATAATTTAATAGAATAAAAATAAATGTTCCTTTTAATTTATGTTAAAACTACCTTCTTGAAGCATTTTGATTGTTGGACTAAAATCCAAGAGCTTTGTGATGGCCCAAGTTGGCTTTATGCATATCTTTCAACACTGGCTCTGAGCACACCCTGCTCATTTTGATTATAGGGAAGAGTTTTGGGTTTTTCCCTTGCTCTTTTATGAATCCTCCTTGGTCCTTGCCGCTCTCTGGGTCTTCTCTGGCCCTGAGGTTCCATTCTCAATCATGAAACCCAGAAATGCACAGAGCACTTTTATTCAAATTTATACACCATCTATCCATTTCTTCCTTCCTTCTTTGTCCCTGCTATCCACTTTCCCTTCATCTACCTGTCCTTCCATCCATCCATCCTTCCACCTCAAATATCGCAAAGTGGAATGCCATTGTGTAGCTTAGGTGTGAATGATGCCCCTTAACAATGGAATGCCATCATCTCCAGCCCTGACAGCAGTGCCAGCCCCAGTAGCTGCAGAAGCAGCTGCAGAAGCCCCGTGTGGGCAGGCTAATGTCCGTGCCAGCCTCACAGCATGCATCCTCTCTCAATTGTTCTCACTGCTCACACACTCCAGAATCACAGATTAAATTCAACAATTCTGTACTAAGTATTCCTAAGAAAATCACACTGAGCTCTCATACTCTGTCCAGGTCACCCTCACAGAGGCCATGAGTGCTTGGCACTGCCAGGGGGCACAGTTCTACGATTATTTGTGTCATACTGAGGTTCGTCTTTTGGGCCCCACTCAAGCCCTGCTCCTTGCTAATACATCATGTCCCAAACATTTATACCTTGAAATGCTGATTTTTGTTGCCAGGTTCTCTCTCTGTATGCAGACCTCTGAACCCAGCATCTCCTGGCTTCTCCTGGGCATATGTAAGTTCCTTCTTTTAAGTGTGGCCCTCTTAGGAAGGAAGATGGGCCTCTTCTCTGATTCTTTTAAAAAGTCAGCTCTGTGCCCATCCATGCAGGTAAAATTGCACACGTACATCCTTGACCAGGAAATGCTGGAGTCATGATCACTTAGAGGCTGGCCAAGACCCCAGCACACCTTCCTGGTATAGCCATCACATGTGGTCTGAGATTTGAAAACCACAAACCCCACCTCTCCCTGTCTGTTGGGTTAAGCCATAGCAGAACCATTTCTACTAGAATAGGCGATGTACTCCGGAAGATTTCCAGGGTTTCCAGGCAGTCTCTTACTCTTTGTCCTAACGTAAAACAACATATGCATTTGAGATTTTTTTTCATAGTTAATTTTGGCCCATCTTGCTCTAATTAAGCCCATTCTGTGGGCTTGAGATGCTTGCTTTTTAATAGACTACTGTCTTTTGCATTGTTAATGGCAAAACTACCATGTGCCAGGCATCCTATTGGTTGCTTTGTGACATTATTGCAGTTAATCCTCACAACCTCTCTTTGCCAGGTAGGTTTCATTTTTCCCATTTTCACATGAGAAACTGGGGCTGTGAGAGGCTTAGTAATTCACATACCATCACACTGCTCGAAAACGACAGCCTAGGATTCAACCCCAAGCCAGACTCCACAGCTGGAGCTACCAAACACCAGGCTTTACTTCTATCAGAACAAATACAGTTTAAAATAGTCACCTTACAACTGTAATGGGTCTTACAGAGTTTTGAAAGCAGAATCTAGGCCCAATTAGAAACTTACATAGCTATTAAATAATCTGCTGATTTACCAACCAGATCATGTCCTGCTATCTAAAACTCAATAATATTTTTCCTAATTTCACTTTCAAGTCCTTATCAAAGAGGCCAGCCAGCCTATAATACTCTGTGCAGAAAGGATACAAAACTTAAATCACCCCTTTCAACTCAGAACCAATGGGGACAGAGTATCAAGTAGAAGTCAAGGCACTTGACTTCTTCCCAATCATAAGGCTCCTTGGCCAGTACATGCCAGGCAATAATTTGGTTTGTAATCCAGTCTGATATCCTCCACCAGTGGTTAGGAAGATAGGTGGCTGGTTAGGCTAGTCCTGGAAGCCCACACCTGGGCTAGGGGCTGTCTGCTTGGCAACAAAACCTCACACATAGACCATCTCAAGACTATCGGAGGCTATTTCCAGGCAGGCAAGCCTGACTCATGGCACCCCGCACTCTGGAGAAGGTGCTGCAGGAAGCCACTGAGGAATATTAGGACTGTGGAACTCACAGGAATGTCACCTGGAGCAAGGGGCATATGATCTCCTTGGTGGCACACTCAGAAATGCCACAGTGAGCTGCTGCAATGACTGAGGACGCTGTGGGCAATTAGTGGGCAGTGTAGGCTGTGCTAAATGTGTAAGACAGGCCCATGTAATGACAGATTGCCCATTCAAAATGCTAGTGGCACTCCACTGACTGAGCCCAACTTTCTCATTTTACAGATGAGGAAGGATTTGAATGATTTCTTGCAAAAGAGATTTAGGAAGATTTCTTCCTTTCTGCCCAGTGATGTCAGTGTGTATTCAGCTCCCCCAGGAAGAAATTTCATGAACGTCGTTGCTTCTTCTTAAACTCATCGGTAGAGCCACAGTCCCCAGAAGTGGAAAGGGAGGCGATATTCATTGAATGTGCCAAATCCTGTATTAAGTGCAATATTTAACATAACACAGATGGTCTCATTTCTTCTCTGGACAACAAAACAAAAAGAAAAAACAAACAATGGGAACCAGGTGGTATTGAAGGTAAGGAGACTGAGGCTCAGGGTGGTTAAGTAAGCTGACCAAGATCTCACAACAAATCTGTGGCAGAAGCAAACTTCCAACATGGCTCTCCCAGGCAGCAAAGGCCCTCCATTGAGCGCACGAGAGCAGCAAGCTGGACCTCCCAAATACACCTCTCTCTAGATGATGAGACCTCTGGTCTGGAGACTCCACCTGCCTGCAGCAAAACTGAGAGGTGGGGTTCATCTTGGAGCCTCCTCTCCTCTTGCTCAGTTGTCTCCACCAGCACCTCCACCACTGCAGCTAAGCCAGGAGGAATGGGTCATGAGTAACAGTTGCCAGGAATTTTTGCTTTTTTTTTTAAATTTATTTTGGTATCATTAATCTGCAATTACATGTGCAACATTATGGTTATTAAACTACCCACTTCATCAGGTCCCCCCCACCAACCCCATTACAGTCACTGTCAATAAGCGTAGTGAGATGCTATAGAATCACTACTTGTCTTCTGTGAGTTGTACAGCCCTTCCTGTGCCCCCCCAACATTACGTCTGCTAATCGTAATGCCCCTTTTTCCCTTATCCCTCCCTTCCCACCTTCCTCCTCAGTCCCTTTCCCTTTAGTAACTGTTAGTCCGTTCTTGGGTTCTCTGAGTCTGCTGCTGTTTTTTTCTTTGCTGTTATGCTCCACATATGAGTGAAATCATTTGATACTTGTCTTTTCCCGCTTGGCTTATTTCACTGAGCATAATACCCTCTAGCTCCATCCATGTTGTTACAAATGGTAGGATTTGTTTTCTTCTTATGGCTGAATAATATTCCATTGTGTATATGTACCACATCTTCTTTATCCATTCATCTACTGATGGACACAGGTTGCTTCCATTTCTTGGCTATTGTAAATAGTGCTGCAATAAACATAGGGGTGCATCTGTCTTTTTGAAACTGGACTGCTGCAGTCTTAGGGTAAATTCCTAGAAGTGGGATTCCTGGGTCAAATGGTATTTCTATTTTGAGTTTTTTGAGGAACCTCCATACTGCTTTCTACAATGGTTGAACTAATTTGCATTCCCACCAGCAGTGTAGGAGGGTTCCCTTTTCTCCACATCCTCACCAACATTTGTTGTTGTTTGTGTTTTGGATGTCGGCCATCCTTACTGGTATGAGGTGATATCTCATTGTGGTTTTAATTTGCATTTCTCTGATGATTAGCGATGTGGAGCATCTTTTCATGTGCCTGTTGGCCATCTGAATTTCTTCTTTGGACAAGTGTCTATTCATGTCCTCTGCCCATTTCTTAATTGGATTATTTGCTTTCTGTTTGTTGAGGTGTGTGAGTTCTTTATATATTTTGGATGTCAACCCCTTATCGGATATATCATTTATGAATATATTCTCCCATACTGTAGGAAGTCTTTTTGTTCTACTGATGGTGTCCTTTGCTGTACAGAAGCTTTTCAGCTTGATATAGCCCCACTTGTTCTTTTTGCTTTTGTTTCCCTTGCCCGGGGAGATATGTTCATGAAGAAGTCGCTCATGTTTATGTCCAAGAGATTTTTGTCTATGTTTTTTTCTAAGAGTTTTATGTTTTCATGACTTACATTCAGATCTTTGAACCATTTCGAGTTTACTTTTGTGTATGGGGTTAGACAGTAGTCCAGTTTTATTCTCTTACATGTAGCTGTCCAGTTTTGCCAACACCATCTGCTGAAGAGGCTGTCATCTCCCCATTGTATATCCGAGGCTCCTTTATCATATATTAATTGACTGTATATGTTTGGGTTAATGTTTGGATTTTCTATTCTGTTCCACTGGTCTGTGGGTCTGTTCTTGTGCCAATACCAAATTGTCTTGATTACTAAAGCTTTGTAGTAGAGCTTGAAGTCTGGGAGCGTAATTCCCCCTGTTTTATTCTTCCTTCTCAGGAGGAATTTTTGCTTTTTTTGAGTGAATCTATGCTATGTGAAAAACACAGAAATATATGGGAGGAAGCTCCCAGTATAGACTTGGAATGGAAGGGGATTACTGCTAAGAAAAAGTAAAACATCATTCTAGAACTGTTAATGTTTCACAAGCCTGCCTTCCATAAAGCAGCTTCTGGGACCTGTTGAAGAAATAAAAGGCTTTTTGCTGGTGCTTCTGACCAACTCTGAGAGTTTTCATTTTCTTCCTATTTGGCCTTGAACCATTCAGTACAGGAAGGAGGAGAAATAATATTTAAGGTAGAGGAGATGGAACTTCAGTGTAGGCTCTAAGACTCTCATAGAAACAGGAAAAGAGCAACTACACAATTTATGAAATTCTTATTTAGTTAGTCAGAAAGTGGCCAAACTGGAGCCCCCAGCATATCATTTCCCAGCTGGTGACCTCAGTGTTTCTCAAGTTCCTCATGGCTGAACCAGAAGTTCCTCATTTATATAAGCAGGGTAGCAATTTCCACCTCACAGTGGTGTCATTAAGAATGAACATGGAAATAAAGTACCTAGCACATAGTAGGCACTCAGTAAGAGGAAGCAGCTAGCACTGATTTCACTCGAAAATGGAGTACATGAGATGGGTTTGGAGAAGGGGGTGCAAAAGAGCACATCACCCCTGAAGCTCTGAGCCTGCTATTGTCAATCTCTTTTTCTCTTGAAGAGCGGGAGGGGGGTGCTGGAAGCAAGGAGGGGAGTTTTCAGGGTAACAAGACTAATCAGGATTTCACCATCAAAGCAAATATATCCAATTAACAGCTATTAAAGGAGCATTTTCTGGCACTGTGCACAATGAAGGCCATTCTATCCGGTGGAAATTAATCTTAATTATTGGTACCTGCATACATACGTGCAAAGGGAAGCAACTCACATTAATCTACATTAAACTTAATAGCAGTCCGTGTATTATCTATTAGTCAAAATTGACTGCTGGCCCCTGCATAGATATCTGCAGTGCTAACTCAAGTAATTATGGTGCAGTGGGTCTCAAAGACACAATTTGTTCCCTACATAATAAATCAGCTGCTAGAAGCTTTCTATAATTAAAAACCTAAAGGAAAAAAATAGAACTGTATAGGCAAATGTCATTTCCTTCTAAGGAAAATTAGGAAAAAAGGTAAGTGTGTTTTCTTTTTGTCTAGTTGGAAAGGAGAATGAAACACTCATCTCTGAAGGAATCCCAGACAGAGAAGTAAATACAATGTTAGGTTTTCAAAACTATGGAAAAGACGATTTTTAGAACCTCAAATTTAAGATTTCTAAGAGGCCTCAACTGCCTTTCCAAGGAGACTGACCAGGCAATCTAAGGAAAATGCCTTATATTAACTGGAACTTTCAACAGTCTGTGTCCAGGTGAAAGGTCATGTTGATTTTATTAAACTCCACTTAAGTGGGACCCCTTCCATTAGCCATGAGAAAAAGGGAAATGACTCTGTTCTCCTCCTCTCTGCTGCCCACATCCTTCATAACAGGGCATTGTGGATTTATTCAATAACTCCATTTTCAGAGGGTGCCCTGCCTTCCCTAGATTTCTTTTGCTTCTGACATCTCTGTCTCCAGAAACCAAAGATCCTCTTTCTGCCTCAACTATGCCAGTTAGTTAGGGGACCCTTAGTTGCCTGGAATCATAGACCTACTGGTGTTCTGTGGCCTCTGAGGCTGCCTAGTCAACCTCTGCCCCAGACAGCATTTCCTAATGTGTGGCATACCCACCACCACTGGAACGGGAATGATTAAGCAACAAAGCACTGGACAACCACTTGGCACTGTGTCACCACCATCTTACCTCCAGCTTGGTTCTTTGCCCTGCATCCTTCCCAGTCTCCCTGTTGCCTTTCCATAGGGCCACTTAGCTCTCAGCCTCCCATACTCCTTCTCCAGTCAAAGCCATTCTCCACCCTCAACCCCCTCCCTGGAGGACAGTGATATCAGTCTTTGATCCCACACTGGGAACCTCCCCTCTCCCCCAGTCTCTGGTCCAACTTTTTCCAACAGGCTGAACTGCTCTCTCAGATCACAAATGTCTCACAGCCATGGGCTTTCCCATCTCCACTCTCCACGTCTGTTTACGCATCTTGCTGCTCCCTCCTAATTCTTACATCTGTCTGCTTTGTTCTCCATTATCCAACAGCATCATTTAACAGAATTGTTAAATCAAAAGCCATGTACATGTTCCTGGGAGGAATTTTAGAAAATATAGAAAAATAAAGGCAGCCCATTGGTGTTTAGGACTCAAGTCTTCTTTCTGTGGATATGTCACATACTTAATTGATACTGATACAAAAAGAGCACTTAATTGATACTGATTTTTACAATGATTCTCATTCCTTTCTTTTCTTTGCATACATAATAATGTACTCTGGTCTGTCAGCATCCCACTCAGAGGCAATCAACATTACCAGCTTATTTCATACTTTCTAGCAATAGTTCACATGTGATACATATATAAACATATCCTTTTAAACACCAGTGGTGGGATCCATCACTCTGTCATATCTTGCTACTCTTGCTTGATAGATGTTAGAGATGATTTATATCATAAATATAGATCTACATTAGCTTTCTTCTTAAATATACAGCTTTAATTGAAACAGTGGCTAAATAATAATACAGTTGGAGTTGAGATACAGCAAAAATCATGAGAAATATTTGAATAATTGAAGTTCAGAGCACATTGTTCTCCCCTGTATATGAATTCTGCCACCTCTTTTGACAAGCCAACCTTATCTATAAGTGGCCCTCTGGACCTGCTTGAATACCTCTGATGAGGGAGAACTCACTTTCTTAGGAGGTAGCTTCAGATGGCGAGGCTGCCTTCCTGAGCCCTCTCCTCTTCATCGAACTGAAATCTTTCCAGTTTCCAGTTCCCTTAAGCTCAATGATCTCATCTTAGAGGAATTCTTTAGCATTTAAAATCTATTTCATCCATTTGGAAACTTAATAGTTACAGCTCAGCAGTGTTGTTTAACCATATCACAGAAGGCTGCCTTTCCATTTCAACTTAATTTTAAGTTCTGAAAGGCAGAGACACAACCCTGAGTTTCTCTCATGTCCTCTTCCAGTGCCAGCCACAGGTGCTTCCCACACTGTACCTGGATAACATCTTCTTATCCTCCAGATCTCAGCTGGGCCTTTACTTCTCCCAGAGGGCCTTTTCTAACACTCCACCTATGAAATTTTTCCAGTCGTTGTAACTGTTTGTGATTTCTGTTCCAGTGGGTTATGCAAAACCTGTTATTGTATATGCAAAGCCTTTATACACATATGCACATATATATATTTGGCAAATATATAAATGGACAAATGGACACTAAGAGGGGAATCAACTCTCTTTTGTTGAAAACACAGTGATGACATATAGGGTAGTATTAAATCTCTCAAGGGGGTCTTGTGGAATCTAAATGCTGGGGACACCCTTCTCTAGAACTCTTGGGATACCGACAAGCCTACCACTTACCACGTTGAACAGCCCGGGGGCTCCATTTACAAAGCACCGATTGCAGCAGAGGCTTAGAAACATGAATTTGGAAGCGGACTTTTTAGGTCATGCAAACTTCAGGAAACCAGGCTCCTCAAAGGGTTCTTAAAGAGATTTCATGAAAGTTCTTGCAGGGCAGAGGGAAGAGAACTAACATTTATTATGCTTCTGTTTGGTGCCAACAATGGCGTTTGAAGTTAAGAGGCAAACTGTTCCTCCTGCAGGCATAAAGGGTGAAGTCCTGGAATCAGCCCAAAAGGATACTCTTCCTTCCTGCCCTTCTGCCCAGAAACCATGCCCAGCTTGAAGTTGGAATTGTCAGTCAACCCACCAACAAGCATTTCCTGAGAATACACTAGTTTCAAATGACCAATTCCAACACTATAGCTGGTAATATATAATGAATTCACAGGAACAGTTAAACAACACTGTAAATGACACTCCTGCATAAAACATTCATGCATGGTTATTGTGTAAGAGGAACACAGGGCTTAAAGGACAAGGCTTTTGAGTCCTGCCTTTGCCATTATCAGCTGTGTGACCTCTGGGAGTTTACTTCACCTCTCTGGACTTTATCTCTGCAATGAAATAATAATACCACCTAACAATTGTCCTAAGGCTTAAATAAAATTTGTTAAGATTACATATGTGAAGGTGATGGGTCAGAAGTGGGGCACAGAAGAGAGACTTGGAAAAGGAGGGAGGGGGCCTGCCACTGGTAGAGGGAGAGGTCAGCTGGGCTGTGCAGAGGAGGACCTTGACATGTCCCTAGCTGCTTGCTCATCCTGTTATTCTTGTCATTCCACAAATATTCAGTCACAAGTAGGACCCAAGGCCTGCCCTCAGGGAGCTTACGGTTTAAAAGGGACACAGACAGATAAAGAAATGACTTGAATTCAGTGGGTTCAGTGCTCCAAGGTAGGAAGAAGTAGTGGGACATGGGGGTGGCTCGTAATCCAGGCAGGTGAGTGAGGACTTGTTAGAGAAGACAGGTGACAGATTCCAAAGAGAAGGAGCCATCCAGGCTGGCGGGGAGCGGTGTAGGGGAGGTGGGAAGGGACATTTCTGGAAAGAGTTGAGGCTGAGGCCTCAACACTGCCTCAGAGAATATAAGGGGAGAAGTGACCAGGAGACAGACCCTCATCAGTCATGGTAATGAGTTTGGACCATATCACACAAACCAGCATGGAATTCTAGGCAGAAGAGTAACATATATGACAAGGCAAGACAGGGACAGGGAAACAAGTTAGGAAGAAATTAACTAGGGGAGAGGTTATAGGGGACCAGCAAAAGAGATATTTAGGGAATATGACTCCAGCATTCATGAAAGATGAGAAGAAAGGTAAAGAAAGGAAATAGTCATCAGTGGTTCCCAGGTATGTGGCTTAGGCAGCTAAGTGAAAGATGTTGACTGAAAGAAGTTTTGAGAGAAGATGTTGAAATTGATTTGAGATATATCAAGATTGAGGTTCTTGGGTGATATTCAAGTGGAGTTGTCTAAGAGCAGATGAATATGTGGATCTCAAATCAGGGAAGTTCTGAAGTAGAAACAGAAGTATGGGAGCATATGGATGATAAATGACTACTGGGCTGTCAGTGAGATTTCCAAGAGGGTGGGAACAAAGGGGGGAGAGAACAGTCAAAGAACCCTTTAAGCAGTGGGCACAAGACAGAGGCTCAATACAAGAGACTGGAAGTCAGCTGAGAAGGAAGGAGAAAACTCCACAGAGAGCGCAGTGTTACAGAAGCTGAGGAAGGAAAGGGTGTTGGTGATGGGGTGATATTTGAGGGGTATATATTGCATATGACCATGTGGAGGTCTTGGTGACCCTGGCAAATTCCAGGACAATCCAGGTTGCAATGTTGAGAGGCAGGCGGGAGGCGGGAGGAGGAGTCAGTGAGAGCAGGCAGAAGGGAGCAGGGACTTACTTTAGTGGTTCAGATGAAAGATAGGGAAGCGCCTGGAAGTGGATGAGTAGAGGGAGGGTTTGGAGATTTTTTTTTTTAATTGGGAGAATTTTCAGCATGTCTTAATACTCAAGAAAAAGTCAGTAGGAAAGAAAAGATTAAAAATATATAAGAGAGAGTATGGAAACAATGACAGAAGAGAATCCTGAAGGAAATGTATGGAAATAGGATCCAGGAAGTATATCACTGGAACAAAAATGGAAGAAGATGCTGTATCCATTAGAAATTCTTTTAGGATTCTCCTCTAGAATTGTGATTTGAACTCATATTTTAAAAGTTGGAGTATAGCTTTTGGCTACCACTAGTTAAGTAGCTAAATGCTGGCTGGTGGGGTGGGATTGAAATTAACAACCCTGTGATTTACTTCACCTATGCCTCATGGCTGTAAGATGGCTGCAACAGCTCTAAGCATCACATCCTCACATGATAAATTCATAGTAAGAAAGTATAGGATGGTGAAGGGCAGAGAGTTTCTCCTTGCATACTTCCCTCTTAAAAGATACAAAAATGTGTTCTAGAAGCCCTCTGAAAGACTTCTTTATATATCATATTACCTAAAATTGGGACTTAAGAGTCATCCCCAGACCAAGCCTGGACCTACTTCCCTGAGATGAAGGCATTACCACTCAAACAGAATTGAGATTCCAACAACAAAGAAGAAAGGGGGTGGCTTTAGGTTGAAAACAACAGTATACGCCTCAGAGGTATAGATAAGGTAGGTCAGTGGGTTTTGGAATAGAAAGTTTAATGAACTCTCATCAAATGTATGTTCTTTGTAAGTCTGTCATCTGCTAAGAATGAGAGGAAGGAACTTGTGGGATATAAGGTCTGACAGCCGTGACAACATCTAAAATAAGCACTATAGAAAAGAAGAGAATGGACTAACTGATAAATGTCTAAAATTCCAAGGTCCTCAGCAGGGAGAATGTTAGAGAAGAAATCATAGATCAAAGTAAAGAGGAGAGGGAGGGTAGGTCGGCTAAGTGACAGCTCTGCCCAGGCAGCCCCGCTCACCCAGCCTTGGCACAATTCACATTCTTTGTTGTGGGGGCCTATCCTGTGTATTGTGGGGTATTCAGAAGCAGACCGGAACTCTGTGCACTAGATGCCAGTAGCACATACCACATCCTCAGTTGTTACCACCAAGACTGCCTTCAAACGGTGCCGAATATCCTCTGGAGGGTGCAAAATGGTCTCAGTTGGAAACCACTTATGTGCACTATCTTATTTGATCCTGCAGAGGAGAGACTATGGTCCTGCCTGCAAAGATGAGATTAAATGCTCAAGGACACACAAGAAGAGATGGAGCCGAAATTCCAGCCGAGTCTGCTAGATACCTGCTCTTCCCTCCAGCTCAGAGCTGCACAGCCCACCACACACCCCAGCACCGCCAAACAGGCACTCGGCACCCTTGACCCTGGCTTCAGCTTCCCACTGGGGTTCGACACCCCAGAGTCAATATGAGTAATGATCTGTTTTTTCCGGTAAGAATTAGAGAACTCATAGAAGCCAAATCTTTACAAGAGCTCTATATGCTCTTTTCCAGGAAGTCAATCATTCTGGTCAAAAAAATGTGACAACATTTTCCCAAGGACTTGGAGGAGGAAACCACCACCCAGACAGGAAAATCTTCCAAGCTGGAATGTGCTCTAGGCTGCCTCTTTAAATGAAAAACGTTATATGCCTGGGAAACATTATATCTGCCAGAGCAATATGAGGGTCTCACTGTAATAATGATAGGCCTTTCATCCCCAAGACTCCAAAGAGGGCCTTGCAAGTGAAATTTTATACAAGTGCATAGAACACACACTATTGGAAAAATTCACACATATATCATTTTGTCCACCTCTCTAATGAAGGTGGAATGCAGTGGCAGATGTTTCACAGCTGCCTGACACCCTCCAGCAGTTTAGGACAGGAAGCTGAGGACACTTGATCCAAGAGGAATTGCAGAGACAGTCTAGGGAGGTAAAAATCTAATCCTGCAGACTGGGATCCAGCCAAATACACAGAATGCCCTGCACATCATTGCTTCGTCTCTTACTCTGAGAGACTGCTTGAAGTAAGTGACAGGCATCTATCTGCATCTCTCTGCTTCCCTCATGAACAGAGTTGGAATGTGATGTCCATACAACCTGCATCCCAGACCAATAAAGTCAAACTTGGAGCCTCAATCCAGTTAGATATTTTTATTCTGTTTAAAAGCCATTGGCTGCATCCCTATTGCATGGATGGCTGCCCACCCCATTGCAGGCTAAATCCTTCCATGAAGAATGCCTCACTGATGTATGCGGGTAGTAGGGGAGGAAGAGGGAATGGGGGTGGTATCTGTCTAACTTGGTCAGGCAGTGCAAATACAGCCATAAAGTGAGGCGAAAGGAACTATGAACTGTAAAGCATCTAGTAGGATCAGGCCCTGCGCTGGGAGCTTTCCTATGCCATCTCATTTATCCTTACTAGGTCTTATTATCTGACTTTACTAGTGGAGAAACTGAGATTTTCACCCCCAAAAAGCCAGATTCAAGCTCAGGTCTGCCAACCCCAAAGTAAACATCTCTGTGTTATTCCCACATCAGGACATAGAATATTACTAGCACTCCAGAGATTTCTTTTGCGCCTCTTTTAACTCATTTTGTGCCAGGGAAGCACTGTTCTTTAATTACCATAGATTTGTATGTAGTTTTTGAGCTACATACAAATAGAATCATGTAGGATATATTCTCTGATACCTGACTTCTTTCACTCAATAGTTTTTTTGTGAGATGCATCCATGCTTTTGTGATAACTGTAATATGTTCATTCCATTGCTATGAGGGACTCTACTGTGTGAATACATTATTTATTTACCTATTCTACTGTTCACTGACATTGGGTTAATCTAGTCAGGGATATTATGTATGAATAATGTTGCTACAAACTGTCTTGACATTTCTTTTGGTGCCCACATGTTTGCATATGCCTATTGAGTAAAAAAAAAATCCTGAATCATAGGATATATGTTTGTTTACTCTTAATAGATAATGCAAAGTGTTTTCCAAAACTATGTACTAACACTCCCACCAAGAGTATGCAGAAGTTCCATTTGCTCAACATTCCCCAAAATTAGTATTTCAAGTTTCTTTTTAAATTGTAACCATTCCAATAGCTGTGAAGTTGTATCACTTTATGATTATAGTTTCCTTGATAATTAATGAATTTGTGGATTTTTTCATATATTTATTGGTCTTTTGGACCATTCACTCTTTTGTGAAGTGATAGCCTGTTTTTGCATATTGATTTGAGAGCTTTATATATTCTCTGCACAAAATATTTTTGTTGGCTATATAATTTCAATTATCTTCTTTCATGCTCTGTCCACTCTTTTTTGGTGTCTTTTAGTTCTTAATTTCCATAATTTCAATAAAGTCCAATTTATCAATCATTTTGTTGTGATTTTGCATCTGATTTTTAAAATATTTTCCAGCCAAGATGATAAAGATATTCTTCTATGCTATTTTCTAGAATATTTATTGTTTACATTCCATATTTGGATTTATAATCCATATGAAAAGAATTTTTGTATATGATGTAAGGTAAGAGTTCATTCTTTTTTTCTCCAAATGGATAACCAATTAACCTAGAACCAGTTAAAAACAAGGCTATCCTCTTTACTGCCTTGAAGTGGCATCTTTCCACAGGTCAAATACCAGATATGTGTAGGTATGTTTATGAATTCTTTATTCTGTTCCATTGGTCTGTTTGTATATCTGTGCGCCCAGTCTGCCTAACTTACTGTAGCTTTAGAATAAGTCTTTATATAGTTTGAGTCCTCCAGCTTTATTCTTCTTCCAGACCATCTTAGCTATTCTTGCCCTCAGAGCATGTTACATATATTTTTAAATCACCTTGTCAATTTTGTAAGAAATTTCATAATTTCTTTGTTATATCAGTACTTTTTAATGTCTCTAGGATCTGAAGTGATTTCTTCTTCATTTCCTCATATTTATACCATCGACATATTGGTGCTGTGTGGCTTTTTTCTTGATCACTTTTACCAGGATTTTATCAATTCTTTTAGTCAGTTCAAATAAACAGTTTCCAGCATTACTGCTTCTTTTCTATAATAAGCATGTGCCATTTCATTAATTTCACATCTTATTTTTATCATTTGCCTTCTTTCTATTAATTTGGGCTGAATTTGCCATCCGTTTTTTAACTTCTTACAATGGATAATGGATTTTAATCCTTTCTTACTTTTTAATACATACATTTTAAGGAACAATTTCTCTCTAAGCATAGTTCTAGCTATATCCCACAAGTTTTGATGTAATGTAATTTATCTTTTTCATTCACTTCAAAATATTTTCTGGTTTTTATTTTGATTTCTTCTTTGATTCATGGAGTTAATTTACCTATCATTAAATTTCACTGTGGTCAGAGACTCTATTCCATATATAATATCAATCTTTTGAAATTTGCTGAAATGCACTTTATTGCTCAGTTTATAGTCTAATCTGGTAATTATTTTATAAGCACTTGAGAAGAAAATGTATTCTGCAGTTATAGGTTGCAGAGTTCTCTAGGTGCCAGGAGGTTTGTTGATTGTGTTGTTCAAATTTTCTGTAATTCTCACATTTTATCTATTTACTTTAGTAGTTACTGAGAGAGCTGTATTAAAATCTCATACTTGTTAGTAGAATTTTCTATATTTTTTCCTTAATTCTGTTTCTTTTTTCTATTTAAAATTTGTAATTGCTATATCTTCCTCATAGGTTGACCCTTCTAGCACTTTGAAATGTCCCTGTTTACTGCTAGAATTCCTTGTTCTCCTAAATTTTGCTTTGTTTTGTATTAGAATAGCTACACAAGTTATTTTGGTTAATGTTTCCTTGTATATCTTTTTTCAACATTTTACTTTCAGTATCTGTATCCTTATATTTAAGAATTGTCTTTTATAAGTAAAATTTACTTGAATTTTAACTTTTTAGCCATTTGGACAATCATCATTTTTTTGAGCTGGAATATTTCATGCATTTATATTTAAAATAATTACTGATCTATTTGCTTTTAAAATCCTCCATCTTATTATTGGTTTTCTAGTTGTCCCATTTCTTCACTCAGCCTTTATTTCCCCTTCCTTGCTTTTGGACTAACAGAGTATTTCTATTATTCTATTCTCCACCTATAATAGCATTAACTTATCAGCTGTAAATTATTTTATTTTTCTTTCAGTGTTTATTCTAAAGCAGTGATTCTCAAATTTAGCATGCATCAGAAACACCTGGGAGACTTTTGAAAATGCAGATTTCTGGGTTTCACCTCAGATTTTCTGTTTCAGCAGGTCAAGCAGGAAACCCAAGAGATTTCATTTCTAGCAAGTTGACAGGTGATGCCGCTGCTTGCCCAGGAGCCCTAATTCCAGAGCCACTGCCTTGGTGGCTACACTGTATATTTCTGGTTTATTCAAGACTACTGTAGATTGATATTATCTCCCAAATAATGCAACAATCTTAGAATTCTTTAATCCATTTACTCTTATTTTTACTTTTATGCGATAATTTTCATGCATTTTAATTCTATGTACTTTTAAACCCCAAAGACATGATCTTGTGGTTGTTGATACATACAATAAATGCTCATTTAATTTATGCATGCATTTACCTTTTGTGATGTTCTTCATCTCTTCTTGCATTTTTTCTCTTCCATCTGAGAAATTTTTTCATTTGTCTAAAGAACTCCTCTTAGTATCCATCTTAGTATGTCAGATGGTAGCAAATTCTGTCAATATTGGCTGTCTAAAAAGCCTTTGTTCTGTCTTTATTTTCAAATGATATTTGTGCTGGGTATAAAATACAAGAATGGGAGATATTTTCTTTCAGCATTATAAATATGTCATTCCATTGTCATTTTTCCTTCCAGCATTTCTGTTGAGAAGTCAACTTTAAGTCTTTTTGCTGCTCCCTTGAAGTTAAAGTATCTTTTTTAAATGGCCTGTTTTAAGATTTTTCTCTTTGTTTTTGATTTTAAGCAATTTGACTGTGATGTCCCCGGGTATGATTTTATTTGTATTTACTCTATTTGATGTTCATGTTTATTGAATCTGTCACTAGGTTTTCCTCAGTTATGGAAAAATCTCAAAGAGTATCTTTTCAAGTATTGCTTTTATCCCTTTTTCTCATATTGAGCTTGATTTTTCACCAGAATCTTGGCTCCATAGGCTTGGGTACTTTGTTTATTCTCCAATACCTTCAAGGAGGTGTTTGCTTTTTCCTTTTATAGAACATTTGTGATTATCTTGACTATAAAATATATTTTCATACAAGGTATTCAATAATAGCCAGAAGTGAAAGTTGATTGGTTGTTTTTAAAGTCCCCCAGCTGGCTGTAATATGTAGTCACAGTTAAGAACCACTGCACTAACTTATCATACTCTCTCATGCACATGTAATTTTCTCTGCCAGGAACACCATTTCACATTTCTATGCCTGAATAACCTCTAGAGGAAACCTTACCTAGGACAGAGTTAGTGCCCATTCTACATAAGCTTATAAAACATTATATCTACTCTGTTTATCACTTATCCCACTATGTTCTAATCTGTGTGCTTTTGAATTTATTTCCTCCATCAAACTGTGAATTCCTAGCAGGTAAGGACCATCTTATATTTTGCTGCATCTGGTAAGTATTGGAATAAATGATTTTGAATTTCACAGTCCTCTTCAGTCTTCACTGTTCCCAAACAGCAGTCTTCTTCCTCCATCTCCCTCCAATCCTCTGAATAGCTTTGTGATCCCTCCCAACACATCTGGCCTTTTGATCCTCTGAGGCCAATTTAACTCCTCATCTTCCTTGGTTTAATCATTATGAAGTGTTTCTAAGCCTCCTACCAACCTTGAATAGACTTCATGCATGGCATTATTTTCCTGCTAAATATATATGTGTATATTATTTTTTAGTGTATTATTGCAATCAGTCAATAATAATGCACTGAATGGGATGGAATGTGTGGCAGATTTTATTTTTCAAAGCTCAGCTCAAAGGTCACCATCTTTGGGAAATTTCTTTCTTTCTAGGTATGTATGTTATTTGGGGGAATGGTAGTGCTTCTCTAACCAGAGTTCACAGCCTAGTTGGAAAAGTGACATGCTGCCATCCTTCCACTTGGAAAGGGATAGCTAATTCTTCCTCTATTACACTATTTAGCTAACTGCTGAAATAATGATATCACATTGGAAGTTTTCTAGATATATGCTGAGAGAATGGAGTGGGGAATCAAAACTTGTTGACAGCCCAAAGAAAAATATTTCTCCACCAGTGCAGCTGTTGCTAAGTGTAGTTAATGTATGTCCTGTCAGTGAGCAAATAGGAGCCTTCCTTAAAATGTCTTTTTTTGCTTGATTGCTTGCCTGTTCCAGCACTGATTACCTTGTTTTACAAATGCATAGTTTGCAAGGTATGTGTGTGCTGAGGGGAGGGGAGGAGGAAGGGAGAATGTCTTTCTCATAGTTGTGACTCCAGCTAGATTCTTTCAGCATCCTTAGTATATTGTCTCCAAAGGTGTTAGAACAGTGCTGTGGACAGTAATGAAATGGGTTACAGGGAGGACATAGCCTCTTGCTCTTCCTATCTTTTGAGTAGCAGGTGTCTTTTTGTATGTGATCCCCTAGGCAAGAAAATGTGGATCCTGAGACCATTCTATGATAGTCTTTCAAAAGTTAAACTTAGATTCAGTAAAGAAATCTTGGTAGAAAGAGATATATGATTTCAAAATGAAGGATCCATGTAAGAAGCTGTATTTCTCTTTCCAGAAAACAGGAAACACATTTTCCTTTGTATTTCCTATGGTACCCATTGCAGTGATTTCCACTAAAAACTATTTGGGAAAAATATCCAAATAAAGACAGAATAAGACAGACTGTCATCTATCTAAAGTGGATGAAGTTTGACCCTGGCCAAAAGGAAAGGAAAGTATAATATAAATTCTCTGAATTCCTTTCAGTTCTAAGTGTGAGTAAGCCAAATTCTCTTTCAGACCTCACCTATCTTTTCCCTACTTAATTTCCTCTATTTCCAGTTTTCTGTAGATTGACTCCAAAAACCATATTCCAGACTAATGGTTACCAATGACTGCAAGTATAGGACACCTTTTTAATGACATCTTTAAAATCCCCCTTACCCTACATGTGAGAAGCTATACTTTTAGAATCTGCCAGTGGAGAAAATATATGACAAAATCAACTATAAGTTCAGTATCTTTTTTAAAGGATATTTAAATCAGTATAACATCTGTGCATATTTCAAAATCAGCATAAATGTTTATATGACATCATACATTAAGCATAAAGATAATATTTAATATACTTATGGGTTTACAGACCCTTTGAAATAACTCCCATCCTTTATTCCCTAACTTCCTCCATCCCCTCTACTCACACTTCCTTCATACTATGGCACTCTTCCTCAAGGGTCTCACCTCCCTGTCTTTTCTCTTGACTGTCCTCCCTCCTTTTTCTGGCTTGCCTTGACTCTCCTTTCCAATAGCCCTGCTTAGCCATTCTTTCCTTTGAAGTCAGATTATTTCCTGTACTGTTTGGTGACCTCTCAAACTTCACTGGCCTCATGAAATTTGGCCCTACTCCCGGCCATCAGAATCTTCCACTCACCTTGAGTCAACCAACCAGAATGAAAGGTCTCCTTAAACTGTCTTCCTTGTTTGATTATTTGCCTGTTCTGGCCTCACTGGGCTTTGCTCAATATGTATCATTTTTTTGAAAATTCATCAGTTGATATATGAGACCTTCATTTGTAACTATGTCTGTCTTTTGTGAAAAACTCAGGTGTGGGCCCTATAGCTTGGAGGAGTCCATGAATATTTGTTAGGAAGGATGACATTATAAAGTAGGTGCCATTTTGATTTTCAGATGTCCCAACTTACAGAATTAAACTAATCTATGCAAATTAGATGAGAACATTTTCTGAACTTTGAGGGAAGACTACCCTGGCGTGATCATCTAGACCAATACCAGGATAAGCCAAAAGGAAGAGCAAGACAACAAAGGGCTGAACTTTGCCATGGTGCAGTCTTCATTCCTACAGTTTTTATTCTGCCTCATGGGTCCCACAGAACATATCTGCTCCCCTTTCAGAAGATAGCCCGCCATAAATTAAATGGCAATTTTTCTGTTTCCTCTTTGTCGTCTCCCTATAATTGAACAATCCCAGTTCCTCTTGCTGTTCCCCTTAATGGTCTGACTGTTGACCTGCTCACTTCCCTCTAAACATACCTTTATTCATTCTCATCCCTCTTAAAGTGGAGTGCCCAAAATGGAGCATCCTGTTCAGGATGCAGAGAGGCACAGAAGAATGTGAGGAACCATTGGGTCCATTGTTCT
Source organism: Smutsia gigantea (assembly GCA_032199065.1). NCBI lineage: Eukaryota > Metazoa > Chordata > Mammalia > Pholidota > Manidae > Smutsia > Smutsia gigantea. The sequence goes on from JAVSCE010021038.1 coordinate 24,039, forward strand.
GATCACTATGACCTGTATCCACACTTCAGTTTAGAAATGCAATGTTGATACAAAGTGCCATGAGACCTGTCATTTATAATCACCTGTTAGTTATATATCTTTGAAGAGAAAGTCTAGCTTTTCTGAGCTACCGGGTTCCAATCAAAAGATGTTCCCAACTTCATTTGTCAACTGGAAAATGAAAATTTATATCCACAGTGCTGTATACCAGGCTCAACGAAAAGGTTAAAATGGCACAGACAATACCAAGTAATGTGGAAGATGTGGAGAAACCAGAATTTGCATGTATTAGTGGGGAGAGTAAACTGGTACAACCACTTTAGAAAACTGACAGTACCTATTATAGCTTACCCGGTAATTCCATCATTAGGGATATACTCAAGAGAAATGAGTGCACAGGTCCACAAAAGACATGTCCAAAAATATTCAGAGAAATGTTATTTGTATTGTCCCTAAATTGGAAGCATCACAAATACCCACCAACAATAGAGCATTTACAGGAGAGTGCTCGAGCTGTGAAATTTATTGAGTTGTCTGCATATGATTATGCACTTTTCTAAAAGTATGCTATACCTTAACAAAAGTTAAATAAAATACAGTATAATAACAACAACAGTAACAAAACTAGGGCAGCTAAAACTTCTTCAAAACTACTCGCAATTGTTGGGGGGAAACAGCTGGTGCACGTCCACTTAGTTTTTTGCTATAAGAGTGCGGGCCTAGTTCCAAATGGACCATCTCTTCTTCACATGTTTCACTACCAGTCTGGTCCACTTTTGCACCTGCTCTGTGGGTTCAGGCCCTCTCAGACTCATGTCTGCTCTGCCTTTGAAGGGGCACATTAGAAACTAGAGAGCATAATCACTACACCATACTAAACATTTACTGTGTATCAGACAAGAGACTTAAAGTATTACATTTTATTTTTTCATATCTACCCAATGACTCTGTAAAAAATACGCTTAATCTCTACTTTACAGATGAGGAAGTGATATTGTCTTGCTAATGGAGTTCAGCCCCAGGCAAGTTCGCTTTGGATTCAATGTCACCAAAGAAATTGACAGCAAAACGTTCTTGGGATGAAAGGGTTATACCCAACTTTATTTCCAGGTGGCAGGTCAGTCACTAAATTCTGTTCACTCAGAGCGAGTCTGTATGCAGCAAGCCAGTCTCTGCCTCTGGGCTCCTCTGCACAGCCGTCCTCTGGACCCCTCTGCACAGTTGTTCCACACAGCCGTCCTCTGGGCCTCTGTCCTCAGTGCTGCCACCACTCCTGCCTCTGCTCTGCTCTCCTTCATGCAGCCTTGCAGCCATACCACCATGTCACACATAGAGCACTGGGCGGAGCCCTTTATATAGAGTCAACAGCCATGTATTGTCCACAGGTGTGCAGTGAGCCAATCAACCAGGGCCAGATGAGAATCCTGGCCACAGGAACTCTCATTTTATCTACAGATATATTGAAAGACTAAGCCATTTTCCCAAAGGATTCATACCTGAATTAAAGATAAGACTGACCCCCATGCTCTGAATCACTAGACTTTCTGTCTCTGAATCAGGTCACAATACCGTGTTCAGACTGTTATGTGACCCTCACTTACATCCTTCGAGGACTTCTGAACTTTGACTTGCTTTTTGCCTACATGTCTGCCTGACCCTACATATGTGTGCTGCCTACCTGGTCATTGATATCCTGTCTGTTCCTGACCTCTAGCAACAGCAAAACTCCAGACTACTGGCCAGACCCCCAGAATGGCTCTGTGTTTCTAGACAATATGTCAGGGTATTGTGATCCTGACATTCATTTGGTTGCTTCTGTTCATGGATTTGGCATTGACAAGATCCAAGATCCAAGGAAGAAACCAGGGGAAAAGAGAAGGCCATACCCTGAAAGATCTAGGGTTCCTACAAGAAGCTCCAAGTTTAAATTTGCAGATCTCTGTGGGGTTTTCATCCTTCATGGCTGAGTCCAGAGAAGAAAGTTGACTGAGAGCTGGAGACACCCCTTGACAAAAAAATTTTTTTTTAAAGCAAGTTCTCAAGTGTTCCTGTTTTTGGCTTTCAGAGATTTCTTGTTCTTCTTAAAATCTGTTAGCAATCCCCAAATCTACAAACAGGCTTTAGAAGATGGGGGTGGAAGAGATTGAGGAAGATTGTTTCAGGAGCAATCCCTCTGTGAGGAAAAGCTGAAACTTAAATTGGATACAGCTGAAAATATCTCAATCCTGCAAGATTAGTCTTGACACAAGCCCTGCAGCAGAAGCATTCTCTGTGTTAAAGGAATTACTCCAAAGGTTTTTCTTTTCTTATTGCCCACTTATTTTTCTGAAAAGCTGTCTTCTGAAACCTGGTGTTTTACACAAATGCAAAGCCTTTTGGGTTATCACCCTAAATGGATTCCAACAGGAGACATTTTGCTGGGGGCCTGTTTAGGCTCTCTGGAATTTAGGCTGACCTGAGCCAGAAAGAAGCAGGAAGACCCAGCCCCATGCCAAGAGGTCTGACTGACTGCAGCAAGACAAAAACAGTCACCGACGTTACAATTGAACAGAGCCAATCAAATCATTGCTTTGTCCTCCAGGGAAAAGTCCTGAGTTCCTGTTTTCATTTCTTTGGGCTTATAATGATTTGATACCCAACCACTTCCTCTGTGAGGTTTTGGAGACAGGGATGATGTTTGCTGGCTCTGGATCCAAGTCAATGGAAAAATCCATCCATTCTCACTCTCAAGAATCTCCATTCTCATCTTTGTTTGGATGCCAGTTTTTCAGATTTATAAAATGACAGAAAGCTAAAATGGGCTTGAAGGCAAAATGAGAGAATCGGCACTTCAGTTGACCAGGATGTTTGCTCTTATTTCAAAGAAGTTCTGAGTCATAGTGGATGCCATCAAACCAAGTGGACCACAACACATCAGCAAATGATGGGACAGTGTCTGGGGACCCAGTCAAATTCAGGGCTCAGTTTCCCAAAATGCTGGCTTACTTCTTCCATACACAAAAAGAAAAAAAAATGTGCAAAGCCAGCCAGGTCTAATCTGAACTCTCCTATTTATTCCAGCTATCTACAGTCATGGCACTCCACCAAGGGGACTGTTCCTCAGGCACACTCCTCAGGAGAGTCATAATCTATTGGCATAATGGTCCTTTCTCAAGAAAAGTTATTTCATTTTAATAAAAACGTGTACCACCATATTTAATCAATCAGGCTGATTGACAACAGCAATAGTTGGGTCTTGCAGCAGATGCTGCCACTACCTCATTCTTATTCCAGTTTCATTTCTCAATCAAATCCATGTGTAAAAAACATAATGTGCTGCCAACGCAATGTAATAAAACCTCAACTGAAATGCACATCAGCACGACAGAAACTGATAACTCAGAGTATGGGAAAAGTTAACTTCAGAAAAATCACTTCTGACACCAGAATATTCAAGTTTTATGGACGAGAGATGCATCGTCTCACCATAGCTAACATGAATGGGCCAAATTCATGGATTTGTCCTGAAACAGAAAATAATAATCTCTATCTAAAGCAACATTTTCCCAAAGCTGGCAGAAGAATCCTTTTTAAGCAGCCCAGAAATCATCCTTAAAATTGCCTGAGTTTGTGTGAGATGCACCATTTGTGTCATGAGGCAATAAATTAGTAGTTTAGCAGCATTTTTTTTTTATGGTGGTGCAGACTGGCTAAAGATGATCTATCACTGGTTGTCACAGAATGAACCAGCAGTTTTCAAAATTAATGGTTCATAAAGGAATAAAGGTAACTTAATTACAGCAGTACCAGGGACAGAACCCAGTCACTATACTCAAATTCTGAACTCCAATTGTATGTACTTCTGCAGGATGTTATTCTTGCAAAAGCCGAAGTCAGGGAGCACAGATAGGGGTGCCTGGAAAAGGACTATGGATCCGCAGGACTAAGGATCTGTACATGTACTGGGTTACCTAGCGTCCCCCGCCAAGTTCACGTCCGTCCAGAACCTCGACATGTGACCTTATTTGGAAATAGCATCTTTGCAGATGTCATTCATTAAAATGAGGTCAGATTGGATTAAGGTGGGCCCTACAGCCAATGACTGGTGCCCTTATAAGAAGACCATGTGAAGACAGGGATACAGACACACACAAAGGGAAGACAGACATGTGAAGACAGGCAGAAATTAGAGTGATTCAGCTCCAAGCCAAGGAATTCCAAGAATTTCCAGCAACCACTAGAAGATAGGAAGAGGCTAAGAACATATTACACAATGCAATAATGCCAAAATTTGAACAATAATGTGGGAATAATTTCAACCAAGGCATTCAATTATGACTGGGCACAAAATGCTGAGTCCAAATAGTCCAATCACAAAAGGATTTGGCACCAAAGAATGGCTATAGTCACAGGTCACATTTAGTAATGAAATACAGAAGTCCCAAGAAAAAAAAAATTTTTTTTCCCAGTAATGGTGGGAGATTGTTGGTGGTGCTCAGCACAAAAGTTGTTCCTGTCAAAAGTTAAGGAAGTTTATACAATCTTCCCGCAGCAGGCCCTGCACAGGTCAACTCTGCACAGCTGCAGCAGGCAACTGCAGTTACAGAAGTTGCTCCCTCCGCACAGACTAATTGGAGCAATCACAGGTACAGTTCTGGATCATGGCTGACCATGGTACAGTCTCAGTACTGATCTCAGCCAGGGTGAGAACCCTGTGCAGCCCGTATGTTCACTTCTATTGAAGGATGTGAGCAGCCCATTGTGAGCTGACCTGGATCCATGTGGGATGTAGGAGAAAATTGCAGAAAGGCACACTAAGCGTTCTGCAGGATCTAGTGAGACACACAGGCACTTACCCCGCCCCTTCTGCAGTTCCATGTGCCTCTGGTTACTGCGCACATACTCGTCTCAGACTCATTGTTTCCTCTTGGACAGTTTGGTTCATTTGGATAGCTTGGATATGGGTTTGGTTCATTTCAGCCCAATAATTCTCTTGTCTTTATAAAGTACTCAGAGAAAAAGGCCTTTGGATGTAGTGAGAGAGAAACATCTGGCCACAGTCCAAATGATAACCACACTCAAGATACCCACAGCTCAAGTAAGCAGACCTTTTATGGAAGAACACAGCCTAAATGAGATCTTTTGCTGAGTTAGGGAGCAGGAATGTTATTCCCTGGGGAAAAAAAAATAGATCCATAGCCCAGTAGGGAAATCTACAAGGCTATAACGTATCCATAGTCCCTTTAGGTACTTTCTGACCACACAGAAAATCATAGATATATTTTAATATTTATATAGATTTACATTCCCCCACCTCCAAAAGAGATATGTATTCAACTTTTACTGAATACTTAGCTGGGCACTGAACAGGTAGTTTGGACTTTCTTGGACATTTGACAGGGCTAATTGGCTTCAACCCCTTTCTGGGCTGTCACTATCCTCAGTGTACAGAATAAGCATGCAGTCATCCAAAGATGGCCTCAGCTCTCTTCTGGAACCAATGGGAAGCAAACGGGTCAGTCTATGAAGAGCCTTGAGTTCACAAGCCCACAGGGTTTTGAAGTACATGTTCTAGTGCCCAAGGGCTGAGGCGCCAGAACATTCTGCGGTAATATCAGGTGGTAGCCATGCCCTCCAGCTTCCAGTTTCCTGGGTCTCACAGGGCACTGGATGTAGGAATGACTGAACACAACCAGGAGTCTGGTTAGCATTTATTTGCTGGTCTCAGTCCTCAAGTTCTCTAATTCACAGACATCAGCATACACACCCCGCCCACACCCCAACCCATACACTGTGTTCAGAAATGCGTGGGATCATTGTGCTGACCCCTTATTCCACTCCTTGATCAAATTTGTCCTTAGGTGTAAGCATGTGCCTTACCTTTCAGGAACTAGACTGGTTTAACCAATCTTTGATGGTCAATGCATAGCTGAGGGGAGAAGATTCTTCTTCCATATCCCACTTGCCTAAAGTTTTAACAGCCCTAAAGGGATGCCAAAATCCCCAGAAAGAGGAAAAGCCCAAGAGAATTTGTCCCAACTGGGCCTCAGTGGGAAGGCAGGTCTAATTAGGAAGCCAAAGAAATGAAAACTTGAGTCAAGGGCTTAACAAATAGCTGTTTAGAACAGGACTGTAACCATGGAGAGAGGCCAGGCTACTAGACAGCTAGCCACCTCCTGAACAAACACAGCCCTGGTGCTCCCTACCTCTCACCTTCCTGCAAAAGGCTGGCATGTATGGGAATAGGTTGTAGGGTGTAGGCACGTTGGGACTCACTCCGCACCCCCACTCAGGAGCATGCATGGGAGCTGTGCCCTGCCACACAGAGATTGGCTGGGGAGACCACACTTGCCCTAGAAGTATTTTGCCAAACAAAGATAAGGAGGAGAGAGCTATGGAGAGACTGCGGGGTGGGATCCAGGAACTGAATCTCCTGGTCCATCACCCTGGCCAACTGGCTTAATTTCCTTATATATGTAAAAAATACTTGTCCAGGTAGGATGGTGGGCTGAAAGAACTCAGTGCTGGGGTTGACTGACCTGAAATTGCACTTTAGTTCTGCTATTTCCCAGTTGGATATCTTGGACATTTTATTTAATTTCAGAGTTGTAATTTCCTCATCTGTAAGAATAGGCAATACATTGAATTATATGAATGAAGTTCTGGCTTACATAGCAGGCACTTATGTAATAACATTAATAACAGCTACCATCATAAACAGCAAAGATAATGATTATAAGGCAGTGAGTCTCATTTTGTACATTGACATGTCATCTTCTTTATAGTTGACATCTTGGGAAAGGGCACACTTCTTCAAAATCTCCTTCTACTATTGCTCACAAAATAAACAAACATAAAAGGGCCTCTTCTTTGGGGGTTTTGTTTATAATCAGCTTACAATCCCATTTGAGATCTGCCTTATCACATAGTTTTGAACACAAAAATAATGTATCATTCATTCTCGTCTAAAGAATATATGGCTATTTTAAAAAATAAAATAAGCATTCAAAGACTAAAGTCTTACTCCCACTGAAGAAACAAAGAAAAAAGTGCCTAAGTTCAAAGGGAAGTTCAAAACAGAGCCTTCAAAAACGTTCATCAGTGCCCTCAGAAAAAGTGTGTAACTAGCAAGAAAACTGTTTTAAAAGTCAACATTATTGAAATGTGTACATTTACTTACATTCATTAAAAAAGTCAACCTATTTGCATTACTATCTACACCTCTAAGAGAAATACATCAAAAATAGAATATACAAATGTATGAAACCATTCCATTTATTCTTTGAGCATACATATGATCCACTTCCTTATACTGTTTTTTAATTAGTGGGTTATTAGTGATCATTTGGTTATTCATTCACCCATGTATTTGTTCAACAGATGTTTATTAACGACCTACTGTGTCACCTGCAATACAACCCTGCAAAGCAAAAGCTCAGATAAATAACTGGTTGTTTCGTTTGCAGATACAAAACTTCCATCTGGGAAGATGTCTTCATCTTTTTTTCTTTTCATAAAATACTGAGTTTTTTTTTTAATAAAGTGATTCTAAGGGAAGTTTTAAAGACATCACAGTCCAAGCCTTAAGGTAACACTCTCAGAGGGCAGACGGTGAATTGCCCAATTGATATTTCAGAGGCTTCTTTTTCAAAATGGTGAACCAAGGCCAACAATTTGCTTTTCCTCCCCTCCAAAAACCCTTTGAAAGGATTTTTACTAATGATAAAATCAATAATAGCTAAGAGAATAGGATCAGAGCCATTTTTGAAGAAGAAAATTTGACAGATTTCAGGAAGACAAGACATGGCAGGATGTCAGTGCATCAACTGATAAACCTGAGGGGAGGTATCCACAGCCTGAAGTACGTGAGGTGGGGGACTGTCAGGACGATGGAGGAAGGGTGTCTTCTAGGCAGGACTCCAGGCTTAACCCCAACCCCAAGAAAGCACATTTTCCCTCTGAAGAAATTATTTTGCTTGGGGAGGACCAGGACAGTTGATGTGGGTATTGACACCCCAAAATAAGGCATTCTTGTTCAAGAACACCCTAGAAACTTTTCCAAGTTGATATGACCTGCTCGCACACAGAGGGACCAACAGCATTTCTATTCTGCATTCTCAGAACTGAGTTGACCCATAAATACGAAAAAACATTTGAGGGGAAGGATAGACAAGCACGCTATTAAATAGCTCTTCTCTTTATTCATCCTTAAAGTGGGCAACTAAGGATGAACAAATATTCAGGAAAAAAAGAAAACACACCACAAAAAAGAGAGAGAATTCAGAGACTTTAGAAGATATTGATGCAAAAGGTAGAACCAGAAACCAGGACTTTTTTTTTTTAATGACCATGGGAGCAGCGTAAATATTTCTGGGAAGTTATCAAATTTTTTAAAAATAATAACTAAAAAAATTAATAGAAAGATTAGAAAATATAAGTGAGGAAATTTTCTAAAAGTGAGCAAAGCAACAAACGAAGGATAATAAGAGCAAAAAGGAGGCATGGAGGACAAATCCAGAAGTTTTAATAGCCAACTTAGACAAGTCCAGACAGCAATAGGAGAGACATTAGGAAAGAAAATTATCAAAGAAACAATAAAATATAATGCCAAAGGAATTATTAAACAGAACACAAATATTGATCAGAATTAATTAAAATAATACCAAGCCCTTCTTGACATACATAGTGAAACGTCTAGTCACCCAGGATAGCATACCTGAGATTGCAAGGGGAAGACAATGTAAGGGAATTTAAATCAAAATGGGTCAGACTTCTCATCAGCGATGACGGATGCTAGAGTACATGAGAATAGAGAATTTAAAGTATCAAGCATACAATTATTGTGGATTTACAGTTCTATGTCTAGCTTAAGAATGAGAAAAAGTATCATTTTCAGACATTCAAGGGCTCAGAATATTTTGCCTCCCTCATACATTCTCTAAAGGTTTTACCTACAAATGTACTCCCAAAGGAGAGAGTGGAGAGCAGGGAGCAGGCAAAACCACGTGTGGGGTAAATGGCAGAATTTCCCGAACCTCCCTCCTGGCCTCAGTCTACATCCTGATGGATGTTTCAGAGCCTCGGGTCCATCCGGGGAAATGGGTGGAGACAAAACAGCCATCGTCTCCTCCCCTCTGTTCCTCCTACGTGATTGGTGTGGCGTCTGCCAGTCCCTTAGGACCCGCCCATGCAGTTCCCCCCACCGGCCGGGAACGCGCGAGTGCGCTGCGGCTGCGGGGGAGCCGGGCGTGGAGCTGGTTTTGCTAGCGGGACGGGGAGAAAGGACTTTGGGGAGCACGCGCACCACGGCCCGAAGAACGGATGGCGAGTTTGGGCAAGATGTGAGCAAAACACAGTTACCCCCAACCTGCCTTTTTCCTTGCCTTGTTTTGGTTTCAGCGGATTCATGGAGGAATTTGTTCCGGGAGGGGAACCCCCTCACTCTCAGAGCTACACCAAGAAAAGCAGAACTACAGAATATAGAAAATTGTAGAGCTAACCAGGATTGTTACAAGTTTGAAAGCAATTCGAAGAAGTCATTGCATTCCAAGAAGGTTGTCTTAAAGAAGAATAATGAAAAGGAGTCTAAGAAATTTAAAATGACTACAGAAATGGATGACATTTGGAATATAGTAAGAATATGTGTGCTTTTTCTCCCTAAAGGAAAAAATAATCAAAACTTTAGGAAATAAAATTTGTACAAAACAGTCATGGCTTAAATAGAAAACAATGCAAATGTGGTATGAAAATAAAGGAATATTCACTGAAAATGGAGTCAGGAAGCCCTGAAGGGAATGCTGTCAGGCAGTATCACTGTCAGGAAAAAGGAAGATAATTAAAATGAAGCCTCCATAAAACCCAAAAGGTTGGGAACTAGTGGAGGTGTGGAAAGAGTGGCACCCTTGGAGAGAGTATGGAAGCTCTGCACCCTTCCCCATACTTTGCCCTTCCATATGCTGCTCCTGAGCTATGACCTTTTGTAATTAACAGGTCATCTAGTAAGTAAAATGTTTCTCTGAGTTCTATGAGCCACTCTACCAAATTATCAAGCAAAGGAAGAGGTTGTTGGAACCTCCAATCTATAGCCAGTGTGTCAGAAGCAGAAGTGACAAGATGCGTTTTCAATTAGCATCTGAAGTGGGGGTGTGGGGGCAGTCTCCTAAGACTTAACTTGTAGGATCTGATACTGTTTCCAGTTAGATAGTCAGAATTGAGTTGAATTGTAGAATGGTTCAGCTGGCTGTCTGAGAGCAGCTTGATGTGGAGAAAAACCCCGCACATTGGAGTTGGTGTCAGAATCTAGGACCGCCTGACAAGAGCTGAGGCCTTTGGTGGAAAATACAGCCAATGCATGAGGACCACGCAAGGACAGGGCCAAGGAAATCAGTGACTCTTTATTCTTCCTGCTGGTGCTGCCTACTGGTCAAACCCAGTCCGAAGCTAGAACTGTACTGTCTAGTACAAGAGCCACTAGGCATATGTAGCTATTTAAATTAATAAAAATGAAAAATTCAGGACCTTAGTCATATTAGTCACCCTTTGAGTGCTTGCTAGCCACACGTGGCTAGTGGCTCCCATTCTGGGTGGCACAGAGAGACAGCATGTCCACCATCCCAAAGTTGTACTTGAACAAAGTTGATAAAGGGCAAGGAGGCCACTGCCCATGAGGGTCATCCTCTTGGGCACAGAGCAACGTGGAGAAAGATGGGGAGTGGATTTGGGGGAACACACAGGAGATACACAGTATATTCAGCATTCTAAAAGCATGTTTCATAAGATATCTCTGTAAAAAACATCATAAAATGTGGGAATAGAGGAGCAGTCAATGGCCAAAACGTTTGACAAACTCTACACAGTTTCATTCCCTTGAAGACTCAAGATATATATCAGCCTGGTAATAGCTGTGAAAAATCCTGGAAATTAGTTTAACTTTGTTCAAGAACAGGTGTTTTCCAAACTCTTTTGGCTAAGAAACTTTTTTTATATATTGGGAAGAGTTCAAACTCTTTACAGCAAGTTCTTTTTTTTTAGTAGATATGTATCATTTGGGGTCTTCCAAGATCCAATCACCCTCCTTATTTGGGGTGGGGGATCCCAAAGTAGATAAGAAGTTTGAATCCTTTTGCCCAACACAGAAAGCTGAATGGTGGCTGAGAGACCTTCTACCAGATCCCCCAACCAATGAGGTGGATGTAAAAAGCCCCACTCAGATCTCTTTGGGCAGCTGAGTCGACTGGCAGCTCCAACTGCTCTCATTCTGATCACCCTTGTGCTCATGCCACACTTCCCTGGGCTGTTCCCCACCAAAGACTGATTGTGGCAGTGGTTATTAATGCAGGCCCATTCCTGCAGACATAAGACTCCTTTAAAAACACTTTTGATATGAAGATTCCACATTGGCGGGAGAATTTCTTAGGACTTCTCTAAAGCCTGATATCCTTGCTACCCACCCTCCCCCTTCTGCCCGGCCTTATTTCAAAGGTGTGAGACCTGTACCTCAGTTTGAAGACTCTGCCTGCCTCTTCTGGCTTCCTGCCCCTTTTCCTTTACAGGCATTTCTCCCAATAAATCTCTTTGTGCATGTCTAATACTATCTTGAGATTTGAATCTTGGGTAGTGTCTCAAAGATGTGGGAACACGTAGAAATAATTCAAGACAGAGTCCAATAATGTGGAGAACTCTTGGACACATTTTTCCTGACACACCCAGTGTTTGTTTGAAATCAATTTGAGTGCCTTTAAATGTGGTGTGGGTTCTATTCCAACCCTCCATTCCCTGTTATCTTATACCCATACCTTAGTTGTTCTATGACTTACCTGGAAAATGCATAAATATGAGCTTGAAATCTCTAGCTGCTGCATATATTTGCTTAGGCAGCAAGAAATCTTGCTGATCTCTCACAGCTTTTCTGAATCCTAGTCCAAAGGGCCAGTGGACTCCTACCTTTTGCCTCACTATTCTATCTTGATTTACAGGCCATTATAGCCTAAGAAACTTAATAGCCCATTTCCCTCTGCTTTCTTTACTAGACCTAGCTTTCAGCTCTTTTGCCATATTAGAGATTCTTTTTTGAAATGCCTCTAAGTGCCCTCTGCCCTTATCAAGTTATGTTCCTCAGGACCTAACCCCCCAGTGCATGACTTTCCAATCTCCAAGCTCTAGACATGTCATTCCTGAACATCTCTCCTCTCCTTTACCCATCACATCCCATCCTTGCTGCCTGCCTTAAGTTGGCTCCATGGTCCACTCCTCCAGGAAGCACTTGCCAATTAACCTTATCTCACCACAAGCATCTTGGAAAATATTAAAGAACATTGAATCATATAATGAGAAAACAATTCCTTTTTCAGTTCTGATTATGCCAAAGATAGTCTTAGTCTGGTGTTAGTTTGATGATTAGAATACTACTCTATTTCTAATTACCCTTTTCAATAAGGAACAAGTTGGCTTTAAACTCAGAACCTTCAGTGAACAAGATGGGTCAGAATTTAATAATTTTCATTATACTTTTTATTTTTGGCATTATCTCCTTAATGCAAAGAACCCTAGTTTTCTTTTACTTAAAATTTCCTCTCTCTTTTTTGATCTTGCTATTTTGCTAAGTTTATTTATTAGTAACAGTTATTTTGGTGGAATCTTTAGGGTTTTCTTCACATAAGATCATATTATCTGTGAACAGAGAGATAATTTTACTTAATTCTTCCAATTTGGTTGCATTTTATTACTTTTTCTTGCCTAATTGCTCTGACTAGAACTTCTAGTTCTGTGTTAAAGAGAAGTGGCAGAAGCAGGCATCCTGGCCTTGTTTGTGATCTTATAGGAAAAGTTCTGTCTCTCACCATTGAGTATTATGTTCACTGTGGCTTTTTCATATATGGCTTTTACACTGTGGAGGTAGTTTACTTCTATTCCTATTCTGTTGAGTACTTTTTAATCAGAAAAGGGTGTTGAATTTTGCCAAATGCTTTTTCAGTATCAGTTGAGATTATCATGTGTTTTTCCTTCCTACTTTTTGTTGATGTAACATATTACATTGATTGATGTATTACATTTTTTGTTTGTTGAACCAGCCTTGCATTCCAGGAATAAATCACACTTGATCATGGTATGTAATATTTTGAATATGCTGCTGAATTTGATTTACTGGTATTTTGTTGAGGATTTTTGTATTGATGTTCATAAGGGATATTGGTCCGCAATTTTCTTTTCTTTCAGTGTTTTTGTCTGGCTTTGGCATTAAGGTTATGCTGACTTCATAGAATGAGTTAGGGAGTGTTACCTCCTCTTCAACATTGGAAAAGTTTGAGAAAAATTAATATTAGTTATTCTTTAAGTGTTTTTTAGAATTCACCAGTGAAATCATGAGTTCCAGGACTTTCCTTTGTTGGAAGATTTTTTATTATTGATTCAATCTCCTTGCTTATAGATCTGTTCAAATTTTACCTTTCTTTGTGATTTAGCCTTTGTAGATTTTGTGTTCCTAGAAATTTGTCCATTTCATCTAGATTATCCAATTTGTTGGAGTCCTATTGTTCATAGTGCCCTCTTATAATCCTTTTTACTTCTAAAGAATGAGTTACAATATCCCCACTTTCATTTCTGATATTAGTAAATTGAGTCTTCTCTCTCTCTTTTTTTTCTTAGTCTATCTAGCTACAAGTTTATCAACTTTCTGGATCTTTTCAAAGAACCAATTTTTGGCTTTGTTGATTTCCTCTATTATTTTTTGATTCTCTATCTGTGCTCAAATTTTTATTATTTCCTTCATTCTGTTAGCTTTGAGTTTATTTTGTTCTTTTGCTAGTTCTTTAAGTTGTAAAGTTAGGTCATTGATTTGATATATTTCTTGTTTTTAATGTAACTATTTATATATATAAATTTCCCCCTTAGCAGTGCTTTATCATGTTGTATTTCATTTTCATTCATCTCTTAAGTATTTTCTAATTTTCCTTGTGATTTCTTCCCATTGTTGTTTAAGAGTGTGTTGCTTAATTTGCATAATTCTGTGAATTTTGCAGGTTTTTTTTAATGTTACTGCATTCTAACTTCATCCCACTGTGGTTAGAGAGTATACTTTGTATGATATCTTTCTAATCTATAGAGACTTAATTTTTTACCTATCATATAATGTCCTTGGAAAATGTCCCATGTGCACTTCAGAAGAATATGTATATTATTGTTGTTGGGTAGAGTGTTCTGCATTTCTGTTATATCTACTTTGTTTATTGTGTTAATTCTTCTGTTTTCTTAATTATCGTCTGTTTGGTTGTTCTATCCATTGTTGGTAGTGGGGTATTCAAGTCTTCAACTATTAGTGTAGAACTGCCTATTTCTCCCTTTAACTCTGTAAGCTTTTGCTTCATATATTCTGATGGTGGTTATTAGGCACATAAATGTTTATTATTATGTCTTCCTTTTTTATTAAACTTTTTATTCATATATAATGTCCTTCTTTGTCTCTTGTAATCTTTTTTGATTTAAAATCTGTCTTTTCTAGACCCCGAATAGCCAAAGCAATCCTGAGAAGGAGGAATAAAACAGGGGGAATTACACTCCCTGACTTCAAGCTCTACTACAAAGCCACAGTAATCAAGACAATTTGGTATTGGCACAAAAACAGACCCACAGACCAGTGGAACAGAATAGAAAATCCAAACATTAACCCAAACATATACAGTCAATTAATATTTGATAAAAGTGCCTTGGATATACAATGGGGAGATGACAGCCTCTTCAGCAGCTGGTGTTGGAAAAACTGGACAGCTACATGTAAGAGAATGAAACTGGACTACTGTCTAGCCCCATACACAAAGGTAAACTCAAGGTGGATCAAAGACCTGAATGTAAGTCATGAAACCATAAAACTCTTAGAAAAAAACATAGGCAAAAATCTCTTGGACATAAACATGAGCAACTTCTTCATGAACATATCTCCCCGGGCAAGGGAAACAAAAGCAAAAATGAACAAGTGGGACTATATCAAGCTGAAAAGCTTCTGTACAGCAAAGGACACCATCAGTAGAACAAAAAGACATCCTACAGTATGGGAGAATATATTCATAAAAAACGTATCTGATAAAGGGTTGACATCCAAAATATATAAAGAACTCATGCACCTTAACAAACAGAAAGCAAATAATCCAATTAAGAAATGGGCAGAGGACATGAATAGACACTTCTCCAAAGAAGAAATTCAGATGGCCAACAGGCACATGAAAAGATGCTCCACATCGCTAATCATCAGAGAAATGCAGATTAAAACCACAATGAGATATCACCTCACACCAGTGAGGATGGCCCACATCCAAAACACTAACAACAACAAATGTTGGCGAGGATGTGGAGAAAAGGGAACCCTCCTACACTGCTGGTGGGACTGCAAATTAGTTCAACCATTGTGGAAAGCACTATGGAGGTTCCTCAAAAAACTCAAAATAGAAATACCATTTGACCCAGGAATTCCACTCCTAGGAATTTACCCTAAGAATGCAGCAGCCCAATTTGAAAAGGACAGATGCACCCCTATGTTTATTGCAGCACTATTTACAATAGCCAAGAAATGGAAGCAACCTAAGTGTCCATCAGTAGATGAATGGATAAAGAAGATGTGGTACATATACACAATGGAATATTATTCAGCCATAAGAAGAAAACAAATCCTACCATTTGCAACAACATGGATGGAGCTAGAGGGTATTATGCTCAGTGAAATAAGCCAAGCCGAAAAAGACAAGTATCAAATGATTTCACTCATATGTGGAGTATAAGAACAAAGAAAAAAACTGAAGGAACAAAACAGCAGCAGACTCACAGAACCCAAGAACGGACTAATAGTTACCAAAGGGAAAGGGACTGGGGAAAATGGGCGGGAAGGGAGGGATAAGAGGGAAAAAGGGGCATTACGATTAGCAGATGTAATGTTGGGGGGGCACGGGGAGGGCTGTACAACTCAGAGAAGACAAGTAGTGATTCTATAGCATCTCATTACACTGATGGACAGTGACTGTAATGGGGTTGGTGGGGGGGACCTGATGTAGGGGTAGTTTAATAATCGTAATATTGCACATGTAATTGTAAATTAATGATAATAAAATAAATTATATTTAAAAAAAATAAATTAAAAAAAAAAAGAATATACATAGGTCCTGAAAAGAATTACATGGGTTTCAGTGGTAGTAAATCTCTGTCCTCTTTCATCCCTAACTGAATGAAGAGCAATATTGTGTTGTTAAAATCACAGACTCTTCTTAATATATGGTTTTGAGAAGTTTCATGTTTACTGATAGAAATGTCAACATAGGTTCATTATCCTAATTTAGAAAAACTAAATTTCCATCATTTTCTCTTTGAATATGTCTATTTCTGATTTTAATTTTGACAACTTCTTTCCACATAAAATAAAGGTTTAATTTATCATTACAATTTATTGCCCCAAATGTTACCTCATTCATTTCTAATTAAATCTTCCATTTTTTGTGGATATAAAGAAATTTTAACAGATTTGTTCTAAAACCTTTGGACAGTAATCAGTCAGAATACTTAGTTTTCTGATTAAAAGAAAGTAATAATAATGAAAATGGAGGGGGGCATTTTTTGTGATAACCTACGCTGTTATATATATGCATCATGTGTATCTTATCTTTCCCACACTGTTTAGGACCAAAATATGATTCTGGTTAAATCTTCACTTAACTAGTGAAATGTAGAGTAACAAAAGACAAGTAAGTTAAGCATTAGTTTAAATTCTAACACCAAAACTCTAAGAGTTTCTTTTTCTATAATCTTTAATGTAAGCTCACTTATTAATAGTTTGCCCCGTTTGTTGAAAAATACACTGTTGGACAAAACTGTAACCATTTGTGGATTACAAATGAGGTGAATTTTGGTGGAATCATACTTTCACTGAATCTTAAAAACTAAATATATCTGCTATTAATATACCTGAGTTATAGAAGTATTAATTTTAAAAATAATGGTGTCCTAGAACAAGTTATTTCCTCTCTGGGCATCTGTTTCCTTACCTACAAAATGAGGATAATAATTGCCTTTCAGGGTTACTATAAGGATTAAATAATTGTACATAACTTAATTGTGAGACAGCAAACAAGTGATTTGGTAGGACACAGGCACTGAGAAAAAAGTAACTGAGGGGTGTGCTAATCTGAATGAATGAGAAAAATCTGAATCAGAAGGATAAGAAATATGTTTCCCTCATATCATAGCTAATCCAGTAAAGATCAGCATTCTAATTTTGATAGACCTTTAAAAAAATATTAAGGCTGGAATAAGAAATACTCAAATTTCAATATATTTCTTTTATATAGAAAGGTAAATAATAACAACCTTATAACCCATGTCTTCTCTACAGGACACCCTCAGCACCCAAATATATGCTCTTCACTAGTTTGCCATTAATAGGAAAATCATATCACTATCATCTGAGCCTTTGGAGAATAAAATGGAATATTTTTGAAAGTCAATAAGTGTATTATAACATAAAGACAACAGGCCTAAATTGGCACTGCCCAGACAAACCAGAAAGCAGGATCATTCTATCACCATCATAGCAAAGCTAGACACAACAGTTAGAGACCTTGTATCAATTACTATCTGCCCCACCCTCCCTACAGCACCTACTTTCCCAATCTCTAACACCTCCTAAATTACCCAATTCATTAAATAAACTCAATTATCTCCACACTCATCTCCTGTTTTTCCCTAACAGAAAGATTCCACTATAGAAAACATGCCTGCCGTTCTCCAAAAAATCTTGCTTATATTCACTCTATGTCCATATAAGCAACCCATGCCTTTCTGAAATATTTTCCTTTAAATATTGCTGGGGTGGCTTTGATAGCAATAGGAGATCTGTAAGTCACCCATGATTTTAAACTTAAAAGAAAGTAGTAAGTCTTAAAATATCACAATATGTAACATAAGATACTGGGCCTTTTTCCTCCCATGTCTTAATGTTTATTATTCATACTGTAGGCCTCTTAATCTTATTTATAGCCTACAGGAAGCAAAAAATGACTCTGAAGAGAAGACATGAGGAAAAGACAGCAAGTCCAAAACACAGGCAAAGGAGCATTATTAGAGACTGTTTAAAAGGACCATAAAAATCATACACAGATTTAAAGTGAATCAAGCTGCTGACTTCTTAGTTGTTAGGGGAATTACTTTACACAGTTTTGAGTAACACTCACATCCTAGACATATGAACAACCCCATTTACTTTACTAAGTAACTTTAATTAAAAATTTAAAGGATCTCCATCAAGAAGAAAGTAACAGGGATTTCTTACACTGACCAATGTAAAAAAAAAAAAAAGCTATACAAAAATTCAAGCTGTTATCTGTCCTCTGCTCCTTAAATAGCTTTCTGATAAATCACTCTAGAAACCTCTAGAGTACCAAAGCAAATATGGAGATATATTATAAGCAAAGAAACATTTGATAAAAAATGTGGCACTCTAGAACACACAATATATAAGCAATAAATAGACAGCAAGATGTCCTATTATACCAGATAAATGCTTTCAATATCTCCAGAATAGGAAGAATCACCATAACATCCCTATATAAAATGAATTACTGACCTCAAAAACAAATTTGTCAATTTTCTTAATTGGCTAATAAGTTCTAAACACATGTAATCAAAACAAATATCCTAATATTTTATCTTTCAAATACAATATTTCAAAACTCTCAACTGAAGTTCTATGAACACTATATATAAAATAATACTATGAAATAAAACAGTAATTAAACTTAAAATTTAAAATTCTACACTGAATAAATTAACATGGATTCCATATCAAGATGACATTTTGAACTTGGACATTTAAAATTCACCCCCAACCAAAATCCAACCAAACCCACAACAAGGGAAATTTTTTTAAAAGGAACTACACTCTAGACAACAGATATACTTTGGGAAAGGAAGTATCCATTGGTAGCTTGGTGTTGAAAGAAAACTAGAAAACAAAGTTCTGTAGCTCAGGGCTCTATAGACACAAAATAACATCAAAGGATCTGAAAATAGGCCTAGGTTTTCCCCATAACATTCCTCATTTATTAAAGAAAATCCACCTCACCATATTAATACTAGTACAGTGCATTCAAGAAACCTGTATCACCTAAAACCCTACATCTATCCATAGATTTGTCTGTTACTACTGATCCAGGAAAATTTTGCACATTATCATGAACAACAACAAAAGGATCCAACATCCTTAGAAAGAAACTATAAGAAACAAAGTCAGAATAAAATTTTTCAGGAACATGCCCCCCACACACAAAAAAAGCAACAGAGACTATAACATAACATTCCACTATTAATTAAATAGAGCATATAATGAGACACAGATATCAGTGATAAAAGATCCAAGAAAAAGAAACTTTTGAAAAATAAAAGTAGTATAAAGGATCAGAAAATGTAATAGAAGAGTCAGACAATGAACA
Source organism: Smutsia gigantea (assembly GCA_032199065.1). Taxonomy (NCBI): domain Eukaryota; kingdom Metazoa; phylum Chordata; class Mammalia; order Pholidota; family Manidae; genus Smutsia; species Smutsia gigantea. The sequence goes on from JAVSCE010021038.1 coordinate 43,481, forward strand.
TTCAACCTGAGGCTCCAAAAGAAAAAAATCAACATAACACATTAATATTGCAATCATACTCCAAGAACACTTCAAAAAATAAAAGAATCTACATGTAAAGAGGGTCCACTGTGTATCTGGGGAAACAGATTAACCATGATCAACTCTGAGATATATCTTTAAGAAGTTACTGCACATTAAAGATAAAGGAAAAAACACTCTGATGAAGCTGCTAACAAAGAAATAAAGTTAAGTTGGCATCACTCTTCCCAACTGAAAGATATTCAGCACAACAACAGCTTTAATTTTTCTTGAAGAGTTCTAGGGGGAAAAAGTGTGTTCACAATGTTACATCTAGTCAGACTATTCTTCAAGTATCAAATCCTTAGGGAAAAAAGTGGTAAAGGTACTAATTTATGTTAGACTTTAGTAAATCATGGTCATGCTATAATTTCTAACTTAAGATCTCAAAGTAAATTATAAGAATATAAGCTAACAGGTAGGGGGGTAAAAGATGGCAGAGTAGGAAAGCAAGAAAGAAACCTACTCCCACACACACACTAAAGACGCAACTACAGCAAACATAAGTAACCCTGAAAACTACAGAACGGACCATCTACACATAGTGAAAAACAGAAGACCACAAAGAGAACAGTAAAGTGGCAGAGCCATGATCAATCGGAACCCCAGCCGTAACCCATCCTAGCCCACAAGCAGGAGGAAGAGTAACGGAGCAGAAAGGGAATAAGCACTCAGAAATTCTGTACACCTGGCCCTGAAGATCTGCTCTGTGAACATGAGGTCACATTGCATTGGATTTTGGTGATTAGTGGAACTAGACATCAGGGAAAGTTGGAGCACTTTTGGAGGCTAAGACTCCTGTCATGTATGGAGGACAGGCATGCTCCATCAGTTCCAATAAGACCCAAAACAAAGGCTGCAGTTTGAAAGATTGACCAGCAGCAGGAAAAGTGCTAGAGCAGCAAGGATTAGATGAAGCTCTCTCTGAAAAAGAAAGGGCAGGTGGACAACATTTCCCCAGGGCTCCCACAGCCCAAAAGTTAGGGCATCTCGGGGCCCCAGCACTCCATCCCCCTCACTGGTACATATGCACATACCCATCTTCCCTGCCAGCTAAGCCCAGCAGTGTCAGACTTTGCTGACTGACAGGCAGAGGGAGGCTTTCCCAGCATTCTCGAACCTATCTCAGCCCAACAGAGGAGGCACCTGAAGGAGCCAGTTCTGAGCACTCCTTCTTCCTCACAGTTGGCATAGACTAGTGCCATGCATCAGTGCACCTCACTGACACCAAGTGCCTCAAGCCAAAACATGTGGCTGCAGAGATGCATGACAGCCACACCTATCCTGTGAGCCCAGCAACTTCACCATCCATGCCGGCCAGGCAGAAGAGGGCCTTGCCCACAAAAATCCCAGCCCACGCACTGCTTTTTGGCACACAAAGGCTGGCTAAGGCCAAGAGCTATCCACAGCAGACTGAGATAGATCACTGCCAGCAGAAAGACAGAAAGGCAGCCCCACCCACAGCCCACCAACAGCAACTGGGGCTCCACCACAAAAAAGAAAAAAGAGAGTAAAGATTCTCCAGCTTCTGAGCACCACAGGATGCCTTCCTCATAAGGCCATTACTCTCTAGACCAGGAAGCACAGCAGATCCATCTAATACAAAGGAAGAAACAGAAAATCTGACAAAATGAGGAAACAAAGGAGTATGTTCTAAACAAAATTACAGGGTAAGACACCAAAAAGAGGGCCAAATGAAATGGAGATCACTAATCTTGATAAAGATTTCAAGGTAATAGTCATAAATAATCTCACTTATCTTCAGTAAAGTATTGATGATCTCAGGGAGAACTTCAACAAAGGGATACAAAAGCTGAAAAAGAGTGACTCAGAGCTGAAGAACACAGCAACTAAAATGAAATATATAATGGAGGGAATTAATAGATGACTGCAGGTAGAGGAGAAAATCAATAAGATGGAACTAAGAACAAGAACATAAAGAAACTGAGGAACATAGAGAAAAAAAGAATCTCTAGGAATGAAAGAATAAGAAAGTTTTGTGACAAACCAAAACAAAACAATACTCGCATAATAGGGGTAAGAGAAGAGAAGGAGAAGAGAGAGACAAAGGAATAGAAAGTCTATTTGAGGAAAAAAATGTTGAAAAATTCTCTGATAGAGGGAAGGAAATAAGACATTCAAGTCATGGAAGCAAAGAGAGCCGCTAACAAAAGGAACCCAGCCATACAATAATGAAAGACACATTATTACCAGATATAGAATAACCAAGACATATAATAATTAAAATGACAAAGATCAAGGATAAGGAGAGAGTGCTGAAAGCAGCCAAAGAGAGAAAAAAGATGACTTATAAAGGAAACCCAATCAGGCTATTAGCAGACTTCTCAACAGAAACTTTACAAGTCAGAAGGGAGTGGCACGAAATATTTAATGTACTGAAACACGAATTCTCTACCAGCAAGATTATCACTTAAGTTTAAAGCAGGGATTAAACAATTTCCAGATAAAAGTTGAAGGAATTCACCACCATTAAGCCTGTCTTACAGGATATTTAGGATTTCTGTAGGTGGAAATGTCCCTATGGCTAAATAGCTTTCACCAGTGAAAATAAACCCATAGTAAAGACAGTAGACCTTAATTACCAAGCAAGTACAAAATTAAAAAAAAAAAAGAAGTTAAATCAACTATACACAAAATCAGTTAAGGGATACACAAAAAGTGAAGATTACGATATCTAATACAAAAAGTGTAGAAGAAAAAAAATTGCCTTTAGATTGTATTTGAAATGGAGTAATCAGCAAATTAAGATCGACTCATATAGTAAGGAAGCTACCCTTGAACCTTTGGTAATGATAAAACTAAAGCCTACAATAGATGAACACACACAAAAAAAATTTTTTTAAGAGAAATACAATCACAACACTAAAGAAAATCATCAATAACAAGAGAAGAGCAAAAGAGAGGAAGAAAGGAACACAGAGGAGCTATAAAATCAGCCAGAAAACAATTAATAAAATTGCAATAAGTACATATATATCAATAATCACCTTAAGTATAAGTGCACTGATTGCACCAATAAAAAGACATAGAGTGGCAGAATGGATCATAAAACAAGACTCATCTATACACTGCCTACAAGAGACTCATTTTTCAGGCCCAAAGACATACACAGATTAAAAGTGAGGGATGGAAAAAGATATCTCATGCAAATAATAGGGAGAAAAAAGTAGACAAAAGAGATTTCAAAACAAAGAAAGTAAGAGACAAAGAATGCCATTATATAATAATAAAAGGGTCAGTCCAACATGGGGATATAACCATTATAAATATCTATTCACCCAACATAGGAGTACCTAAATATGTAAAACAAATACTAAAAGAATTAAAAGGGAAAACAGATTGCAGTACATTCACTTTAGGAGATTTTAACACACCATTCACATCAATAGATCAACCAAACAAAATAAATAAGAAAACAAAGGCGCTGAAGAATATATTAGATCAGATAGACTTAACAGGTATCTATTGAAAATTCCTCCCAAACAAGCAGGAAATGCATTTTTCTCAATTGTGAATGTAACATTCTACAGAACAGGTCACATACTAGGCCACAAAAAGAGCCTGAATAAATTCAAAAATATTGAAATAGTATAAAGCAGCTTCTCAGACCACAATGGTCTGAAACTAGAAATAAATTACACAAAGAAAAAATTTTAAACCTACAAACCGCATGGAGGCTAAACAACATGCTTCTAAATAATCTACGGATAAATAAACAAAGCAACAGAAATCAAGCAATACAATGGAGACAAACAAAAAAAAATTCAACAGCCCAAAATCTGTGAGACACTGCGAAAACAGTTCTACAAGGGAACTACATAGCACTATAGGCCTACCAAAGAAACAAGAACAACCCGAAATAAGTCTAAACTCACAATTAAAGAAACTAGAAAAAGAAGAACAAATGAATCCCAAAGTTAATCGGAGGGACATAATAAATATCACAGCTGAAATAAATAAACTAAAGAAGAATAAAACAATAGAAAAAATCAATGAAACCAGGAGCTGGTTCTTTGAGAAAATAAACAAAACAGATAAACCCTAGCCAGACTTATAAAGAGAGCAAACACATTAAAAAAATCAGAAACAAGAAGTAATAATCACAACAGATACCACAGAAATATAAAAAATTATTAGAGAAGAATTCTGGGAAGATGGCGGTGTGAGCAGGGCAGCAGAAATCTCCTCCCAAAACCATATATATTTGTGAAAATACAACAAATACAACTACTCCTAAAAGAGAGACCAGAAGATACAGTACAACAGCCAGGCAACAGCTACATCTGCGAGAACTCAGCGCCTCATGAAGCAGGTAAGATACAAAACCGTGACCCGGCAGAACCTGAGCACTCCCCAATACCAGCTCTCCGGCGGGAGGAAAAAATCAGAGTAGGGAGGGAGTGGAAGCACAGGACTGCTAAATAACCAGCCCTGGTGATCTGCACCGGGAGCGCAGACACACATCGCATGGTGTATCGGAGATTAGAGAAATGGAAGGGAAGGATCCGAGACGGAGACTGCGAACGGGTCCCCACAGCCGGGTCCCCTGGGACAAAAGAAAAGCAGGAGCTTTATTAAAAGTCTTAAAGAGACAGGCCCTAGAGCAGAACAAAATCGTCCCAGTGCACTCGGCCCAGCAGGCTGGGAATCCTGAGGAATTTCGGGCCCCCGAACCAACTGCTGGGTAAAGCAACCCCACCGAAACCCTCATGGCAAGAAGCAGCCAACCATTCGTTCCCCCTGGCCAGCACAGCAAACAGTCCAGCGGATCCGCCACAGGTGCGGATCAGTGGGAGAGCAGCCAGACCTACAGCAGCCACACAGAATCTCCTCCTGGCAGGCGTGCAGCTACCTGGGAAGGGCCGCAGAAGCCAGAGCAAGGTCTGGAAGGCACCAAGGGGCACAGAACGCACCCAGCATGACTACAAACCTGCAGTGCTCTAGGCTAGCCTGAGGGCGACCCCGCACACAGCAGCTCAGGGGATTATCCCAGAGACTGCCTCCCGGTGCGCAGGTAACCAGCACAGGCTGCAGAGAAAGGCAAGGAAAAAAACAAGCAGGAAGGGACATTATTCTCCCAGCTGACACATATGGCACCTGCCTGCGACCACTTCTATTACCATGAAAAGACAGAAGAATCTGGTCTAGTCAAGGATCACCTGGACAACCGCAGAGAGAGGGCGCAGTGGGATAGATTTAAACAATCTTCCTGAAAAAGAATTCAGAATAAAAGTCATAACAATGCTGATGGACCTACAGAGAAATAAGCAAGAGCTAAGGGAGGAAGCCAGGAGAGACATTACAGAAATGAAACAATTGACTGAAGGACCCAAGAGCAGACTGGATGAGGTGCAAGAGACTGTTAATGGAATAAAAATTCGAGAACAGGAGTATAGACAAGCTGAGGCACAGAGAGATAAAGGATCTCTAAGAATGAAAGAACATTAAGAGAACTGTGTGACCAATCCAAACGGAACAATATTTGCATTATAGGAGTACCAGAAGAAGACAAAAAAAAAGGGATAGAAAGTGTCTTTGAAGACATAATTGAGAACTTCCCAAAGATAGGAAAGGAAATAGTTTCTCAGACCATGGAAGCCCACAGATCTCCCAACACAAGGGACCGAAGAAAGACAACAACACCAAGACATATAACAATTAAAATGGCAAAGATCAAAGACAAGGACAGAGTATTAAAGACAGCCAGAGAGAGAAAAAAGATGACCTACAAAGGAAAACCCATCAGATTATCATCAGACTTCTCAATAGAAACCTTACAGGCCAGAAGAGAATGGCATGATATATTTAACGTAATGAAACAGAAGGGCCTTGAACCAAGAATATTATATCCAGCACGATTATCATTTAAATTTGAGGGAGGGATTAAACAATTTCCAGACAAGTGAAAGTTGAGGGAATTTGCCTCCCACAAACCACCTCTACAGGATATCTTAAAGGGACTGCTCTACATGGAAGCACTCCTAAGGCTAAAGAAGATGTCACCAGAGAAAATAAAATCATAGCAAAGAAAGCATTCAAATACTAACTGAAGGCAAAAAATAAAATCAACTGTCCACAAAACAGTCAAAGGAAACGTAAAAGAGTACAGAATAAAACACCTAGTATATAAAGAATGGAGGAGGAAGAATAAGAAGGGAGAGAAATAAAGAATCGTCAGACTGTGTTTATAATAGCTTAACAAGAGAGTTAAGTTAGACTGTTAGATAGTAAATAAGATACCCTTGAACCTTTGGTAACCACGAATCTAAAGCGACCAATGGCAATAAGTATATATCTATTGATAATTACCCAAAATGTAAATGGACTTAATGCACCAATCAAAAGACACAGAGTAAAAGAATGGATAAAAAAGCAAGACCCATCTATATGCTGCTTACAAGAGACTCACCTTAAACCCAAAGATATACACAGACTAAAGGTGAAAGGATGGAAAAAGATATTTCATGCAAACAACAAGGAGAAAAAAGCAGGTGCTGCAGTATTTGTATCAGACAAAATAGACTTCAAAACAAAGAAAGTAGCAAGGGATAAAGAAGGACATTACATAATGATAAAGGGGATGGTCGAACAGGAGGATATAACCTTTATAAATACAGATGCACCAAACACAGGAGCGCCAAAATATGTGAATCAAATACTAACAGAATTAAAGGAGGAAATAGAAAGCAATGCATTCATTTTAGGAGACTTCAACACACCACTCACTCCAAAGGACAGATCAACCAGACAGAAAATAAGTAAAGACACAGAGGCACTGAACAACACACTAGAACAGATGGACCTAACAGACATCTACAGAACTCTACACCCAAAAGCAGCAGGATACACATTCTTCTCAAGTGCACATGGAACATTTTCCAAAATAGACCACATACTAGGCCACAAAAAGAACCCCAGTAAATTCAAAAATATTGAAATTCTACCAACCAACTTCTCAGATCACAAAGGAATAAAACTAGAAATAAATTGTATAAAGAAAAGAAAAAGGCTCACAAATATGTGGAGGCTTAACAACTTGCTCCTGAGCAATTAATGGGTTAAGAGCAAATTAAAACAAAGATCAAACAACATATGGAGACAAATGACAAGAACAGCATAAAGCCCCAACTTCTGTGGGACGCAGCAAAGGCAGTTCTAAGGCAAAAGTATATTGCAATCCAGGCCTATTTAAAGAAGGAAGAACAATCTCAAATGAATAGTGTAAAGTCACAGTTTTTAAAATTGGAAAAAGAAGAACAAATGAGGCCCAGTATCACCAGGAGGGACATAATAAAGATTATAGAGAATAAATAAATAAAATTGAGAAGAATAAAACAATAGAAAAAAATTCAATGAAACCAAGAGCTGGTTCTTTGAAAAATAAACAAAATAGATAAACCCCTAGCCAGACTTATTAAGAGAAAAAGAGAATCTACACACATAAATAGAATCAGAAATGAGAAAGCAAAAATCACAATGGATCCCACAGAAATACAAAGAATTATTAGAAAATACTATGAAAGTCTATATGCTAACAAGCTGGAAAACCTAGAATAAATGGACAACTTCTTAGAAAAATACAACCTTCCAAGACGGACCAAGGAAGAAACAGAAAACCTAAACACACCAATTACCAGCAACGAAACTGAATCTTTAATCAGAAAACTACCCAAGGACAAAACCTCCAGGTTGGATGGATTCACCACTGAGTTTTATCAGACATACAGAGAAGAAATAATACCCACTCTCCTTAAAGTTTTCCAAAACATCGAAGGGGAGGGAATACTTCCAAACTCATTCTATGAAGCCAGCATCACTCTAATACCAAAACCAGGCAAAGACCCCACCATAAAAGAAAATTACAGACCAATATCCATGATGAACATAGATGCAAAAATACTCAACAAAATATTAGCAAACCCAATTCAAAAATACATCAAGAGGATAATACACCATGATCAAATGGGATTCATCCCAGGGATGCAAGGATGGCACATTTGAAAATCCATCAACATCATCCACCACATCAATAAAAAGAAGAGCAAAAACCATATGATCATCTCCATATATGCTGAATAAGCATTTCACAAAATTCAACATCCATTCATGATAAAAACTCTCAACAAAATGGGTATAGAAGGCAAGTACCTCAACATCATAAAGGCATATATGACAAACCCACAGCCAAGCTCATACTTAACAGTGAGAAGCTGAAAGCTTTTCATCTAAGATCAGGAACAAGACAGGAATGCCCACTCTCCCCACTGTTATTCAACATAGTACTGGAGGTCCTAGCCTCGGCAATCAGACAAAACAAAGAAGTAGAAGGCATCCAGACTGGTAAAGAAGAAGTCAAACTGTCACTATTTGCAGATGACATGATACTGTACATAAAAAACCCTAAAGACTCCATTCCAAAATGACTAGAACTAATATCTGAATTCAGCAAAGTTACAGGATACAAAATTAATATACAGAAATTTGTTACTTTCCTATACACTAACAATGAGGTAACAGAAAGAGAAATCAGAAAAACAATTCCATTCACAATTGCATCAAAAAGAATAAAATACCTAGGAATAAACCTAATGAAAGAAGTGAAAGGTCTATACCCTGAAAACGACAAGACACTCTTAAGAGAAATTAAAGAGGACACTAACAAATGGAAATTCATCCCATGCTCTTGGCTAGGAAGAATAAATATTGTCAAAATAGCTATACTACCTAAAGCAATCTACAGATTCAATGCAACCCCTCTCAAAATACCAAAAGCATTCTTCAATGAAGTGGAACAAATAGTTCTAAAATTCATATGGAACAACAAAAGACCCCGAATAGCCAAAGCCATCCTGACAAGGAAGAATAAAACAGGGCGAATTATCCTCCCAGTCTTCAAGCTCTACTACAAAGCCACAGTAATCAAGACAATCTGGTACAGGCACAAGAACAGACCCATAGACCGATGCAACAGAATAGAGAGTCCAGACATTAACCCAAACATATATGTTGGCAAAACTGGAGAGCTACATGAAAGAGAAAGAAACTGGATTACTGTGTAACCCCATACACAAAAGTAAACTCAAAATGGATCAAAGACCTGAATGTAAGTCATGAAACCATAAAACTCTTAGAAAAAAACATAGGCAAAAATCTCTTGGACATAAACATGAGCAAGTTATTCATGAACATATCTCCCGGGGCAAGGGAAACAAAAGCAAAAATGAACAAGTGGGACTATATCAAGCTGAAAAGCTTCTGTACAGCAAAGGACACCATCAGTAGAACAAAAAGACATCCTACAGTATGGGAGAATATATTCATAAATGACATATCTGATAAGTGGTTGACATCTAAAATAAATAAAGAACTCACACACCTCAACAAACAAAAAGCAAATAATCCAATTAAAAAATGCGCCAAGGAGCTTAACAGACACTTCTCCAAAGAAGAAATTCAGATGGCCAACAGGCACATGAAAAGATGCTCCACATCGCTAATCATCAGAGAAATGCAAATTAAAACCACAATGAAATATCACCTCACACCAGTAAGGATGGCCAACATCCAATACATAAACAACAACAAATGTTGGTGAGGAGGTGGAGAAGGGGAACCCTCCTATACTGCTGGTGGGAATGCAAATTAGTTCAACCATTGCGGAAAGCAGTATGGAGGTTCCTCAAAAAACTCAAAATAGAAATACCATTTGACCCAGGAATTCCACTCCTAGGAATTTACGCTAAGAATGCAGCAGCCCAGTTTGAAAAAGACATATGCACCAGTATGTTTATTGCAGCACTATTTACAATAGCCAAGAAATGGAAGCAACCTAAGTGTCCATCAGCAGATGAATGGATAAAGAAGATGTGGTACATATACACAATGGAATATTATTCAGCCATAAGAAGAAAACAAATCCTACCATTTGCAACAACATGGATGGGCTAAAGGGTATTATGCTCAGTGAAATCAGCCAGGCAGAAAAAGACAAATATCAAATGATTTCACTCATATGTGGAATATAAGAGCAAAGAAAAAACTGAGGGAACAGAACAGCAGCAGATTCACAGAACCCAAGAATGGACTAACAGTTACCAAAGAGAAAGGGACTGGGGAGGATGGGTGGGAAGGAAGGGACAAGGGGGAAAAAGGGACATTACGATTAGCAGACATAATGTAGGGGTGGCACACGGGGAGGGCTGTACAATTCAGAGAAGACAAGTAGTGATTGTATAGCATCTCACTACACTGATGGACAGTGACTGTAATGGGGTAAGTGGGGTGAACTTGATGAAGTGGGGAGTTTAGTAACCATAATGTTGCACATGTAGTTGTAGATTAATGATAAAAAAAAAGTTATTAGAGAATACTATGAAAAATTATATGTCAATAAATTGGACAACTTAGAAGAAACAGACAAATTCCTAGGAAAAAACAACCTTCCTACACTGACCCAGAAAGATACAGAAAGTCCAAACAGACCAATTACCAGCAAGGATTTCGAAATGGTAATCAAAAAACTACTAAGAACACATAATGTGCGGGGGCGGGGGCATGGGGAACACACTATAGCACAGAGAAGGCAAGTAGTGACTCTTTAGCATCTTACTAGGCTGATGGACAGTGACTGTAATGGGGTGTTGTGCTGGTCATGGATTACCCAGATGGGAAAGACCTAGTCCTGACAGGCGCTGAAGGATTAAGTAGGAAACAAAAAGGAGAGGGAAGATGTAGAGACAAAGAACAGATCTCACAAAAATACAACAATTTGAGCAAATAACAAGGCAGCTCCCAGATGGTTCCCAGCATTACACATGGATGTCCAGATGAAGATTCTAAAGCTTTTGTATTTCATGAATATTAGGGAGATGAAGCAATGGATATAACGTGGTTTTTTGGTGTTATTTATAGGTAGGCCAATTTGTAGCAGACAGATTTTCACTGTTTTTTGTACTAACCAGAACATTACTTTATTATTCTATATTTAAGTACCATTAATACTTTTGTAGATCTGATTTTGTAGTCATGATTTACAAAAAATAATAGTTTTATATTTGTCTAAAAACAGTGTAACTTCAAAGACTTTGTTAGCAGGCAACAGTAGAGCATCTAAATAAATGGAGAGATGTTCCATGTTCATACATAGGAAGACTCAATATTGTCAAGACGTCAGTTCTTCCTAAATCAGTCTGTAGATTCAGTGTAATCCAAATCAAAATCCTAGCAGCTTATTTTTATGGATAATAACTGATTCTAAATGAAATCTAATAAAACTGATTCTAAAGTTTATATGGAGCGGCAAAAGACCCAGAATAGCCAACACTATTGTGTTGTCAGAAGAACAAAATCGGAGGGCTGACACTACCCAACTTTAAGACTTTGTATAAATATACATTAATCAAGTCAGTGACATACTGGTGAAATAATAAACAAATAGATCAATGGAAAAGAATAAAGAGAGCAGCAAGAGATCTCCATAAATATAGTCAACTGATATTTGAAAAAGAAGTCAAGACAGTACAGTGGAACAAAGACAATCAGTTTAACAAATGGTTCTGGAGCAACTGGAGATCCACATGCAAAAAACTGAATCTAGACACAGACTTTACACCTTTCATGAAAATTCAAATGGGTCATAGACAAAAATGTAAAACATAAAACTCCTAAAAGATAACATAGGAAAAACGTAGTTGATCTTAAATATGGTGATTCCTTTTAAGATGCAATACCAATGACACAATCCATTAAAGAAATAAATGAGTAATCCATACTTCATTAAAATTAAGAACTTCTGCCCTGTTGAAAAATAACAAAAGAACTAGAAGACAAACCACAGATGGGAAAAAATATTTGCAAATAACATATCTGATAAAGGACTATTATTTAAAATTATCCAAAATACAAAGAACTCTTACAATGCAACAAGAAAAAACAAAGATTAAAAAATGGGCCAAAGATCTGAACAAACACTTCGCCAAAGAAGATATGCAGATGGAATATAAGAATATGAAAAGATGCTCCACATCATATGTCATCAGGGATATGCAAATGAAAACAATGAGATACCATAACATGCCTAATAGAATGGCCAAAATCCAGAACATAGACAACACCAAATGCTGATGAGAATGCTGAGTAACAGTAATTCTCCTACACAGCTGGTGGGAAAGAAAAATGGTTCAACCACTTTGGAAGGTGGTTTGGCAGTTTCTCATAAAACTGAATATAGTCTTGCTGTACCATCTAGCAATCATGCCACTCGATATTTATCCAGAGTAGGTGAAAAGTTATGTCTACACAAAACCCTGCACACAGCTGTGTATAGCAGCTTTATTCCTTTTTTTTTCAGTAAAACTCATCTTTATTTCATAGGAGCTAGTCCAGAATTACAATCCTGAATGCAAACTACAATGCAGTAGATAACATTTTATTGAAAAATAGTTTCATTATTAAAATCTCATGATTTAGATAGCTATTCCTTTATCTTTATTTTTATTTATTTTCATTTTAATTAAGGTCTCATTGATATACACTCTTATGAAGGTTTCACATGAAAAACAATGTGGTTATTATATTCTCCCATATTATCGAGCCCCCCCCCCATATTATGATTAGTACACATGGTGTGAGGGGGATCATGGGGAAGACAGCATAGCATAGAGAAGACAAATAGTGACTCTGTGGCATCTTACTACACTGATGGGCAGTTTTATTGCTAATTGCCAAAACTTGGAAGCAACCAAGATGTCCTTCATTAGGTGATTGGATAGGTAAACTGTGCTACATCCAGATAATTAATATTATTCAGTGCTAGAAAGAGATGAGCTATCGAGCCATGGAAGAATATGGAGGAAACCTAAATGCATATTGCTGGGTGAGAAAGCCAGAAATTTTACTGTATGATTCCAAGTATATGACATTCTGGAGAGGGCAAAACTCTGAAGCAATAAAAAGATTAGCAGTTTCTATGGGTTAGAGTGGGGGGACAGAGGAATGGGCAGGGCACAGAGGATTTTTAGGGTTAAAAATATAGTGAAAATACTCTGTGATATTATAGTGATGGACATATGTCATTATACTTTTATCTAAACCCATAGAAAGTATGACATCAAGAATGAGACATTAGGCAAATTTTGGACTGTAGGTGATTGTGATGTGTAAATTTAGGTTCTGACTTGGTTTAATAAAGAAAAGAAAAAAAAGAAGGTACAATTCTGGTAAGGGATGTTGATAATGGGGGAGGCAAGTTTGGGAGCAGGGGTACATGGGAATCTTTGTACCTTCCACTTAATTTTGTTGTAAACCTAGAATTGCTATAAAAAATAAAATATTAAAAAAAAAACTACTAAGAATAAAACTCTAGATCCAGATGGCTTCACAGCTGAATTCTACTAAACATTTAAAAAAGAGCTAATTCCCATACTTCTTCAAGTATTCCAAACAGCAGATGAGGAGGGAATACTTCCAAACTCATTCTATTAGGCCAGCATCACTCAAATACCATACTAGAGAGACACTATAAAAAAGAAAATTATAGACCAAATCCCTGATGAACATACAAGCAAAAATCATCAATAAAGTATTAGCAAACTGAATTAAAAAATACATCAAAAAGATCATCCATCAAAACCAAGTGGAATTTATCCCAGGAGTGCAAGGGTGGTACAATATTCATAATTCAATCAGGATCATACACAACATTAAAAAGATAAAAACCACATGATCATCTCAATAGATGCTAAAAAGGCATTTGACAAAATTCAATATCCATTCATGATAAAAACTCTCAACAAAATGGGTTTAGAGGATACATACCTCAACATAATAAAAGCCATATGTGACAAACCCACTAATTAACATCATCCTTAAGAACAAAAAGCTGAAAGCTTTCCTCTAAGATCAGGAACAAAACAAGGATGTCCACTCTCACCAGTTATATTTATCTAATAGTGGAGGTCCTAGCTACAGTAGTCAGAGAACACAAAGAGATAAAACCATCAAAAATTGATAAGAAGTTAAACTGTCACTATTTGAAGGTGACAGGATATTATACATAGAAAACCCTAAAGACTCAACCAAAAAATTATTAGAACTAGTAACAGAGTTCAGCAAATTGCACACAAAATTAATACACAGAAATCTGTCACATTCCTATATACTAACAACAAACGAGCAGAAAGAGAAATCAGGTAAAAACTCCATTTACAATTACATTAAAAAGAATACCAAGGAATAAACCTAACAAAGGAGGTGAAAGACCTTTACTCTGAAAACTACAGGACACTCATAAGAGAAATTAAAGAAGACACCAATACATGGAAATCTATCCTGCGCTCATGGATAGGAAGAATTAATATTGTCAAAATGGCCAACCTGCCTAAAGCAATCTACAGATTCAATACAATCCCTATCAAAATACCAATAGCATTCTTCAATGAACTTTAACATAGATAGTTCTAAAATTCAAGTGGAACCACAAAAGACCCCAAATAGCCAAAGCAATCCTGAGAAAGAAGAACAAAGCTGGAGGGATTACACTCTCTGACTTCAAGCTCTACTAAAAAGCTACAGTAACTAAAACAACTTGGTACTGGCATAAGAACAGACCCATAGATCATTGGAACACAATGGAGAACCCAGATTTAAACCCACATATACATGGTCAATTAATATATGATAAAGGAGCCATGAATATACAATAGGGAAAAGACAGCCTCTTCAACAACTGGTGCTGGGAAAACTGGACAGATACATGAAAAAGAATGAAACTGGATTATTGTCTAACACAGACACAAAAGTAAACTTGAAAGGGATCAAAGACTTGAATGTAAGACATGAAACCATAAAACTATTAGAAGAAAACATAGTCAAAAATCTCCTGACCATAAATAAGCATGAGCAATTTTTTCCTGAACACATCTCCTCGGGGAAGGGAAACAAAATAAAAAATGAACAAGTGGGACTATATCAAATTTAAAAGTCTCTTACAGCAAAGGAAACCATCAATAGAACAAAAAGGCCACCTACAGTATGGGAGAATATATTCATAATTGATTTATGATAAGGGGTTAACATCCAAAATATAAAAAACTCATATGACTCAACACCATGAAAACAACCCAATTAAAAAATGGGAGGAGGACCTGAATGCACATTTTCCCAAAGAAGAAATACAGACGGCTTACAAGCACATGAAGATATGCTCCACACTGCTAATCATCAGGGAAATGCAAACCAAACCTCAATGAGATATCACCTCACACCAGTTAGAATGGCCTCCACCCAAAAGACAACAAATAACAAGTGTGGATGACGATGTGGAGAAAAGGGAACCCTCCTAGACTGTTGGTGGGAATATACCTTGGTGAAGCCACTGTGCAAAACAGTATGGAGGTTCCTCAAAAAATTAAAAATATAAATACCATAGGACCCAGTAATCCCACTTCTAGGAATTTGCCTGAAGAAAACAAAAGCCCGATTCAAAAAGATATACACACCCATATGTTTAGTGATGCATTATTTACAATAGCCAACATATGGAACAACCAAAGTGCCTGTCAATAGATGAGTGGATAAAGAAGATGTGGTACATACACACAATGGAATATTATTCAGACATAAAAAAAGAAATCTTGCCATTTGTGACAACATGGATGGACCTAGAGAGTATTATGCTAAGTGAAACATCAGGCAGAGAAAGACAAATACCGTATGATTTCACTTATATGTGGAATATAAAAACAAAGCAAACCAAAATGAACAAATTAGCAGTAGACTCACAGACACTGAGAAGTGACTAGTGGTTACCACAGGGGAGGGGAATGGGTGGGGATGCGTGGAGAGTAAGGGGGATACAAGGGAAGAAAATTCACAGCCATAATATAGGTCAGTTACAGGGATGGTTGTATAACATGGCAAATATAGCCAATGATTCTGTAAAATCTTCCTATGTTGACAGATAATAATTGTAGTAGTGAGGATGAGATTTAATAATATTCGGGCAACTGATGATCTATCTACTGTGTTGTATACTTGAAACCAATATAAGATTACATATCAAAGATACTTCAATAAAAAAATTAAGCTAACAAGATAATAGAGAATAAAATAAAATACAAATAAAGTAGGAAAGCAGAAAAAAGAAAAAAGGTATGAGACAAACAGAATACAGAGTAAGATAGAATATTTAGATCTAATAATATCAGTAGTCAATACACATAAATGGACTAAATAACACAACTGAAAGAAAAAGATTGTCAGCCTGAAAAAACAGCAAAGCTTTCAAATGAAATGTTAAATATAAAAACAAATTTTGAAAGCGGAGGGATGGAAAAAGATTTTAAGCAAGCATTAACAAAAAGAAGTATTATGAAATGACATCAATATCAGATAAAGGAGACTTCAAAGTAAGTTTCTAGAAACAAGAGACATTTCATAATAAGATCACTCAAAAAATATATAAAACAATTATGAATTTGCATATACTTAATAACAGAGCCTCAAAATATACAAAGCAGAAGCTGACAGAACTTGAAGGAAAACAGACAAATCCATAATCAGAATATGTCTGAGAGCTCTCTGTTAAAATATGTAGGTTTTCAAAGGGAAAAAAAAAAGATAAAGAAGACTTGAACAAATGGTCAAATTTACCTATTTAACTGCATCCCCAAACTGTAATATTCATTCTTACCAAGTGTATCTGTAATACTTCCTAAAAGGAACCTTAAGATGGCCCACCCATAAAGCTAATCTGAACACATTTCAAAGATAAAAGGCACTGAGATTTTATCCTCTGACTAGAGTAGAATTAAACAAGAAAGATATGAAATAAACAAAAGAAATAAACTAGAAACACCTCCAAATGTTTGGCAATTAAGTAATATATTTCTATATAATCCATGGGAAAGATGAAATTACATGGAAATTTTTTAAATATCTGAATTGAATGAAAACTAAAATATGGCACATCAAAAAATGTGTAAGGTACCAGCTAAGACATATTAAAAGGAAAATCTGTAGCGTTAAATAAATATATGAGGAAAGAATAAAAACTAAAATAAATTATCTAGGCTTCCATCTCAAAGAGTTAAAGAAGAGAAAATTATACTTGACAGTAAAATGAAAGAATAGAGATAGAAACAAAAATTAATGAATAAGATGAAGAAAAGACAAAGTTGGTTCTTTGAAAAGATCAGTGAAGTAAACCCTTGGTGGAAATGACAGAAAAATAGAGACCACAAATAAAATAATATTGTAGTTAAATGGCATTTCACCCATAGGGGTGATGAAGGCTATGAGAATAGTACTGCCACTGGAAAACAACTAGAAAAGTAGACAAAATGTATGAAGCAATTATTTCAGACAGTGTACAATAGGCAACACAGAACTGATTCCCCAAGAAATGACAAACAAATAAGGAACCCTAGGATTAGTAAACTAGGATTGCCCCAGGTTACTATCTTGTGTAAATTCCAACCCAGAATAAGGAGACAGAACCCAAACAGGACCCATAGACTTGTTAAGGATACAGAGACATACCTTCAAGGAGGCCAAAGTGGCTAGAATTTGCAGTGCATTAGACCAGAGAGAAGGAAGTTGTAGAAATGGGTCCAGAAATCTGCAGATAGCTGTCCTAGATTTTCTGACACTTTCTGATCTATAAACATGTGAGGTGAAATTCCACAGGACCAGAGAAAAACACGCTGGAGAACAACAGAAATCTTGAATATCATACAAGTGGAGAAATAATATTCCACTAGCCAGAGTGTAGATACTTTGCATGTAAGGCATTGTATATTGCAGCTAAATTTGCCATAGAGCAAGGGTACTCTGGATCCATTCTAACAAAGCTTAAAAGCAAGCCTTGATACTTGGCAAAATATTATCTGATTAGGTTAGATCATGACCACATGAGGGTGTATTATACTCTTCTGTTTTAATGGGTGCTTAAAACTTTCTATTCAAAGACTAGAAAAAAAAATATTTGAAAATCCATTAATAAGTCTGTTATTTGAAACTCACCATAAAATCCCAATGTTTTTCAATCCAATCCACATAAGCCTATTGACAGAAAATACCTGAAACCTTATACCAAAAGACTACTTCAAATACAACCAACAATAATTTTATTTCTTTGGGGAAAACACACACATTCTGAATTTTAATTAAAGTAAGTTAACTGGGTTAATATTCCTCAGCAGTGGTCAATAATTGGCCCTATCAATATAGTTACCAAATGTGCTAAACTGCATAACTAAGGTCAACTATGCTCACTAGGGGCAGAGAATCAAGCATAGATCTATGGATGCTATAGACCAAGTGTTTGTAAACAGATTGGTTGTATATTCCTGACACAGTAATTCCCTATTTATAATGCCAAGGATGAAATAATATTTCTCATCAAAATTCCAGATACATTTACTTGCACCTGTAACTCACACCAAGTTTTACAACTAAGTTATCAGAATTCAAAGGTGGTAAATAAAAATTGAAACCAATCTCTCATTTACCATGATAGTTAATGCCCAATATATGCATAGTAATATGCTTGATTAATATATCTCTTATTTAGCAATGTTATAGAGCACAACATTTGCTCCTATTATTACTAAGGATCTTCTATGTGCTAAGAAGCATGCCAGTTGTATTTACCTATTTTGTCTCTTTTAATTCTCCCAGAGTACTTAAACATAAAGTTATTGTTATCTCCTTTGGATGTTTTGGGGGATTTTTTTCTTGCTTTGTGGGGAACAGGGGTTGGGTTTGGGGCTCTTTTCTTATGGTTTGATCTTATTTTGTTTTTGCTTTGAGAAAACTGAACTCTGAAGTTCAAAAGTCACAAAGTCAATGTGTAATAAAGCTGAAATTTGAACTCAGGTTTGTCCACATCCTTTCAACTACAGCACACTGCCAGTTAAGATCTGATTGCAGTATCATTTTCAAATAAAATCTTCAAAACAGAAAATAAATATCTACACAGACTCATTTCTTAAATATTATCAAAAGATTTAATCCCATCTTACTACAGGTAGATCTATTCAACTAAATATCTTGGAATTTTCATCATGCCGGTCTTCAAAAATTCCCAATCATCATTTCCAGTCCCCCCATTTTTAAGAGAAGATATTAAAAGATACATACAATTGGGAAGAGGGAAAAAAGCAAGAGAAATTCAGAATGTCAGTGCCTCCCCCTAAAAAAGCATATAACCCACCCACTATGCCAAAGGTTAAGTCATTTAGTCAAGTTCAAAGATCTTCAAAGACTTCTTAGATCCAGATAAGCCCATATGTTACCAAAATTCTGTGAAAAAGCTATTACTTTCCAATCTGCTTCTCATGTTTAAGATACAGAACACACAGATGCTTGGCATCACTCATCAGTCTTCCTAAATTTTCACACCAATAATCAAGGTCCCCCAATAACTTTCCTATCTAAAAATCCTAGAAATGTCTTTATTCCATCACTGCCTGGTTCACTTGTTAAATCTGAAAGTAACCATAAAGACCATTTAGTTACTGTACAATAAGTGTTAATTTGCTAATTTCTTCACAGGTAATCAATTAAAATGTAAAATATTGGATAAAATTAGTTGCACTAAATTTAACAGCTGCTCCATAAGCATAATTAGTTTCACAAGGGCCATATGTAGTCTGAACAGAGACAGGGTTGAAACAAATAGACAGATCTTAAGCAAGTTTGAGAAAATGTGCATTTAATTAGCAGGTGGCACTACAACTGCATAACGTTTTATACATTTATATTTATGAAGTGACAGAAGATCTAAAGGCTTTTTAAAATGGCGTTTATTGTTTGAATGGGAACTGTTTTGCTGCATGCTCAAGTGATTTAAATCCTTATAGTTCTGCTTTGAAAAAAATCATAAATGGTGAAAGAAAACATGTGGAAAACTGTAAAACTAGAAAGAATTTGCGACAAAAAACAGATACACATACCATAACTAAAAGGAAACTACACTTAATTAAATGTACACTACATCTGGAATATCAGCCTAATAAAATGTGAAACTATTAATTTTCATTGTTCTAGAGGAAATGAGGTCAGTGTCATTTAATAATTCCTCCAATTACATTGGACTAAGTCACTGGACTACATGTTCTGGACACCATCTAATCTTAAAATGCTATATACTTTACAATATCCTTAAGTTAAACTTTTTAAATAAAGGCATTTGAATTACAAAGGAGTAAAAGAATAAAATCAGCAAAAGAAATTCTTTAGCAGCTGGGAGCTACCAGCATTATATTTTAAACATTATGACTTTTGGATGAGGTTTTTCATGGATGCCCATAATAAGTAAGAGATCACACTTGTTAGTTCTTATTAGCACTAAAATCATCACTTTAAACATAGAAACAAATATGTAATTTTAAGAATTGAAATGTATAGCTGGCCAATAATTTCATTAGTAGGCATACATTTATCATTATTTTTTGAAACTTTAAAAATACTATTATTTTGTCAAAGGCAAAATGTTTTAAGACGTCCTTAATTAATAGGGCCAGACTAACATTTGTACGAAAAAATAATTTTCCAAAACAAAATAGAACAATTAAGCAAATTCCTGCATTGTCTATTTCTATGGGGCGGGGGAGAAAAGTGCTTCCTTATCAGCTAAGAGAAACAGTACCTAAAAATTTTACTGTTTCTTCACCAAACTAAATAATGTACCATTCTCCTTAGGTATCAAAGACACTAAACTTCAATTTTTCCTTTAAACAATAAAGTTCTTACACACAAATTTAAATGATTAAACACAAATTTTGATTGTGGTATTCTACTTTTGGAAATAAAATATCAACATAACACTTTCTAATGTGCAAAACTTAAATCTATATATGAAAATTTTTATGTGTTCATATAATTCTTGCTTCAAAAAATTTTGATTGTAAAATCCAACTATGACAATTATATAATTAGAACTAATAATTACTTTATATTCAAAAAGAAAAAAGAAAAAAACTGACCACTTTGCCCCAAATAATTAAAAGTTCTTTTAAATTAAAATTTTCCTTTAAAAAATTACTTACACATAATCAATAAAAACTAAAAGAAACAAAAATCTCAACATCCCTTAATTTTATAGCAAATACTGTAATTATAAAACTGGAAGAAAAACTTCAGACACTAAGCAGTTTAAAGTTATTTACTAAAAATGTTTTTAATTATTTTTTAAAAGCCTCAAGTAACTTGTTGCAAAGCTTCATTCAATGCAATTACATAAAACATAACTTCAGTGGACAGACTGATAGTTTATAAATCAGATTGCATTCTTCTGCCTTCAAGTAAGATTTCCAATTCCCTTGTTTTTTGCTGCTCTTCCAAATCTGTGAACAAGTTCTAAATTGCTTATATCAATATTTTAGTTGCCCAGCAAAGGCTTTAATGGTAATAAAAGAATCGAAGAAAGCAAGATGCCAAGGCACAATACATAACTCAATGATCATCATATCTTATAAGTGAATAATAGTATCAGGTACACCCAGCATTACTGTGTATTGTTTTGTACCATATTGTATTGTATGCTCAGATACTAGAAGAAACAATACCGGAATCTAAGTGTATATTAATTTATTTCTTGATTTGGTGTGTGTCCTCTAAAAATAATCTTTGTGTGATTTTCCCCCCATAAACATTTAACAGGAAGCAGAAATGATTTTTAAAAGAGAACTATGTCTTTAAGATCTTGTCTCAGATACAAGAACATAGGCAATGTAAAAAGAACATCTTAAATCGTTAAATGAAAATTCAAAAATCATACTTTTTCCTGGTTTTCCCACTGGATCTTTACCCTGAATATTTCCAAAGTGATTTGATAAAGGTAATAATCCCAAATTCAAGTTCAAGGTATAAATAATTCATTGTAGTACTATAGGAAATAGCATCAACAATTAAAGAAAGTAAAACCTGTAAGTGGCAGCCCTAAAAGTAGGCACCCAGCATGTGTGGGTTTTTAACAATAAAAACAAAAAGAAATCTTTAGGCTCTTATTCAAACTTATAAATTATCATTTTACTTTTTACTTTTGTATAACTTCTTTTTTCTTCAAAGGTCCTTCAAAAAAAGAAATGGCTTTGGAGGCCGAGTCCCAGAACAAGGGTTCTTTCACGTCCCAGCCTTTCTAAAAAGTCAGGTTGCTGTGCCTCCGAAGGCCGCCTCCTCCACCAAGCCCGCACCCTGACCTCTCCAGCCAAGCCCCTCATTCAGTAACTGCGGGAGCTGTCGCGTGCTCTCTGGGTCAGAGCTGACAGCAGCAGGTGGGCATGTGTACTGGCTGGTGCTGAAGCCCCTGAAGCTGTGATACTCCCAAGAGTCCAGGGACTATTAGGCAGATGGTCATCGACATCAGCATTGCTTGTTGGGGTGCAGTTATCCTGTCAGATCCCAAAGGGAAGGCCTTCAGTGCTGGTTGAAAGTACCACCAATGAATTTGTCCCCTGACCGGGTAACACACAGCAAAAGTGGGGCTTATGGGTGTTCTGGACATACATACGGACACAGACAGAATGCAGTCCTTCAGATACTGCAAGACTGAAAAGACAAACATGGGTTGTCACTGACAACCAAGTGAGTAATTGTGGCCTTCTTCTCAGGCTCCAAACGTACCAATAAATCCCCCAGAGAAAAGAACAGGTTCTGTGTTTCATCTGGGGAAGGAGAGTGTAATTAAAAAAAGAAAAAATAGGGGATATGATAAGCCAAATTGGGAAATGAACTAAACAAATATTTTAAACAGTTCTTTTTACTCCTCTCATAATTGGGCCAATACACACTTTCAACCTAACCCTGGAATAAGCACCATATATGCAGAAGTGCATAAAACTTACCTGTATATTGCCCATTTTTCCCAAGGCATTGTCAGATCCATAACCTTATGAGAGTTTCACAGCTACTCTAAGGTGGTTATTTCACGGGTGGAAAGTGAACCTTAAAAAAGTCCTAATGATTTGCCCAGCATCATCAGCCAAGTCAGTGATGGAGCTAGGACCTTGCCTAGTTGCTCTAGCTTTAGTCTTTCAGGACGAGGATGGTTTCAAAGAGGCAAGAATTGTCTTTATGAAACAATTAGATAATCATAAAAATCAGTATACAATAAGACTTAAGTACCAAAGAGAAATTCACAACCTTTTGTAATTAAAAAAGAAATAGTTCTTTTTCCACAAGCACCATAAATGTTTCTGTGATTAAACTGAGATGGTTTTGTGAGAAGGAATTAAAATTAGCTCATTTGAGAAGTCTGTGCTTCCTACCAGTTTTTTGTTTATTTCTGATATACCTTGGCTTCTCTCTAGTTAAATATAGCTATTCTTCAGAACAGAAAAATACTCTTAAAGTCAGCTGTCAATCAGTGCGTAAGTTTTGGATTATATATTGATATCATATCATTACCTTTAGGGTATTAATGTTAGTGTTAATTACCTCATACTAATACCTGTAGGGCTATTACTCTTTCTAGTATCATGTAGAAGTGACTAAGTCCATCAGGTCTCACAAATGACAGGAAGAGTCTTGCACTGTTTACATCACAGTTCACAATATTGGTGGTGCTCTCTCTCTATCCATCTATCTCTATATCTATATCTATAGATATGGAATAGAGAAGAAAGACGGTGCAACACATGTGGACAACAAGGTATTATTTATGTGAAATGTGTAACTCAGTTATGTGATGTTAATGAATATAGAAGTTCTGGCTGGATGGAATCACAGAGGACCCAAATCAGGGCACCTCCTTGATAGCTCATAACAGTTGATCATTCATACCCTAAAAAGGAAGTTACTCCCTGTTTAAAAGCAAGTCATTCTATTAATGGATGGCTGTGGTCTGAACATTTTCTTGGTTGAACCAAAAATACATAAATCTACCTTACTGGCCCTGGTTTGGCATACAGGATAAACAAAATAACTCAAACTTATGTATTATAACATCTTTCTCATAATTTGTAGTAGTATGAATCTGTAAACAAATAAGAGCTTTTTCCAAATAAACTTGTCTGCTCACTAGAAAAAAAAATGGCTTCAGTATATAATTATAGTATATAATTATGTCTATTTTAATTGATATTTTCCTTTTTAAACAAAAAAAGCAAAAACATAACTTTCCAACTAAATCAACATTCCAATAAATAACCCATAAGTTCACTAGAAAAATCAACTTAGATAATATAAAGGTACAAAGGGAAGAAGAGGTTACATTTAAAAAAAAAAATAACGTTGCAAGTGTAATTTTACTTCAAATTAGTGCTGAAAAAATAAGAATATTAAAGCCCAGTTTATTCTCTTAAAAATAACAGAAGAAAAACCAGTTTAGTCTCTTGAAAAGTATTTTTAGAATCTACAAATTATCACCCAGAACTTCCATTATAAACAAACAGAAAGCAAACTACTTTCACATTAAATTACTTACATTTATCTGCATTAATACAGATTAAAGTGGAAGGAGTATTAGAACTGGAAACAGTGACAATCGGCAAACTGATATAGAATACAAAATAAACTTAAAAATCAGCAATTGGAAAGTATCAAATGAGAATACTGTGGGACCATATTCAAAAATGCACTCTATAGCATTACTATACAGCTCTATACACCACACCACAATTGATACTCATAAAGATCTCAAATCACCAGCAAAAAGAATACAACTGGACTTGAACTTCCCAAAGAAAGAAAGAAAACTGCTACTCATGAAAAATAAAAGCTGAAATACCTATCCTTAAGGGAGGAATAGGATTCAAAACATAATCAGAAAAAAAGGAATTCTAATTATTATTTGAACCATTCTTTCCTTAAACACAAAGCACTCAATCTGGGCAAAAAGAAACTTAAAAAAGGTTTCCACACAAATTCTTGAAGTACTTTCCATTAACACCTAGCCTACAACATTAGCTCTGAGAGTTTAACCTAAGACTGCCTTAAGTACTCATGTTTGGGCCTCAGTAAGCAGATCCAAAATACCAAGAAGAATGTGTTATGAAAGGATTTAAAACAAAGTTTATAATCTCAGACCTACTGACAAGCCAATATGAACCGCAGTTGAAGAGCAGACCTACCACCCTAAGATATTTATAAAATTAGCTTATGTTTCATTATGTCAGTTTTATGTTTGACATTATGAACTTTACAAATGATTTGTAATTAACTTTAAAAATTCAGAAGATAGGAGCACACCAGACACATTCCTGCCTTACAATGTTTACATTAGCTCTTCCCAATGTCTTCATACTGTTCCCCAGACATCTTAGACTCCGTCACTTCCTTCAAATCTCAGCCTATCATCGTTTCATTAAGCTCTACCATTTCCACTCTGTTAAATATTGAAAATTGACCTCTCCCCCAACCTCCACAACTCCCAATGTTTCATATTTTGTTCTATTTTTTTATTGTATTAAATAAATACATCTATATAATTTACTTACTTATCATACTTGTTGTTCATTGACTATCCTCCTTTCTAGAATGTAAGCTCTACAAGGGCAATTTCTTTTACTAACTGACATATCCCAAGTGCCTAGAACTGTTCTTGCCACATAGAAGGTACTCAAATTATTTGTTAAAAATAAATATAATTCATATACTACTTTCCCTGTCTTCTAATCTTGTGTGATTATTTAACATTTTTCCTTAATAAATTCACTTAAGTATTTATCTACTTTGTTACTTTCAATGTACCTAAATGACCATAATAAATATTAGAAATTAATGACATTTTCTCTTCTTCCTTAGAAAACAGCACATGTATAACTAAAGGATAAATTAATAACACTATAAACTATTTTGGCTCAAATTTACATTGTTTTGTGTATGCATCGTACCATACTATGGTAATAACACCTAAGAAAACTCACGATGAAAATTTCAATGAAGTGTACTCTTGTATCATCAGTTTCAACAAAACAAATACATATATTCTCAATCTTTGCAAGGAATTATCCAAAAAGAGCCATAATTTGCGGCATTTTCTCAACTCTGGGATCACTCTGCCATCACTCCCTTCCAAATATAGATACTTCCCCTAGAGTTAGGAATTTCTCTCATGTATCGAGAATTCTGATGCTATGCCAATTTCTATTACAAATTTCCAAAAAGGATCCTCGCTATGCCACATTTACCAAATTTGTTTTGCTCCCTTGTCCTTATGTGGGGAAGGAAGTTGGTTCAAAGAGGCAGGGAAGTCAGAGTACAAGGTAAGGAAGGAATTCATTAAAGCCAGAGTAGCAAGGAATGGCAGCTGCCTTGCAGGCAGCAAAGAGCGAGGAAGAACAAAGAGGTGAGGGAAGTTCACTGAACTCCTTCTAGGCATAGGGCACCTCCCTTGCCAACTCTTAAAGCCAGTGTTCTCTTGGATCTGCACGGTGTGGGAACTAAGTCCCCACCACCCCAGGACTTGATGGAGGTGCAGAGCACTGGATGGAGTGAGACTATGTTCTGAGAACTTCTCAAAGGCAAAGAAAGGAGATTTTCAGGCAGGCTACTAAGGAGCAGGTATAGTTGCAGTTCCATCTGGGTGATGGGAACTTGCAAGCCCAAGCGAGAGCTCTCAGCAGCCCCTCCCCACTAATCTAAGGTGGGACAGAGATAGAGTGAAGGCTTGTGCTTAAACTTAGAGAATAAAATGAAATAGTAAAGTAATAAGGACGCTTACCACTGGAAGAGCACAGAGACAAAACGAAGTTGAGCAGTTGGAGGTTTATTTAAAGTTAAAAGGCGCACACTCAAAGAAGGGGGAGTGTGGGCAACCTTAAAAGAAGAGGTACACGGAAAAGCTGGGATTCCATCTTATAAGGAGTTTCAATAACAGGATAAAGGTAAAGGGTCAGGGACGTAGGCTTGTTAGGCAGTCTCACAATGTCTATCTCCAGCGAGAGACAGGATGTCATTGTCTATAGCTAGTACTCTGGGTAATTCTGCAGGACAAACTTTTTGTTTTTCTCTAAGATAGTGGCTACTCCCAAGTACTGGGAACACATCAGTTAAGACTGCTTGCCCTGCCTTAAGATAAGTCAGTGGCTGGTTACCAGGGGATGTTATGAACCTAACCCCCCAAATCTCTGCTCTTAGCCTCAAGATAAATCCCTCTCGTTCCCACTATGCTATTCACATTTCAGCATTTTTAGGAAAATTAATCATAATGCTTGTCTCATGTCTCTGCCCTCTCACCTGCATTAGTTATGTCAAGTCTCAAGGTCAGCCCAGATTCACAGCATGTGGATTGAACTCACATTTCAAAGGACTTGACTCTGGGAGTCTTTGGCTCTCTGGTTTTATCTGGCTAAGTCTTTGAGTCCCATTTAGTGGGCTTACAGGCCTTTTTCTCCCTCCACCCGCTCATATCTATTTTTCTGCCTAAAACTTAGAGCCCCAATTAACATCTAATGCTCCTCAGTACAGTTTGAGAAAAAATTTTCATTAACTTGCAGGACCTGAAATGATTTTGTGAATCATCTAGCTCAGTGACTCTCAACCATGGCCACTCATCAGTCACCTTAGTTTTTAAAATTATATATATGACAAAAAAATGAACCTTGACCTACACTTCAGATTTTATACAAGTTTAACTCCAAGTAGATCACAGACTTAAAAGTAAAACATAAAATTGTAGAATGTCTAGAAGAAAACATAGGAGAAAAAAGCTCTGGAATCTAGTGTTTAGGAAAGAGCTCTTAGATTACCAAAGCACAATCCATAAAAGGAATAACTGATAAATGGGATTTCATCAAAGTTTAAAGTTTTTGCTCTGTGAAAGACCCTGTGAAGAAAACGAAAAGACAAGCTAAAGACTGGAAGTAATACTTGCAGGCCACATATCTGACAAATAACTAAGATCTAGAACCCTGGTTGCCAACGGGGGTGGTACCACCCACTGGTAGGTGCTGAAGAAATCTGAGGAGGCGTTTTTGGTCCAAAACATATTAAGGGGGCATTGGGGACCAGCTGCCGCTATCCCCTTGGGCAATACTCGCATGAATGCGATGAAAGGTTTGGTTACTCTACAGTGAATTTGATCAAAGCCAAGATTATTTCTGCATTCGTGTCAAAACTTGACTTGTACAAACGAAATTTGAGTCGAAGGCAATTTTATCAGTTTCCAAATCTTTCTTCAGTGGAAACAAATGATGACGACATTCTGGTTTATGGCCAGCATTTGGAAGCACTTAAAGAAGATTTTATAAATAGATTTCAGGATTTACTCAACATGATTATTCCAGGCGGGGCCCTAGAACCTCCCTCAAACCTACAAGTAACAGAAATATCACTGCAGGAGAAGTTGACAGAATTATCAACAAATGAAGAGTTGAAATTGAAATTTAAAAAATGGATATCAAGAATTTTGGCTTCAAAGGTAAGTTCCAATATTATATCCAGCTTTATGGACTGTAGCAAAGAAGTTTTTCATTGCGTTTCCATCATCATATTTAGCTGAAAGAGGATTTAGCCTGGTCAGCAATCTGACAAAAAGAAACCAATCATCAATAGTGGAACATGGCGATTTAAGATTGCTGATGACAAAAACGACACCAAACATCAAAAAATTAGTGTCATCTCACCAAGCTCAACCCTCTCACTAATGAAGGTTTCATTTATTTTTTAAAATAATATACACTTTTTAAATTTTTTAAATTGTAATTATACTTTGAGCAATACATTAATATTGTTAATTTCTTCTAATCAAATAATTTGAAAAAAACCTGTCCTTGTTTTATATATAGTATAGTATAATTCACCTAAAGGGGTGTTATGGAATCAACTCTTTGAAAAAGTGGCTGCTGAGCCAAAAAAGGTTGGGAACCTACGGTCCAGAATATATAAAGAACTCTAGAAACACAACAGGAAAAAAACAACTCAAAACTCATGAGAAAAAAAAAATTTCCATTACAAAATGAACAAAAACATTAACAGAAATTTCAGGAGAGGATATAAAGATAGCACATAAGCATATGAAAAGATGTTCAATATCATTAGCCATTAGGGAAATTAAAAATAGTCAAATATCACTGTACACATCAGAATGACTAAAATGGAAAATAGCAACAACAAATGCTAGCAAGATACAGAGAAACTAGCAAGGATAAAATAAAAAGGCATAAGAAGTGGCAATAAATTTATCTCTATTTGTAGATATACTTGGAAAACTCAAGCCATTCAAAACAACTCAGCAAGATAATAATCCAAAAAGAATTCAACAGGTCACAGGATATATAAAACTAACACTTAAAATTAATACCATTCATATTTACAAATAAACCATAATATAATATATGAAAAAGTTCCATTTGAGATAGTAATTTAAACAATAAATATTTAGGAATAAACATAACAATAAATCTTTAAAACCTAATAAGAGAAAAAAAACCATAAAGCACTCCTGAAAAACATTAGAAGCTGGAACAAACAGAAAGACATCCCTTGTCATTGGTTAGGCCATCTCAAATTTATTAAGGTGTCAATCCTTAATTTACCAAGTTTATGCAATAGCAATAAAAATTTCAATGAGTACATCTATGGAGCTAGAAAAGTTGAACCTGAACTTCGTATGGAAAAATAAACACCCAAGGATAGCTAAGAAAATAGTGAAAAGCAAAGAACTCTCAAGGGGGAATAGCTCTACCAGATATTAAAACATACTACAGAGCCTCTATAATTAGAGCAAATTTGTACTGGCACATGAATACACACACAAACAAAAGGAATAGAACAGAAAGTGCAGAAATATACCCAACTACATGTAAAAATCTAGTATATGATAAAGGTGATAACACTGAGATAAAGACAGTCTTTTAAAAAAATGGTTTAGGGATAACTGCATATTTACTTGGAAGAAAATAAAGATCTATACACCACACCATGTATAAGAATAAACTTCAACTGGATAAGAGATCTAAATGTAAAAATAAAATTCTCAAAATTACCAGAAGACCACATGGGTGAATTCCCCTATAAGCTGGATATAGGGAAAGGCTCTGTGACTATGGCCAAAATTCCAGGTACAAGACTGCGAAATTTGATTAAACTGGGAGAAAATATTTGCCAACTTATCACAAGATAAAGTGATAAAACTCCAGTTAAAAACCAAGCAGAAGGATTGACTTCCGGGAAGATGGCGGTGTGAGCAGGGAGGCAGAAATCTCCTCCCAACACTATATTTATCTACGAAAACACAGCAAATACATCCATTCCTAAAAGAGAGACGAGAATACACAGGAAAGCGCACAGCGTGCAGCTATACCCAAGAGCCCTCGGCACTCCAAGAGGCGGGTAAGATACGGAGCCGCGACCCGGCGGGAGCCGGGAAGGAGTGGAAGTACACCCTGCGAAGTAGCCAGCCCCGGTGATCTGCGCGGGGAGCGCTGACCCACATTGCGCAGTGCAGCGGAGATTGGAGAGACAGAGGGGCAGGATCTGAGCAGGGAACGCGCCAGGGTGCTTGCAGCCGGCTCCCGGGAAGGAAAAAAAAAAAGCGCGCGCTTTCTTCAGCAGTCTTAAAGAGACAGGAGCCCAGCGGAGGAGCCGGATCGCCCCAGCAAACTCAGCCCAGCAGGCTGGGAGTCCTGGGGAGTATCAGACGCCTTAGCTGGCGAATGAGGAAGCATAGCCATACTTACAATTCTCACTGAGATCAACAGCCTCCTATTCGTTACCACCCCTGCCAGGGCAATAAAGGGCCCTGCGGAGAGGCACAGTCACAGCTGTGGAATAGTGGGGCAATAGCGCCACCTACAGCATTCCCACAGAATCTACGTCCGGTGGGCATTTTTTTTTTGTTTTTTTTGTTTTGTTTTGTTTTTTGTTTTTTCTTTTCTTTCTTTTTTTCTCTTTTTCTTTCTTTCTTTCTTTTTTTTTCTTTTTTTTCTTTTTTTTTCTCTTCTCTTTTTAAAGTCTTAAAGAGCCCAGCTGACATACGTGGCAACTATCAGTGACCAATTATATAGCCATGAAAAGACAGAGGAATATGGTTCAGACCAAAATCAACCAGACAACCCCAGAGAGGGAGTCTGAAGGGATGGAAATGCACAGCCTCCCTGAAAAAGAATTCAGAATAAAAGTCATAACCATGCTGATGGACCTACAGAGAAATGTGCAAGAGCTGAGGGAGGAAGTGAGGGAACTGAGGAAAGACAATACAGAAATCAGACAAGCGATCGACGGGCTTAACAGCAGAATGGATGAGATGCAAGAGACTGTTAATGGAATAGAAAACAGAGAACAGGAGCACAGAGCAGCTGAGGCAGAGAGAGATAAAAGGATTTCTAGGAATGAAATATTAAGAGAACTGTGTGACCAATCCAAACGGAACAATATTCGCATTATAGGAGTACCAGAGGAAGAAGAGAGAGAAAAAGGGATACAAAGTGTCTTTGAAGAAATAATTGCTGAAAACTTTCCCTCGCTGGGGAAGGAAGTAGTCTCGCAGTCCACCGAAGCTCATAGATCTCCCAACACAAGGGACCCAAGGAAGACAACACCAAGACACATAATAATTAAGATGGCAAAGATCAAAGATAAAGACAGGGTATTAAAGGCAGCTAGAGAGAGAAAAAAGATCACCTACAAAGGAAAACCCATCAGACTATCATCAGACTTCTCAACAGAAACCTTACAGGCCAGAAGAGAATGGCATGATATATTTAACGTTATGAAACAGAAGGGCCTCGAACCAAGAATATTGTATCCAGCACGATTATCATTTAAATATGATGGAGGGATTAAACAATTTCCAGATAAACGAAAGTTGAGAGAGTTTGCCTCTCATAAACCACCACTACAGGATATCTTAAATGGACTGCTCTAGATGGAAGCACACCTAAGGCTAAAAAGATGTCACCAGAGAAAAAAAAATCATAGCAAAGAAAGCAGACCATCCAAATACTAACTAAAGGCAAAGAATAAAACACCTATTATAGAAAGAATGGAGGAGGAGGAATAAGAAGGGAGAGAAAGAAAGAAACATCAGACTGTGTTTACAATAACTTAACAAGAAAGTTAAGTTAGATTGTTAGATAGTAAAGAAGCAACCCTTGAACCCTTGGTAACCACGAATCTAAAGCCAGCAATGGCAATAAGTACATACCTATCAATAATCACCCTAAATGTAAATGGACTGAATGCACCAATCAAAAGACACAGAGTAACAGAATGGATAAAAAAGCAAGACCCATCTATATGCTGCCTACAAGAAACTCACCTCAAATCCTAAAGATATACACAGACTAAAAGTGAAGGGATGGAAAAAGATATTCCATGCAAACAACAAAGAGAAAAAAGCAGCTGTTGTAGTACTTGTATCAGACAAAATAGACTTCAAAACGAAGAAAGTAGCAAAAGATAAAGAAGGACATTACATAATGATAAAGGGGTCAGTCCAACAAGAAGATATAACCATTGTAAATATATATGCACCCAACACAGGAGCGCCAGCATATGTGAGACAAATACTAACAGAATTAAAGAAGGAAATAGACAGCAATGCATTCATCTTAGGAGACTTCAACACACCACTCACTCCAGAGGACAGATCAACCAGACAGAAAATAAGTAAAGACACAGAGCCACTGAACAACACACTAGAACAGATGGACCTAACAGACATCTACAGAACTCTACACCCAAAAGCAACAGGATACACATTCTTCTCAAGTGCACATGGAACATTTTCCAGAATAGACCACATACTAGGCCACCAAAAGAACCTCAGTAAATTAAAAAATATTGAAATTCTACCAACCAACTTCTCAGATCACAAAGGTATAAAACTAGAAATAAATTTTGAAAGAAATCAAAAAGGCTCACAAATACATGGAGACTTAACAACATTCTCCTAATTAATCTATGGGTTAACGACCAAATCAAAACAGAAATCAAAGAATATATGGAGACTAATGACAACAACAACACAAAGCCACAACTTCTGTGGGACGCAGCAAAGGCAGTTCTAAGAGGAAAGTATATTGCAATCAGGCCTATTTAAAGAAGGAAGAACATTCCCAAATGAATAGTCTAAAGACACAATTACTGAAATTGGAAAAAGAAGAACAATGAGGCCCAAAGTCACCAGAAGGAGGGACATAATAAAGATTAGAGAAGAAATAAATAAAATTGAGAAGAATAAAACAATAGAAAAAAATCAATAAAACCAAGAGCTGGTTCTTTGAAAAAATAAACAAATAGATAAACCCCTAGCCAGACTCATTAAGAGAAAAAGAGAATCTACACACATAAACACAATCAGAAATGAGAAAGGAAAAATCATGACGGACCCCACAGAAATACAAAGAATCATAAGAGAATATTATGAAAATCTATATGCTAACAAGCTGGAAAACATAGAAGAAATGGACAACTTCTTAGAAAAATACAACCTTCCAAGACTGACCAAGCAAGAAACAGAAAAACTAAACAGACCAATCACCAGCGACGAAATCGAATTGGTAATCAAAAAACTACCCAAGAACAAAACCCTGGGCCTGATGGATTCACCTCTGAATTCTACCAGACATATAGAGAAGAAATAACACCAATTCTCCTTAAAGTTTTCCAAAAAATAGAAGAGGAGGGAATACTTCCAAACTCATTCTATGAAGCCAGCATCGCTCTAATACCAAAACCGGGCAAAGACCTCACCAAAAAAGAAAATTACAGACCAATATCCCTGATGAACGTAGATGCAAAAATACTCAACAAATATTAGCAAACCGAATTCAAAAATACATCAAGAGGATCATACACCATGATCAAGTGGGATTCATCCCAGGGATGCAAGGATGGTACAACATTCGAAAATCCATCAACATCATCCACCACATCAACAAAAAGAAGAACAAAAACCACATGACCATCTCCATAGATGCTGAAAAAGCATTTCACAAAATTCAGCATCCATTCCTGATTAAAACTCTCAACAAAATGGGTATAGACGGCAAGTACCTCAACATCATAAAGGCTATATATGACAAACCCACAGCTAACATCATACTTAACGGCGAGACACTGAAAGCTTTTCATCTAAGATGGGAACAAGACAGGGATGCCCACTCTCTCCACTGTTATTCAACATAGTACTGGAGGTCCTAGCCACAGCAATCAGACAAAACAAAGACATACAAGGCATCCAGATTGGTAAAGAAGAAGTCAAATTGTCACTATTTGTAGATGACATGATACTGTACATAAAAAACCCTAAAGACTCCACTCCAAAACTACTAGAACTAATATCTGAATTCAGCAAAGTTGCAGGATACAAATTAACACAGAGAAATCTGTTGCTTTCCTATACACTAATGATGAACTAACAGAAAGAGAAATCAGAAAAACAATTCCATTCACAATTGCATCAAAAAGAATAAAATACCTAGGAATAA